>CM072871.1:19080000-19147500 GCA_036937835.1 Pampus argenteus | reverse complement strand
ATTAATTTCTGTTGGACTTTAACATCAACGCTGTTGTAAAGGAGTCCGCTCAGCAGCAGTTCAACTGAGGCCTGCATCCTTCCTTCTGTGTCTGTCACAACTTCAGCCAGCCTTTAGTTTTTCATTCACCTGTCTTCTGTTTTTCCACTAACTCTCATGTCATTTCAGACGCTGCCACTCCCCCCTGCTCTGCATTCACCTGGCTTGCCTCACTCACCTGCTCCTCATCAGCTAATCAGCCCCACAGTATATGTACCAGTCCACTTCCCTCAGTTCTTTGCCAGATTGTCTAGTGTGTTTTTTCCTAGCTATCCAGCAACTTTGACTACCCAGATTCTGATCCTGCCTGCTCGTGTTTTTGACCTGCCCTTTTGGACTTTGGACCTCCCTTTCTGCCTGCTCCTACTGGATTTGTTTGCCACGCGGACTGCTTTCTGGTTTGACCCCTGCTAGTCATTAAACTCTGTTTCTCCACCCGAACTGTTTCCTGTGTCGTGCTATTGGGTTCTTGCCTGCCGTTTTGTAATTCCTGACAGTGTCGGGAACCAATGACTATCAGTAGATTGCTTCGTGTTAAATATTCCTTGAGACGCAACAACAAATCATTTCTCCGGTACTGCCTGAGTGCACATTTTTTAAGGTTTGGTGGTACATTATATTCAATAATCATACTTTGTATGAAGAGTCCTTGCTGATGACCAATACCATTATTAGATCAAAATACAAACTTCAGCACCACATATTCTTTGTGATCTTGTCCATATCCAACAAAAATAAATTCTCAGTCCTTATTTTTCGATAAACAGCAGAGGGGCGAGGACGTGCCCTGTCACATTTCATGAGAAGCTGAATGCTGCACAGGCTATTCCTCAAATATTAATAATGATAATGAGCAAAGGGCTGACCAGGGCCCGGGGCCCGCAACTAGCATCCCCTTATTAGAATAACCCTTGCAACTCACAATGTCACACACACACACACACATATGCACTCATGTGAATATGGACATGACAGTCAATATGCACATATATGCACACGAAAATGCATGCAAGCCAACAAAGACATATTATTCAAAAGATGGATAATGTGAAAGCTTGCACACACACACACACACACACACACGGATGGGACAGACATGCAAATGGGCACCCATTGGGATTGAGGATAGGATTCCCCTCTGGCCAGAAAGCCCATACTCAGGGCTCATCACCCCTACCCCCAATACCCTTCTGACCCATGTCACACACAATCAGACTCCCAATCCAGCACACACACACACACACACACGCACACACACACACACACACACACACACACACACACACACACACTTAAGCTCTCCCTGTCTCCTTCCAACGCACCACATCAACTCTCCACTTACACACAATATCTGTGTCTCTCCTACACATCCACACACAGACACACACACACACACTGAGCCATGGCGGGTGCCCTGCCTCACCCCTGGACCCCGCCGGTCATTAGTATGGAGGCCTGTCTGTGTTTATTTGGCTTCTAATGGACCATTTAAATGCAGAATATTCACAGCAGACAGGGCCATCCTCAGGGACAGTGCACACGGAGGCCTGAATATGCTTCGGCTCCATTATCCTGGAGGAAGTTATTCTTATTATCATCACACAACGCCACACTGACTGGCAATGAGTGCGCTCTGGCCCTCGGCTGGCTCCCTCTGCTCATCTTGTAGGGCGGGTTAGAGGAGGATTGCAGGTTTGACCGCCAGATCCCACAGCACCGGCAATACTGCCTCCTCTATTTTTTTTATTATCTTTGTATTGTTATCTATAGTATATGTAATTATAATATGGATTTTTTATTAAGATTATTCATAGTTTTCCTGATGTACAAACAATAATTCACATTGACTGGATCGTGTTTATTGTCCGACTGCATGAGTTTTCTCGCTTTTTTGAACTCTTGTGTGGTGATGTTGCAAGTTGGCCAGATTTCTGCAGTTAATTCGTCTGGTAAATAACCAAAAGGGACACTAAAAATTATAAATAGAGCTGGGTATCTGTACTCGATACCTTTTAGGCATTGACCCAAATAACCCAGGACTAAGTAGTATTAAAATATCCCCAGTCAAACGATACCTGCATTCAATCCTTTTTGTACACTGATCTAGATAAAAAATTCATTCACATAATGGTGAATGAATTAATGGTATCGTATACTATATATACTATAGTATACTATAGAATTGGCTCAGATGACTTTGTCACACAACAAAGGATTTTATTGACAAATCCATATACAGTTATACTGGATATTTAATTCGCAGAGTTTATCCGCCAGTGGACTGGAGCTTTGGGATCATATAGACCTACACATGATTCATATGATTGCACAGTTTTGAATGACTTATGAAAAGCCACAAGGCCGATGTTTTCATTCATTGGATATGAAATGTCTGTAAAAAATCTCGTGAATAGACATAAATGTGTTTTGTGGTGTCTCACTTGTTCCTGCTTTTCTTTTTATGTTTTCACTGTCTACTTTTCTCTTTTTAGAACACACCGTGTCTGACTTGCTGTACAGGCTGTTGACATCCGGTGGCAGAGACCTTAAGCCCCGCCCCATTGCTGTTCACTTGTTTATGCAAAGTTTATTAATAATATTGTTGCATGTACAATTTGCACCAAATTCAGTTTTTACAGTGCACATCCTTGGGTCTCCAGAAATACACCTACTAAGTATGAAGTCAACTAGAGGAACGGTTCTTGAGTTATAAGCAGGACAAACATACATACAGACAGAGAGTCAGACAGACCTTGCTTTATAGTTAGATATCAGTAGATTAGGTGTTATGAGGTATCAGACTGACAGATAGGTGTTGCTGTCCAGTTAACTTCTCTCATCTCATAGCAGCGTCTCTCTCTCTTTCTCTCTGTCCTTCCTCACGGTTAATCTTATAAAAATGAAAGGGACTTTGGCATGAGGCCGAGCAGAGTGCCATTCTCCGCCGCCGGCTGTAGATTAGCATAATGTTTTAGAGTTTAATGTGTGTGCCTGTAAATTGTGTGTGTGTGTGTGTGAGTGGGTGTTTGGGTGCGTGTATGTTTCTGTGTGATGCATCCGTGGCTGTTGGTGCACATATTGTGAATTTACGTATGTGTGTGCATCTCTGTGCGTGCATGTGTTTGTATAAAAGGTATGTCTTTGTGTGTGTGTGTGTGTGCATGTAAGTGAGGTGGTGAAATCTGCAAATATGTATGTGCATGTACTTGTCAGTGCGTGTATGTGTGTGTGTATATGTATATGTGTGTGTGTGGTATGTATGCTCAGTGCTCTCCCGGGAGTGGTGGTGGTGGTGGTGGAGGAGGAGGAGGGCTGGAGGGAGGCTGCTGGCCCAGCGGGAGGCTCCAGATGTGGGGCTACTGAGCTGACAGGCCTGGGCCCCTCTGGGCGTATGTGTGCCAACCACAACCTCTCTCGCTTTGCAGCAGCCCCTTCTGTGGTCTGGTCTGGTTATGGTGTATGGACCAAGAGGAAAGAGAGAGAGAGAGAGGCTTTGGGTTATAAAAAAAAAACCAAAAAAAATAAACGAGAAAAATAAAAAGGGGGAAAAGAAGGAGGAGGTATAAAGAAGAACACCAGAAAGAAAGAGAGCAGAGCTTTAACATACAGTTATCTGTAGACATTTGAGAATCCAGTTTATGATTAGAAGGTTCAAATACATACATAATAGACACAGATACATTCAATTAATATCTGTTACTTAGCTCAGCTTCATCTCAGGTGCCTTCCAACATATGTGCTATCTTCTGTGTTTACATCGGTTGAGAGTTAAATGATAATATGGTGCTAGCCAGGAGGAGTTTCTTTTTTTTTTTTTTTTATGGACACTGTTGTGTGTTGATGTGTACATTGAAAAGTCGAATCCAGTGTTTTTCTAAAAAAATAATATTCTAGCCAAAAGTCTGTTTTCTGATTCAAGGCCAGCACTGGACAGCAGTAAGGATGGCTGAGACAGCTACAAGACCTAAATGGAGCTATTGAGCAATACACTAAACCCCAACCACCCAAAAGAGCTTCTCCATCGTCACTGGTACGAGCTGCGGCTTTACTGGGCAGCTCTAAACCTTAAATGTGTCCAAGAATGTGAAAAAAAGAAACAAGGCAGAGTTGAAGAAAAGCACAGTGCTCTCGTTTGAATTTCCCTAGAAAAAAAAAAAAAAAGATTTAAAGAAAAAAAAAGGAACAAAAAAAAAAGATTTAAAGAAAAAAAAACAAAAAAAAACAAAAAAAACAAATGGACACATTAACAAAGCAATTTGTGTATTGAAGCTTCCAGAGCAGCAGCTGATTTATTGAATCAGTAGCACAGTGTTGCAGAGCAGAACTGCAAACTCAAAGGGATTTCTTTAAAAACTTTATTTTTTTACAATAATAACCCCTCATAATCTTCTGTAGAGAGCCATGTGCTAAAGATTGCTCCCAGACACACCAGTACAGATGTACACTGTTTACAGGCCTACATGTCCACACACACACACACATGCACACAGCCGCTATAAAACACACACACACACACACACACACACACACACACACATACACACACCAGACACACACACACAGCCGCTATAAAACACACACACACACACACACGCAGTACTTTGTGATATGTATTGTGTACAGTGCTGTGTCAAGCCTGCAGCATTTCTTTCACTGAATGTTATCTGTTCTTATCTGTATGTGTGACTGGCCTGGTAACACTGGGTCTGCTCCATACGCCTTATCACTGGGACAAGCAGTAACACCCCCCGGACACACACACACACACACACACACACACACACACACACACACACACATGCATGGACATACGTATATGCGCACATAGTCGGAGGTAGAAAATCTGCAAGCTATCAAGCAAATGGCCAGCGTGAGTTCACACAATAAAGGAAAGGAAAACACTGAAGATGGAAGTGTTGCTGCTCTTGACCTCTGTTAGCCACAACTACAGGAAGAAAAGAAGAAGAAAATGGCTCCATATCTCACATATTGTTGTCATTATTGAGCGCACTTTATAAAGAAATTAATGCTGTCCCTGTAACACGAGGAAAATAACCGAAAACGTAAGGAAATATCAGTTATAGTTTGAGACACGTGCTTGTGAACATTGTGGTATTTTAATGAAAGAATTAGAAATATTTCATCTGCAGCAGGATTTAGAAGCAGTTAAAGGGTCAATTCACCCCAGTTACAAAAAACGGAACTTACCTTTAGTGGTGTCTGGCCATGCAAACAGTTTTAAGTTTAAGAACTGAGATCTGGATACATCCACTGCTGCCCCAAAACAATGGAGGTGTACAGAATGCAGGTGTCAGCACGTTGGTCAGCATTTGAAATTCTGATACCAAAGTTAACTGTGACTAATAGACCGATAATCTGACATTCACGCCCACGCCTTTTACCTTCTATACACAAGTGTTTTACGTCACTTTTCATCTTCACAACCGTTAGCAACACACTGAATGAATCCCAGGCCAGACTGTCCCTCCCTCTGATTGGCCAGCCTATCGTCTGATAGGCTGGCCAATCAGAGGGAGGGACAGTGTGGCAGTTCAGAGTAGCTATAAACTTTTTGAGCACCACAGCAATACTATAACCTCATATATCTACAATGCTGTTGTCTTCAATAAAATGAACCTTGGTACACACGTTCTACATGAGAATGTGCACGGTATATTGATAGCAATGGCACCTCTATACTACTTATTAAAGCCATATCTCTTTAAATATAATATTGTATAGTACCAAATTAGGCAACATTGTACAGATGGGGGTGCTATACAAGTGCAGTGCATTTGAACTTTTTCAAGAAAAATTCATCTCAGATTCCTGCTTAGTCCATGTTTGGTCAGCTCACCGTCACTTTACTTTCACACACAATATGGACGCACAGCACACACACACACACACACACACATATAGAGTGCACTTGGTTGCCCCTGGTGTGCTGGAGGCGGGCGGGGTGGGTTTGGGGGGCATCGCCCGGGGCCATATGGCAGAGACACAGACATTTACATAATGTCATATTTTATTTAATTAGCCATTCTAAATGCAATCAAAAAGCTGATGAGGGCTCTGAGCTGCCTTGCTGATTGGCAACATGATAGCGCTCTGACCCCAAACACAGCCGCGCCGCATCCCAATGATGCAATATTGAAACCATCCTACACAAACCAAATCCACAACTCCAGAGAGTGAGTGTGTGTGTGTGTGTGTATATCTGAGAGTGTGTGTGTTCATTGTTTTGTTATTGCGTTTGCATGAGAGAGGTAGTAACTTCATCACATTTAGGGATGCAGAAAAATATGCTGTCACTGGAGAAGTGACAAAAGATGAAAGAGAAGAAAGGAAAGAGTGAAAGAATGGAAGGAGAGGAGGGAAGGACAGGGGTGAAAGAAAGAGCACTCAGCCGGTGTGTGTCGCAGGGTTTGGGTTATATTTGGGTCATGATGGTGCAGGTGTGACTGTGTGTGTGTGTGTGAGAGAGAGAGAATCAGGAACTAGACCAATAGACTAAAGTCCTTTAGGACCACCCTGCTCAGCCAAGTGTCAAGCACACACTCACACAAACACACACAAGCACACACACACACACTAAAACTGCCATCCCAGAGGAGAGAAGCGTTGGTGGGTAAAGGGACCAAGTCCCCTTGAACAGGAAGGAAGGAAGCAAGGCCTAATGCCACACACACACACAAACTAGAATGAGTGTACAAGCTCGAATGCACATGCATAAGCTTATGAAAGCACATACACCCAAACGCACACACGCACATTGCCATACTCTCAGAAGCAAGTCAAATAAACAGTGTGAGCAGGGCGGTCAGGTACTGCACGGTTTAACAGGGCCAAAGTGTTTTAAAGAGGCTGCTGAAAGGTGCTCAATATGGAACGGGCCTTTTTTTTCTCTTGGAATAAATCCCTCTTTGTAGTCCTCAGCTCACAAAACCACCACGGTAAAAGCAAGTCCAGTATGAGAAACTAGACTCCATTCAGTCCCCGCTGCTTTATCCAAGCATTTGGTTATTTGATATGATGAGTTTAGCTTAAATGAACTGATATTGTTTAGGGTTTTTTAACAGAACATTAAGAGCGATCAAACACACAGCTGACGGACATGTTTGCAGCCTCGTGCGTCGGGGGCGATATAGGTTCATACGATTATTAATATATACTGTAAACTGTGAGAGAATGTGTCAGATGTGCTCGTGAATGAATGACAGCGAAAGAACGCGTGTTTTCTGAAAGGTAACATCGTCGACTTCATTCGGTTCGGCGAGCAGAAAGAGTAGACGGTTTACACCCAGGGACAGTTTTCAATTTAACACACTCCAATACGCCATCAGCACCAACTACAGCCTCGGTCATGAACACCAAGTAGAATGATCTGCTTTCCGACAATGTCAACAAGAACTGGAAATGTATGAGTTTCATAAAGAGGAGGGAGAAACGTCGGATGAAACCATGATTAAAATAGAAAAAAAAGCATATTTAATAGAAACTGGGGTGACTGACTCGGACTCATAAATGTCATGAATCTGGTGAATTTAAACTAAACAGAAATAAATAATACAGATAAATTAATGTTTGTTTTTTTTAAACCAGTTTCAAGCCATTTTTCATACCACATGATCTCTGCATATTAATATTCATGTTAATATTAAAGGTCAATACCAAAGTTTTTAACTAAATCTGCTAATAGTTCAAATTTGGATCATTATATTTCATCAATATGTAGTTGTTTTTTGTTTTTTTATTATGGGGTTATAATAATCGAGTTAACAGCAAGGATTCTGTGTTTCCCCAACAACTATGACTATCCTCGGAGTGGAAAAAGCCTGTGAAACAGCATTTAAACCATCATGGGACTCTGAAACTCTCAAGAGACTCTCCAGAAACCAGACAGATGAAATGGTTTTAGGTACTTCAGCACCTTCCTAAGGCTGAGACAGTCTTCAACTGCAAGTTTTCTAACACAGTTATGTAATATCCTCCCACACCAGACGGGAATGATGTGTCTGGTCAGACATCGAATGAAAGAAGTAGATTCCTGCAGCCTGTCTACACTTAATGTTGAATTAAATATAAGATGTTTTCATTCAGCCGAGAGATCTTCATCTTTCAGTGTTTTCTTTTTTTTTTTTTGTTTCACTTGATCGGTAGGAAGAACCTTCGCCTTTTGACCCGCAGATGACAAAACCAGCCACTGGAGTGGCTAAATGAAATGTTAGAATTTTTTTTTTATAAATCGTTATAAATCATACACGGTTGGAACTGGCTTGAGGCGGGTTCCAGAAGTTGTTTAATACGTAAGAAAATTATTCCAGCACATGTATTAAGAAAACAAACTATGGGACCGTAATCACAGACATCTCCCTCATAAAATAAATTGTCTGTTATTCTGGTCCCTTGAAGCTGTATATTCATCACACCACACAAAATTGGACAGAACAAATATGCTGGTAGACGTTTGCGGTTCTTTGAGTCCTTCCACTTTAGTGGGGCCTAAAACAGAAAGTTCTTCTGAGGAGGAAAGGTCATGTGGTCAAAATGCTTAATCCATTTAGAAGAATGACTTTTTGTTCGTATTGGTCAAGGAGAAGATGTGACCTAATGAAGACGCCATATAGCGCTAAATGTCTACTGGTCCAGAGAGCTCGCCGTGGCTTACACCATCACCCTCGGGACCCCGACTCTAGCGGGACAAAATTGAATTTGAGCTTCCTGTCAGAACATAACTTAATGAACGACGTATACTACAATAACAAGAGCCTCTGCTGGTCTGTTAGGTCTGAGTGTGTCACTAACTTACACGCTGTCTTTCACCTTTTCTGGCTCAATCACACACTCACACACACACACACACACACACACAGTCTTTTAAGGTTCTGCTGGGCTCTCCTATTGTTTGCAGAACCAGCAGGGCTCTGGTCATTGTGTTTAGAGAAGGGGGTTGGTGCGAGTTTGTTTGGTCGAGGAGGGGAGGGGGCTCTGTCTGGTTAGGAATTGATTCAGTCTGGGACTGAGACAGAGGTGGAAGGTCATAGCCTTGACGGTGACCCCCCCTCACAGACAGTGAATGCATGTGTGAATCTGTGTGTGTGTGTGTGTGTGTGTGTGTATGTGCGTCCAATGTTATATAATAATTTCAAAGAAACTGAAGATAAATGCAAAAACGTCTGTTGGCATATACACTCTGTATAATGTTTGTGATATTACAATTAGAACTGTTTTGTTTTGTTTTTTTAATGTGTGTGTGTTCATGATTTTGTGTATGTGTGTGTGTGTGTTTTGGTCCCATGATGAGGAGTGTCTCATTAGGCCCAGGAGGAGGCGCGGGAGGAGGTGCAGGGTCATTCCAAAGGGAGAGAAGAGATCGATCAGGAAGTAAACCCCCCACCGACGCCACCACCATACTCATCACCTGCTACACACACACACACACACACAAACTGATACACAGGTCACCACATACCGCATCTCAAAATACACCCAAAAGACTTAATAAGGACCAAATAATTTAAGTGTAGTTCATCAAACATAAATAAATAAATAAAAAATCACGTACTAATACACACATATTCATTCCAATCTGTTTACTGCACCGTTTCTGTCAAATATCTCAGGTTCCTCTGTTTCGACACGTGACGGACAGGCACATTAACAAGTAAATGAATACAAAAGAGATGTAGGCACACAGTGAAGGACAAACGCTGTGCGAAATGACCTCAACGTACACACACACACACACACACACATGCATACACAAACCCACAAACACAAACACACTCCAATCTAAATTACGGGTGCAAATTGGGTGAAGGGGGAGACGCAGGAGGGGGTTTGGAGGCGACTGAAATGGAAGAGCCGGGACTGATCAATACTGCTGGAGATTTTCCTCCCTTTACTCTCCTCTCAATTGTCATGCTCCCTCCAAGCAATTAAAGGCTCCCTGTCTCTCCTGCTCACTCGACCCCCATTCTTCTTCTTCTTCTTCTTCTTCTTTCTTCCTTTCCCTACTCATCCTCCTCCTTCACTTGCTCAGTTTCTCTTGCTTATCCGTCTTAGCTGTCTCTCTCTGCGATGTGGGTTTTCTTTGTTAGTTTTATTTATTTAGGATGTAGCATACTACCATTTCAGACAGACGTTTAAAAAGCGGAAAAAGCATATTTTAAAGAGACAACCTTCATGTTGGAACGTCGCTATTGCACAAGGACGTTTGTGTCAGTGTGTGACCTGTGGATTTCCTCCATGTCCGCCTGCTGTAGAGCTTCCTCTCTTCTCATTCTGCCGTGAGCTCGGCTCACCGAGTTGCAGCTTGGTTTTTATCAGCTGCTCTGCTAGTTACCCACGTTTCCATTTGAGCTCTGCTAAACTGTTCCATAAATGGAGTAAATGGGAAATGTGTGAAACACTTACCGTGCATGGAAGCGTGTGAGTGTGTGTGTGTGTGTGTGTGTGTCACTCTTTGCACCTGTTCCAGACTCTTTAATTTTACATACATACATTTTTCTATGAATATATGCTTTCCAGTTTCACCCAACAATAGTAGCATATTATGTGTACGTCCGCCTGCTCCATATGTGACCTCGCTATGAAACAGGAGATACTGCTCATCATCAGGTGTGTGTGTGTGCGCACGCAAACATCCACATACACATACACACACACGGACACACACAGCAGGTGGCCACAAACAGAAGCATACAGATGCTTGGTCAGGCTGAACACAGCAGGTCACTGTTGGCTTTGTGTAACTCAGCATGGGACCAACATAGATCAGCACCAGAGTGTTGAAGTAACGCTTTATTAAGGAGCTGGTCCACAGCATTGTAATTACTCATTAACCTTAACTCAAACACACTGCTACAATACATGTCTACGATGTGCTAGTTTATGAAGTCAATACATAGGAATTTTCACTAATTAGCTATATATATATATATATATATATATATATATATATATATATAGCTTACACTAACATATATAACAATTATCAAACTTGAATTTGAGGTTGACTGCATTTTGCTTGCATAACTTTATTTCACGTTATTTCTTGGTAGAAATCACACATATATATATATCAAAAAACATTAGTAATGTTTCAATCCTCCCGTTAAATGTTAAAATATGTTTATGTTACTCGGTTTTACCTTCTCAGTTCTCCTCGGTACACATTAACTTATCCATCAAATCCAATATTCAATGACCAGCTAACCTTTTCCTTACAAGTAAAACCTCACCATTAGCTGGTGGGTCGTAGTAGCAGCAAAGTGATTTCATAGGTTGAAGGTGTGTGTTTGTGTATGTGTGTGTGTGTGTGTGTGTGTGTTTGGATGTCAGTCGGCATGGATGTGTTTATCATCCTCTGCCGCTTTTAAAGAATAGTAGTAGTTCAGCATTGGTAATAGAGTCACAGTATTAATGATAATCATAACAAAAATGAAAAAATAAAAACCTGTCTGTGGTGTTTGTAATAGTACAGTATCAGTAATAGTGCTACATTGTTGTTATTATTGGTGGATTGAAGTGTCTTCCCATTCTTTATCCCAACAGAAGGGAGTCTCCCAGCGTCACTCAGGCTCCCTTAGGTGTTCGGGGTGGGGGAGCGATGTCACTAAGAGAGAGGGAGAATTGCATTGTGATACTCTTTGAGCGTGATGCTTCGCCTTCACAGACAAATCGATTAGAGACAGTTCAGCACCGTGGATGCTTGAGGCGTTTCACATAGAGAAAGAAAGAAAGAGAGACGGAGGATGGAGGGAGCGGGAGCTGGGTGCGGGACCTAGCCCTCCCCCAGCTCATTTCAAGAGAAGAGATCCCTGGCAAAAGCATGCAGACTGGATAGCAATGCATCGCCTATTGTTTTACCTCTCAATGAATATTACATTGACTGTAACATAACATGGTGACATGAAGGTCAGGTTGACAATGACAGTGTGCAGCTCATTTATTAAATAAAAATCACTCAGTGCTTCTTTACCTTATCTAATACTTAAATAATATAAATATATAACAGCGACCAAGTACAAGCTATGCTACAAGTTAATTAGTACAAGTTAATTTGGACATGCTACATAATGTGGTTTAAATAGAGACATCATAGCCCAGCTCATGTCATCTGACATTGTTAGGACAGTTACAGAATCCTGAAAGAGTTAATAAAGTGCTGAACTAATGTGTGTTATCTGTGGGAACGCATTAGTTGTATGCAGACATCATCTCTAGGAGACAGGGGTCGGGAGATTTTGCAGTAAAAATGTTAACGAGTCTTCTGGAGGAAATGCAAATATTGCATGGCGTTGAGGAAAAGTTGCAGGAACTTAAAACAGGAGACCGAGGTTCTTATCCCGCGTCTGTTTGGGTTCAGGATGAAATGAATTAGATCTTCTGGTTAAAAACGGAAAAAAGTGAGCATGTTCCGTCTAATGGTCGAAGTTAGCGTGGACTTTTTCAGTATTTGATCAGGACCACCATATTTGCTTTTTGCAACTTAGTAGGTGTTTTTAGGACATATGGTTGCCTCATGATGACTGTGCTTAACATGCTTTTACAGACAGATACAGCATTTGTTTTTGTTTTTTTAATATTTTGCTTTAAATAATCACTGAAATGTAATGACTATTACAGACACATTACCATCAGCTCTATCACACACACACACACATATACATATACACACCTCCCCTCTGCCCCGTCTGGGCTGAAAGGTCATTGTGTGTCTGGGAAAGCCGTAGTGGGATCCCCTTAACTCATTAAAGGTCACTTGTATTCAGGCCAGACACACAGAGACACATATAGACACCACCTACACTTCCATGCTCACATTTAAACATGCAGACGGGACACACACACACAGCGGACTCGAGGCCTGCTTGTTAAAATGAAAAATGTCTCGCTCGCCCCATGTGTAAATTAAAGGACAACACAACCTGCCAAACATGCTCTATAATAAGCTGGAATTCAGACAATCATGGCGGAGGGTATGAGTACATGATGTCGGTATCGAAGCCAAACAGAGGTTCGAGTGGTGATGAATGGCGGCCAGGTAAGCTCGTCCTTAAACAAAGTCAACTCATTTCATATCGGTGTTATTGATATGACAGGAGAAGGGTGATATACATAGTATATAATGTATCAGGTAAGGTGAGACATTTGACACAGTGGCAGATGGCCTTGTTATTAAGATTAAAAAAATAAAAAATCAGTGGTAACAGCAGTAATATGATAACTCCTCTAAAACTAATTATAATTCCCTGCCTTCATGTATAAATGTAGAGAGAGAGGTGGAGGGAGCACTAGTATATACTGGAGCACTATAACGTATTAACATTCACTTTGCCTACATACATATAATAATGTAAAATGGTTCTAAAATTATGAAGCTGTAGTTAAAGAAACTAAGTGTAATCCTTCACTGTAATGTGTGTGTGTGTGTGTGTGTGTGTGTGTGTGTGTGTGGGTGTGGGTGTGTGTGAGAGAGAGTCTGCCTCCTGTAAAGGGTTCTTGATTTAGCTGATTGCAGACCAGAGGCCAGTGCTGTGCCAGTTGATTATGATAATAGCAGACTTATTCATAATGTCACTCCCCCTGGTCTTAGAGGTTGCCTGGCCTTTCCTGACATTGGCGGTGCCAGTAGGACTAGATCATCTGCTAGGTTTGACTGTGTACAGAGAGACAGGCTTTGGTCAATGTGCTTTCTCAGTCAAACTATTACAATATATCGTTAGACTGATGGTGAACCTTTACTTTTCAAGAAGTGATTTTGACACCAAAATGATCCAGTAGGTGGTGTTTCCCCCTCCAATGACACGTTTATACGTTTATGTGTTTATGTTCTATATAAGCAGTTCACCAACAGTAACTTCTGACTGTCCTTGTAAAAATATAATATTGGAAAAGAAGACCAAAGTCCAATTATCATCTATTATGTAATGTGTGTATACATTCAAGTGCATTTATGTCAATTACTTACTTTCGACTAAAACAGCCATCAATGGGCACAGCATGAGCTAAGATGAATTCAGTTCACCCTCCTGTAGTTCAAAACATATTGTACATATTGAAAGTTATTTTGTATTGATATATTATAACCTTTAGTTTGTGTAAACCTACAAGCTTGGATGGATTCTAGCTCATTTTTCCTTCCTCCAAATATTTCTCTGGAGTAGTCAGGAAATAAGACAAACACACTTACAATCATTGGCTTTCACGAAGCAAAGGTCATTCCAGGCTGACAACTGACACCCCAAAGCAGAGACGCAGCGGCCCAACTGATAATCCATCTTTCTTTTTTCTTTTTTTTTTTTTTAAATCACTGTCACACACATACATACGTACTCACACAGACCATCAAACTCCACTGTCTAGGGATTATTCGAATAATTATGAATAATACATGAGTGTCTCCCCTCCCCCTGGCTCCCACCGCTGCCTCTTATTGGCTTTGGCACACTGCCACTCATTCACTACTGTCGGCTGGTCGGCCTGTCTGTCTATCTAGCTGTGGGACCTCGACACAAGACGCGCCTCCAACAATCAGACCTCATTCCCTCGTAAAAAAAATAAATAAAAAAAAATAAGGAGATCAGTGCAGGCCCATGACCACAGCAATCACATTAGCAAAGCCCTTTCTTATGGAAACAGGCCAAGTTGTGGGAGAAGGGTGAAATTTGGGGGAGCGTTCAATCAGCAAAACAGAAATATATTGTCCCTTAGACTTTGGACTGAATGAATATGGATTTTTCAGGGCTGCTACTTATAATAATGTTTTTGGTTTGTGGCTGCTGTTAGCAAATATTTTGGATCAGTTACTATTTTCTTTAGAATTTAGACTTTGAGTGGGACAATGACTGCAAGGTTACAAGAAAACCGTTCCTTAGAAACAGTTTTATTAAAGTTACCTGGAACCTAGCTTTAAGAACTCTGCTATAGAAGCAGAAAACTTCGATCTGTGTCAGTGTTCCTTGATGAGTATACCGATGAGACCATGATCTTTCTACTAATCTAGTTGATCCATTGAACGACTGTGAGCTGCAGGCAGATGGCAGCTATTGTTAGTTATGGTTAGTTATGTATGTTCCACACAACAGAGCTCACAGGATGATCTTTCTACATACATACAGATTGTAAACTATATGTATATATATGTGATTTTGATTGATTAATTTTTAATTTTTTGCATTTTCATCCATTTTTTTTCTCTAAAAACAAAAATGAAGAAATATATATTCATGTATGAAGCAATACGTTGTCATATGCCCTCTATGAAACGACTAAATGTGTCATTTTCACTGAGCATTTTCTCCTATTTGTCATATTTATAGCCAACTCCATGACAATCGGATAGAATACCACTTTTTGAATGCTCAAAAAGCATTATTGTAATTATTTTCAACATAAAGAGAGTTTTTGATTGTGTGTGTGTGTGTGTGTGTGTGTGTGTGTGTGTGTGTGTGTGTGTGCGTGTGCATGTGCGTGTGTGTGATCATCCCGTAGCAAGCAAGCAGGAGGGATGAGAGGTTGGAGGGAAAATCAATAGCTCCTCTGAGCACATTGCCTGACATAACCTTGTCAGACCCAGGAAAGGGTACACTAGAACACTAAGCACAGGAAGCAACATAGTTCATTTTAAAATGTAAATTAAAAAAAAACAACATATGCATTTGAAGCAGGATATTTTAATGGAACAATTCATCTTTCAAATCTGTTTTTCCACTTGAGCCTGGTGAACTGAATTCTGTTACATTATATGATATATTCTAACTGATTCTTGATGAACTGAAAAAATCTGTACAAATTCAAGCTCAATATATATATATATATATATTTAAATACAATTACAGTGAAAAACATGTTAAATGAGACTTGTAGCTCTTATACGTCATTTGTCAGTGCTAGCATGTCTCCAAAGATAAGATGACTACATTACCCACAAACCCTGTAGGTTTCTGTCTGTTTGTCTTTAAACTGTGCTAATCCTCCTGGTGCTGTGAAACATGCTCTTACATTTTCCCCATAAATATACCTTGGTGGCAGGTAGTATAAAAAATGCGCAGGGTATGTGTGGAACCAATAAGCACGGAGCTCGGATGCTGATAATCGCCTGGGCGTCCCCCTTTCTCATCATGTATGCACGCACACTTACACAGTACAGTACAGTAGAGGGTACAGTAATATCAGTCACACACGCGTGCAGGTCACTGGCTCAGACAGTGCCACATGGCGGATTTGGGCCAAAATCTCCACCGAGGTGAAAGGTGAGTTAGGGTCACCACACTGTGTGTCCATCATGTGTGTGTGTGTGTGTGTGTCGGTGTGTACGGAACAAGCTTGTATATTGTAAGCATGCGCACCCTCCGACTGTTACCTTGTAGGCTTTAGAAGGCAAATCAGGTCAGCTGTGTGACCAGAGGACAGGCGACAGTCTGGTGTCTGAATCACACACACACACACACATCATCTTCTTCTTTTTCTTTTATATGGCTCTCTCTTCCTACCCTTCTCCATACCTACCACAGTACCTTGTAAGAGGACGTCATTATGCGGCGGGATTCATCTTCTGTGTTGACAGGACCATGTAAAATACATGGCGCTTGTCTTGGCTTAATGTATTGCTGTGGAAGCAGAGGAGACCAGCCTAATGACCACACGGCTTCGTTATTTCAAATATTAATGCAACGTCCCTCCTTTGTGTCTCCTGCACATTGTGGAGAAGAAGTGCATCATGGCTTCCCTTTAACCATTTAGTGGGGACCATTTTAGTTTAGTTTTCATAGAGTCATGCAGCAGTAGAATGTAAATATACAGAGTCTCAAAATAGTGGAATCAACTTAAAAACATTTGAAGTTTTTAACTGTGAAACGTCCTCCTGGTTGCTGAATATTTCATGTTGTATAAAACATCGGTCTTTAATTGGTGGGTTGAAGTCGGTTCATTTATCGAACTGCTCAGGTAGTTGTTGGAAATTGTAAATCGAATTCAGATAAATTTTAGTTTTCATTTACATTTTCGTAATTTGAAGATAACGAGCGTCTCTCAGTGAGCGCGTAGGCATAGCGACTGAATTCAAAGCCTTCATCACGCTTTACATCGTTTTTTTTATTGTTTATTTTAATATATATTATAGACACAGAAAGTTTTAAATTATTAGTTGATTCCACTAGGTTCTTGCATGATATTTTACATAATAAGCTTTTTTGTCCTGGAAAGTGATTAATCCATTTAATACGCGTAACCATTAATGTTACTTTGTTAGCTAGCTACATGTAGCTACTAGCCTACTTTAATAGGCTAGTAGCTACATGTAGCTACTAGCCTATTAAAGTAGCCTAAAATACGTCTCCTTTCCGCACAAGCTTGTACATTTTAAGTAAGATTTATATTCATTCATGCAATGTTGCCAAAATATTGTTAAGGAACGAGAAAAACACCTGTTATTCTGACTTGTGAGTCGAATTGTTGTAGCATCGTTTCAATAGCATAAATTAGCCGGGGTCATGTATTTGAACCGATAAAAAACAAACTGTCTTTTTTTAATTAGCTCAACAGTGTGTTGACACATCAGCAGGTCAGTTAGCTGTGAGAAATCATCTTCTTTTACTCAAACGTATAAACCATGAGGGTAAACTGTTTCTCTTGCTTGCTTACTGCGTCTAAATTAGTGTTTCTCAACAGGTACTACTTGTTTTTTGATAGGCTGCTTTTGCTTTTTGTTTGGCACCAGCACCAAATTACCGCTTTCTGATTGGCTGCTGTTCGTAATCAATAACCTGGAAGGACCTGGATACTGTCCCACTGGTCTAAATCATATGACCTTAAATGGGCATTAGCTCCATGCTAACACTTTACTGTATTAGTTTGCTGGTTTTCTAGCTAGCTAGCCGAAGGCCCTCTTATCTCCTTCTCCTCCTCATCTCTTCTGTCTCAATCTTTCTCACAGCTTTTGCAGCTCTTACTTTGTTCCTTACTTTCCTTTTTTTTTTAAATTTCATATCCATTCTCTTGTTATCATCTTTCTTTCCATTTCCTCCCTCTCCATCTTTCCCTCCTTCCCGCCATCTTCCTTTCATTCTCACCATCCTGACTGCGTTCCTTCTCTTCCTTCTTGACTACTCCTCCCTTTTACACACGTTCCTACACCTCATCACATCTTCATCATCCTCCTCTTCACTCCTCTTCTTCTCCTCTTCCTCCCTTTCCTTCCTCCTGCACCTCTCCTTCCTCATGACCTTCTGCCATTTTTCCTTTTTCTCCTCATTTCCTCTCCTTCGCCAAAGATTCAACGCCCCCTTCACTGCCACACACATATACGCAAACCCAAATAAGAATATGTAACACACACACACACACACACACACACACACACACACACCATCCCCTCGGTGTGGTCAGGCGACTGGGGCTGACCTTTTCACCGATTCCCGTTATTAGAGAAAGTGACATTCAAACCTCCCCAGACCCCAGGACACTGAGACCACTCCTGAACAACACACACACACACACACAGACACACACACACAGACACACCACGCTCTCTGTGCCTTTGCGGGCCCAGGCATCTCACTATTCTACTGTAGGAGACTTTCATAAATCCATCCATGGCTGCTGGTTTGATTTGAGTAAGTTCATTACTTGCAGGAGTTCCTTTCATTTTCAGTGTGAAAATAAACACCTTACATTCATTCATGACTTTGTATTGCGCTGTTTAACTCATCAGTGAACAATGTTCTGTGTCCTTGACGTGTTGGCTGATTACAGCCATGTTTGGGCTTCAGATGAAATCCTCACCACACAGCAGACTCTCCGGTGTTTATACGCCTTCACAGCCGCATTGTTTTACATCACTGTGTTAAAAAGGCAACACACGCAGTCAAAGTCGTCACTTAGTCTCTTGGGAAAAATTGTAACATATGAATAAACAAACGAGGCATGAATCGAACCTTCCATAGGAAGCATTTAGTTGGGTTATTTTGAACATTGAACATTTCAATTACATTTTAAATTTCTAATATTGTACTGTAATAGTTGGTGAGGATGGTGACTTTGTGCCTGGAACATTGTTGTTTATTCTTAAATTGGATCCCGCTGACAACGCCATTTGTGATGAGTATTTTTGATAGTGTGTGTGTCATCGTGATCTTGACACCCCGTGTTGCTTTTCTTCCTGGTCCAGTAGATTGTTTCTTTCATTGCCATGATGTAATGATATCTTGAAGAGTCTATAAAAGGTTTATTACAAAAAGATCAGCAAATACAGACTTCCGGGACGTCATGGAATTAGACAACTTTCTTACATCTTAGCTGGTAATATCAGGAAGTCTGTCGGAGACTGAGTTTTCAGAGTTAACCGGATAAAGGCTGGTGAGCTACAATCTGCTAATATCGTCTGCTCTGTCTGTGTGAAATCAAAGAGCCATAATTCCCAACAACATTTCAAGTAGTACTTCTGCCGTTGTTATCACTGGGAAACTTGTGCAGCTTATACAGAAATATAATTTAGTTTTGTTTCTATCGGTGGTTCTTTTTCTTTTGCTGATTAAACACTGCAGGTCATAGTGCACGCCCCTTTGTGATTTACAGCTATGTTCCTGTTTTCTTTTCTTTTTGCTGTTATTGGATAAAAATGAGAAGAAAAGTGGATAAAGTCTGCCCCAACATTCACATTTGTGAAGCCAGGCAGTCAAAAAGCATAAATACAGTGATGGACGTCAGCATGTAGCCTACACGTGTATCTATTTATTTGTACATGACCTAACCGCAAACAGTAATTGAGCATAACAATACACTCACTTAGGTCTTATTTAAAATGGGCCAAACTGATTACTGTTATTACAGTGAAACGGTGCCTAGTTTACTGGAGCTGGATTCAACTCATTTGAAGTACACACACACACTCACACACACACACAGACAGATGAAAATAAACACAATCAACTCAGGCTGTCATCAGTCTATCGTTACTTTGTTACTGTGTTTTAATAGGCCGAATGGGCGGATGATTGGAAAAAAAAAAAGAAAAAACGTACATTTACTTAACTAAGATTAAAATGAGGTAAAGCAAATGTTCACATCCTAACTGTGTGTGTGTGTGTGTATAGTTTGATAATCCTTACATAACAAGTGTAGCGTGCGGGTCCATGGCAACATAATGGACTCAGATTAAAGTCGTCAATCATCTAAAATCTTGTGGAGCTTGACACACACACACAAAGAATGAAAATAATGCACAAATGCACTTGGCTGACCTTTGTTTTATGTAGATGAGTTATACTGCTAAACTTAAACAAGTGTGTCTTTGCTTAGTTTGATGCAGCTGTGCATGTGTGTGTGTGTGTGTGTATGTGTGTTTATTTTAGCAGAGAGCCTCTCAGCAACCCAGTAGTGTCACTCAACACTCTGCTCACCTGTGGGTGTGGTTGATAACAGGTGTGTGTGTGTGTGTGTGTGCCCGCGTGTGTATGTGTTCATGTGTGTACCCTACGTGTTTGATCTTGTGTACAAAGGCGCGGATGGGCCAGTAGAACAGGTCAATCATATGACCAGTGCTCAGGGGCACAGGGTGTGTGTACGTATGTGTTAGCGTCTTTGTGACAGTTTCTGGGAACACAAAGAGACATGTGGCACACAGCCAAGTGTGTGTGTGTGTGTGTGTGTGTGTGTGTGGGTGTGTGTGTGGGTTTGGAACTAAACCAGCCAGAGGGGATGGGTCAGGTAGCATACCATACATGTGCACCTCTTCTACTCTGTATCTCTTACTATCACTTTCCTTATTGCGCTGCAAAAAACGTCCATTTTAAACTATAGTTGTTGGGCTAGTTGTCGGGGGAGAGTGTGCAGGGGTTCGAATAAAGATCCCAATTTAATGATACACTTCTTAAAGGGGACTTAATATCTCTTCATTGTGAAACGATTTGGCTAATTTTCATCTATGTGTCATCATACCACTGTGTTATCTCACCCTTATAATCATAACACATGTCTAAGTATATTTAATATGGCCATGAATATGTTGTGTATCCAGTAAACTTTGGTGTTTTAAAGTGCTACATTTTGGCTTTTTTCTTGCCTAACATGTGGAAACTTTTTCTGTGTTTTAGTGTCTCGTGCGTCCTGAAATGTTCTTAAACAGAACAAAAGTCATAGAGCCAACGTTTAAAAACCATTTAGTGGTGGAACAAAGGTGTAATCTGTCAGGGTGTTCATCTGTTTTAGTAACCAGCGGGTGAGAATGATATATTTCCCCTGGAAAATCAAAACTACAGTAAGTAATTCTTTGATTAACAGTGTGCAAGCGGATGCAGCAGCTGACCGACAGCTATATTGCCTGTAGAGCTACAGAATGTCCCCCCTGTCCATCAGAAGCATGGAGGCAGGGCTTTCCTGTATCATAATGTTGATGGAATATAAACAACTTAACCAATTTATCATAGCAACATCTCAGCTTGTTGTATCTGCTGTCAATTTAATGGAACTAGTGTCCAACTCAGAATGTCTAAAATGATTTAATAAGATTGACCTTTTTTTTTCTTTTTTTTTTTTACAGCGTTCTTCTCTCTCTTTCTCTTCTCCCTGTTTCTTTCTTTCTTTCCTTCTTTCCTTCTTTCCTTCTTTCTTTCTTTCTCCTCTGTGACCCAGAAAGAGAAAAAGCCACCTCATCAGGTTCACCCTCCACCTGTAAGTCAAAAATAGAGCTCGTTGAAAAGACAAATACTCACAAGGCTTAAGGGGAGGGAGTAAAGAAAATAAGAATACACTACTTTAACAGCGCTCTAGCCGAGACTTAAAACTAACTTTAGTCAACTAGCAATTGGGGTCAGTGGATTTAGAGTTTCACAAGCCAGTTTGACCTCATTTCTCAACAGCGTCGGCAGTGTGAAGGATAGAAAATACCGATGACGGAAATTTGACTGCCTAACCTGTTCATGGCTGCTGGAGCAGAACTCTTACCTGGACAGGACAGGACATGGCTGGCTTCAGGTGATTGCAGAGCTGTAATATATATATATACAGTACATCCAAATTAGCCTTACTGATGCAGTGGGAGAATGTTCTTTGTGCTTGACTCATAGGTTGATTTCAGGCAGGCGTCACATGTAATCCTCACCACATAGCAGATTCTGGTTATTGGTGAGTCAAAGCGTTTACCCGCAGGCCAGGACAACAGCTTGTTCTAATAAGGGACAAACAGGAAAATACGCACGTCAAACTTGCAACACACAGGGCCAGCCTATCATGTTGCAGGCAGGATTTCACTTTTACCATCAAGGTCTACCCACTTTTGCCATTTACAACTAAAAAAATGATTATAGTGATTGCTATTATTATTTTGCTTTAAGTGAAAATAAGTTTAAAACATAAATAGATAAATAGAAATACCAGTGGCAACAGCTTGACTGTCTAAACTACCTGTTCATAGCTGCTGAATCAGAAATCTAATAGGATCTGATTGTTTCAGGTGATTTACGAGTCAGAATTTCATAACATAAACTGTGCAATAAAGTCCTTTTTATAATATAGAGTTGTAATTTCCAACATTTTTGCCTTGTGACCCTTTAAAATGAATCAATGTCTACTTCAGCAGAGGTTATGGCCTTAATGGGGAGTTGTGAGCAGTTTAACCAATAAATATATTGTATCTTGTATCTTTTTAGGGTTTGAATGGAGCTGATTGATAACATACTGCAACACTTCGTCTAATTTAAGAATTGTTATACCCGAAAAGGACACATATGTACTGATTCCACCCTGAATTCATATTGAGCAACTCAGTTCAACAGCCTTTCAGGCATCATGGGACGCTAAACACTTGTAAAGCCAGACAAATACATTTTTTTCAGATGATACAGCAGCTACTGAAGGCAGGGTGAGGCTGCTTTTACTCATTCCCCTTGCAGCTAATAAAAAAAAAACAAAAAAAAACAATAACAGAGTCCAAATCAATAGTAGTCTACTGTGTGTGACTGTTTGTGTGAGGAATTCACACGTTTCCGTACGATCACACAGCATTCAGCAGACATCAAAAGTTAGACCTGGGTGATGGAGCGGAGGCGGGGCTATAGTGTTGTCTGCGTCCACCGTGACTCTGAACTAGACACAACATACAAAACACACCCCAACTCCACCGTGTACACACACACACACCTTCTCCCCCCCGCGGTGAGTAACAAAGGTGTTCAGTCATGTGAAACCCAACCCTCAAACCCGCAGGTTGACCTTTGACCTGTCACAGACACAGCAGAGGAGAAGAAGGAGTGGAAGAGATTAAAAGAGAGGATGAAAGAGTAATGTGTGTGTGTGTGTGTGCCTGCAGTAACAAGCTTGAAGACATGCAGGAGGGTCACAGGAACACATACACATTGGTTCCAGACATAACAGCCTAACACACAATGGCCCCTCACTCACATATGTGTGTGTGTTTCTCTTTTTCCTATATGCACACACACATCAGTACATCTTGAGTTTATGCAGTGTCCTATCTCTCTTTCTCTCTCTCTGTCTCTCTCTGTCTTTCTCACTTTTCTGGCAAAGGTGACCCAACCCCCTCATCTGTGTAGCTGCAATTAACCTCTATAACCTTTGTGTGTGTGTGTGTGTGTGTGTGTGTGTGTGCGCGCGCGTGCACGTGTGTTTGTGCGCCTGTGTGCGCACGCAAGTGTGTGTCCTGAACTCGGTTACACAAGTCAGGCATGTCTCCAAGGCATGTTGTCACACACGCACACACCACTTGCACATCCACACATACGCTCACACATGCGCACTGATAATCCATGTCTTTCCTGGACATCCTTTTATCCAGCTCAGGCCCCAGGGATTTTCCATCAGCCCAGCCAGGCCGTGAGGCCTCTTTCTGGGGTCAGAGATCAGAGAGAGGCCCTTCATGACCCTGGAGGATCCAAGCACGATATAGCCCTCACAGCCGTCTGCCATCGCTGCGCTATGAGGTCAGAGGGTTAGAGCAGAATCAGGGAGGATGATATAACACAGAACATCATCTTGTACAGTCCAGGCCGTAAGAGTTTTTTTTTTTTTTAAATCATTCATCCACAGTGTAAAAAAGGCAACTTATCAGGCTATATTAAGTGTTTTTAACATGTTACAACAATGAAACCAGACAAAATGAGCAGGAGATAACACTGTCAAAGAAGTGGCACTGATAAGACATTAAAAGCTATCATAAACTGTTTATAAGCACAGTACAGTTGGATAATAATTGTTATGATTGGTGCTGAAGGTAATAAAGACACTGTGCAAATGATGATTTAGGGTGTCGAATAATTTATGGAGCAACTGTAAAAAGTTAATGACACAATACTTCAATGAATGTAACTTTGCGACATTTGACTTGTGATTACGTTGTGCTTTTTTTGTTATATAAATCTGAGCTTTAATTGGTTCTTCAAGACATCATGTGAAACCTTTAGTAGATTAAATGGCCTTTTATTAAAGTAGACCTGGGAACTGTGAAGTGTCCAGTTAATATCACATTTTTCAGTGCAAATATGTAAATAATTGTTTAAAAATTAAATAAAATAAAAAAAACACTCACACAAAGCATGCATATTTGACACATGTTGCTCTGCTCCCTCGCTGACCCTCACCCCCTCACCCACCACCCCCCACCCCCATTCATTCATTCTTTTATTCATTCACATTCACTTTGACAATGAATTTGAACTTCAGACTGGGTTTGGGGTGGAGTAAAAGAACGAAGGAATGAAAGGAGAAGAAAAGGGAGGGAGGGTGGGGGGGGGCTCTTTTTTTCTTCCTCTAAGCCTACTCTATGACCCTATGACCCCGCACAGGGCCAGACAGCCCTCCCTTCCCCCCTGCTTCCTCAACCTTTCACATTCTTAGTTACAAAATCCTCCACATATTCAGGTTTGAAGATATGAACAGGGCAAAGTTGGATGGGGGATAAGGGAAACAGACTTAGACATGAATCGCCACACCTGCCGTTGCTGCTTGGTTTGTCTTTTCTACACCTTGCATTCCAGCACTGATGCTGGAATGGTCTATCAATAGACTTTGACCTCTTACGCCTCAGCTTAGCTGTGCGTGAGCATGTGTGTGCTTGCATGGAGTGGGGGGTTGTATAACTAAATACTCTTACCACTGATCCTAATACTGCTGGTTATAGTGACAATTTAAAGAATTTGAAGAAAGTTGTGATTTTTTACGACTAAATAACTTTGGAACGCGGACATGTTTTGCTGTGTGTTCTACACGGATCATGACATACATACATGACATAACGTCTGTGAGGTCAGATTCAAAAAAAAAAATTGCAGCAATAAACACGTGAACTCTGACCTTTTACCTCGCGTACCATCTTGGTTACAACTTCACACGCTTAACATGCACCCGCTGAAAACTCCGAATGATTTTAAAGGATTAGCAGTAACAGCTTTCCTTCATAGCCGTATCCCTGGTTTTGTTTGTCAGCCGTATATTCAAATAACTCAAATTTTCTTGCTACTATGTATTGATCGTAACTCAGTCGGTTTCTGAACCTTAAACACCTACACGGGGGGCATTAAGTGTGTTGCGGTCAGAGGTGGTCAATGTCTGCGTGTTATTCCTTTACTGACTTTTTACATGTCAGACTGGCCTTGTGGCCATTGTACGTGCTAAGTAATGTTCAGTGATTATCCATTACAGTAAGAGGCATTTACTTTGCAGCAATTCCTATAGACCACATGTCGGCATGTATTAAAGCGCTCGATATGTATAGAAGTAGCTACTCCCCTGTACGGCAGGCGGAGGCTGGCCAAGATTAAATGCACTCCTGTGTCATAGCACACTATGTACACATCAGATACCAAAGCACACTCAGAAGGAAGAAAGACAGACAAAACACACACACACACACATACACACACACACACACACACATATAAATTCCTTTCCTCTATCTAGATTCTTTTGGAACAGTGCTGCGCCAAGGCCATACAGTGACAAAAGCAGTGTGAAAACATGCTTTCTAAAGTCTTTGGAGAATCTCTTATTGTTAAAAACCCTGCAGGCCAAAGACAAATCCATGGGAGTTTATGGAGGACTGCAGGTCATGGTTGTATAGATTTTATAACGGTGACAAATGCATTATGCTTTTCACATAAACCAGCACAGGAGAGCCCCAGTAAAGCAGAAAAGGCCTGAATGCTTCACGGGTTTATAACACAATGAATTTATCACAGAAAGAGAGGGATAGAGAGAGGGAGATGGGGAAAGAGAGAGAGAGAGTGAGAGAGACAGGAAGTGAAAAGAATATGGTGCTGATTTGTTTTATTTGTCCAGGCAGTGCTGCCGGTCGCAATGTTTAACAGGGAGTAAAAAGGAAACTGCTGCCACTTGTGGGTCCTGACGTGGGGAAATAAAGTGTTACAGTACTCCCATGTGTGTCCAACACACCTGAACCTCTGACATCACTGAATGCCCTCAAAGTCATGTGACTCTCAGCATTTCCCCGTAGCCAGACGAAGTTTGGGTTTGTTTTTTTTTAATAGGAGAGATGCATGTTCTATATGACCGTTTATAGCCTTTATTTTTATTTTTTGGGGGGATGAAAATATAGCCTGTGAGTTCTGTGCTTTTTGTTTCAGTGCTGCCCTGTTTTACATTCATACAGTGTAAAACATTCACACCGGGGAGTCGCCCAACACAACCGAAATCTTTCGCTGCCCTCCTCTGCAGCGGTTGGGGTTCACTGCCTTGGTCAAGGGCACTTTAGCAGTAGCTGATGAGGGAGAAGAAAATGGTCCACCCTCTAAGTCTAGAAACCTTTTCTAACTTTTCTCTCTGTACTGACAAATTAATAAAAAAGGCCTTAAGGCTCTTCCTTTAAAAGAAACTAAATCATGTTTGTTATATTTTGAAAATCCAATTTTTTTCTATGAAGTGAGACCAGAAAACCTTCAGAGTTATGTTGTGCAACAAGTCAAACTTTCTAACATTTGACCTTATTGACTATATGAGCAGATGGCTTCTTTATCCACATGTATGCTCAGTGAATCCAGAACACAGATTATTGCAGTTATTACTCATGGAATGATATTTCATCTTCACTTTTAGTTGATCCTTTAATATGGAGTATAGTATCCGTGTCCACCTAAATAATGTATTTATGTATTGGAATGGAATATATATATACATATATATATATGGTATGATTATTACTGGTGTTTCCTTTTTGGAACCATTAGCAACCTCCCACTGAATTTCTCTTAAAGTTTTGATTCTTCCATTTTTAAGGATTTGCTTCCATTGAATCTCTTTCTATTATTATATCAGGTGTACAGATGCTTTCTGAAGAGATTTAAGTGTGTGTGCGTGTGTGTGAACTGAACAGAGGGGTGTGGTGCATAGTTGGAGGACATGCCGCTGATGGATCCTAACAGTTATGAGGCTTTGTGACTACTTAGCAAACAGAGAGACATAATGATGTTTACCTAAGTACAATCTGTGAGAGAAGGAACTTCTGTATACTGCATGTATATTCTCTCTGTGTGTGTGTGTGTGTGTGTGTGTGTGTGTGGCTGGGGGGTAAAAGGAACATAACAGCTATTATCAGCAGCAGATACTGTACTGCAATGTGAGGAGGGACATGCATAGTACACATGTGTGCTATGAGATAGTATGCAAACTAGGTGAAAATGGTGTGGTGATGCACATACATACGCACGCACACACACACACACACACACACACACACACACAGTTGTACTTATGCAGGATGTACAGCGGAGCTGCCTAGACCAACAGGTAGCATGACAAAGAAGTTATGACACGTTTGCATATCCACCTGCTCAGTCCTCCCACCCATGTCATGGCAAGACAATGACATCTTTCTCACACACACACGCACGCACGCACGAACGCATGCACGCACGCACACACACATGCCTGCAGAAAGTCATAAAGCACATACTGCACAGGGCCAAAGGCCAGGTTGAGGCTGGGCTGGAGGGCTGAGTTCACTGAGTTCAAGCACTAGCACGAGACATTGAGACGTCATTAGAGAAACGCCCAGAACAGGTCACGCTGACGCCCATAACACACACTTAAAGTGGAAAAGCTTTGTGCTCTGTATTAACTGTATGTACATGCTGACTTGTGAAAATAATAATAAAAAAAAACTCTTCCATTTGAAATAAATAATAAGCAATGAACATTTTCATTAGACACGTGTAAAAGATAGAACATAATATTGAGAATATGGTAGAGTCGGCATTTTCGGGGGGCACACACACACACTCACTCACAACAGTTGAGATAACTCGACACACACAGTGGAGATAAGCGACAAGTGCCATTATACTTTCATTTTTTTTATTAATTGTTTTTCGATAAAGGGACAAAATGGGTGTGTGAACAGGATTATGCAGACATCTGCCAGAAAACACAGACAGTGGTTTTCCCAATACAACTGAACAGGGACCCCAAACAGGTACAACAGAAATTAAAGAGCTAGGTTTGTCCAATGACCATCGGTCACATTACAAAAGAAAAAAAAAATAAAATCAAAATCAAAATTATATTATAACCAAAATAAAATTAAACAAAAAGAAACCAAAAGTAAGGATCCATTCCATGTCTCTGTTTTGAACAGAGCATATAAGTAATAATAAATAGTAACTCCCATAGTAAAAGATAAAGTTCAAGTTCAAGTTACAACAAACAGCTCTCAGAACAGGAATAGAAAAGGCTGATAACAAAATATTCCGCATTGCCATTTACAAAAAAGTCTCAACTCAAGCAGGCTTCTCCACGTCCCCCGGGTCATTTTTAAATATGCTTTGCATATGAAAGTATACCCAATCTAAATATAAAGCACCATTTAGTATTTGGCAATGAAAAAAAAACTGCAAAACATTTAATTTCTTTTTAAATGTATTTATTTTGACGCTTTTTTTTTCGTAATCCATGTACTGCATATGAAGTTGTTTTTTTTTTTTTCCTTTTTTCTTTTTTTTTTTTTTTTTTCTCTCCTCTCTTCTTGATGTTGGAATGTAGTCAGGTGGGAGGGGTGAGAGAGACAGAAGCACACAACAGAACAGGCCGACGTCAGCTTGCATTACTGCATACAAGAATGGCAGCAGGAGGAGGGGAGGGGGGGAGGGGGGGAGGTGCGAACCAAAAACCAAAGAAGATATGTACAACCACCTCTGTGGACAGGAAACAGAGCGGCGGCCATCTGATGGCCCGCGACGCCTCCCGTTGCCACATACTTTAGCTGCTTTTTTATGGGGTTTTTCCTTTTATTTCTTTAAACATACAAATAATTCGCACTATATTATCCTGCCAAATTAAAAAAATATACCGTGGCAGCTTGGGATTTTTTTTTTCCACTACCAAAAAAAGGTATGGTAAATACCTTTAGAGAGAACAAGCAACAGTTAAAAATACGAGCCTCAATATAAATACTATAGTGCCTACTCTAAGTGAACATTGAATTCAAATACAATTCTAGAAATACAGAAAAAGTAGACCATAAATGTGTTTAAGCATAGGAATCGACATGAGTGTGCATTTTCCTATATTTTTAAGTTCTTTATTATATATTCATATATAATCTTAATCCTTTCCCCAATGCAAATTGTATTTCAACCTGAAGAGCTGTGAAGAGCCAAGGCAAAATAAAATACAAAACCATCACAGATTTTTTTTGTTTTGTGTTTTTTTTTTTTGTTTGCTTTTTTTTTCTCCTTTTTTTTTAATCATTTCATATATACTGTGATCGGAGTCTTGAACACCACCAAGACGCTGAGGAAAAGAGAAACGACAACAAAACTTAACAGTTTCCCCCTAAAAGATAGTGTGAAGTGTTATTTGCAAAAAAACGTTTATTTTCATATCTATAATTAAAGGAAGATTTATACAAAAAACAGATTCTCGCAGTGTGAGCAACAGGATTTGAGTGTCTGTCGTATTGCCGGCAAGGTCTATAGATTATCCAGGTGTAGATGACAACAATGATACAATATAGCGCCTTGAAAACCATGTGGATGTTTGGCACCGCTGTGGCCAATGGAACCAGCATCCATATTGTAGGAGTGCTGGTTACTTGTAAATCACACTGAACCTTTTAATTTACAGACCTTACCAACAGGGTGAATTTTCAGCCCAGGCTTAGCTCTGGGGTTTCTAGGGGTAACAAATTGACAAATGGTCAAAGGTAAAACGGCAAGGGGACAGAGGTCAAGGGTCATGAGGCTGGAGTTGCTGGCAACAGATTATGTGTCTCATCTTTTACTGCTTTTAACAACGGGACCCTCGTCATCTGACAGCATTTCAAACGTTTTCCCCTTCAGCGCAAACTTGTAAACTGGGAAAAATTGAAACAGTGCACTTCATGTCCTATAAATGACAATTTAGCTTTTAGACTCAACCCAGGTACCAACATTGCATCAGTGTAGGACAACGCAAGAGAGATGCCGGTACTTACTCTCAGGCAGGTTGACAAGTGCTATACTATGAACAGCTTGAATGAAACTCAAGAAAGAAGGAAGAAAAAAAAAAAAAAAAAAAAACCTCTTTCGGGTTAAAAAGCAACAGCAAACAAAAATGTGCCCTGCAATAGCCTATGCATACTGATTAAAATGATCGCATTTCACTCTTTTCAAGAGCCCTGGAGTACAGATATATTTTTTTTGCAATTCTTTCTTTCTTTTTGCTGCAATTCATAGTTAATGACCCTGTTTTGATACTAGAATATGTAAAGTGAAAGCGATTGCCTCTGATCCCCATAACATGTACGTAGCTTCCAGTTCTGTGTAGCTTTCTGTCTGTCTAGCTTGTAGCTATTTCAATGCTCTCAAATAAAGTTAGCCTCACTTGGAGCTCATATATTACTTTATGCATTGTTCCACACACTGACATATCGAAGCAGCGTTGTAGGTTTGTGCTAACGCAGATGCATGACACTTCTAAGCCATGCACCGTATCCCTCAAATTCAGGATTGTACATTACAGATTACCTTTATCTCAAAAAGTACCTCCTTACCAGAAACAAAACTACAAATAATTCAGATATACACAATACTGCTTGTACCATGCTTGCCATGAAATCCACATATTAAAGATAGCCTATTGAACATGTAATAGGTAGTTAAATGGTGATTAACTAGAACTCTCTGATCTTTCACATGAGTTGTCACAGTCCATTTGAGCAGTCAGGTGCTTGATGCAAGGACCTTTCCTGGGTGGCTTAAACTTTCTAGCTTTATCTAGTGTGACCCCAAACTTATACCAGATAAGATTATGGCCAATGCAGTGTTGAGATATCAAAGGCACTCTTTTCTTATTCTACCAAATGATAGTACAAATTGAATTCCTAGCACACCCTTGTCTTTTTGAAAGAAATTTGAAGGCTGTCATCATGTTCAGTTTAGTCATCGAGCCAATGCATTATTTTGCTTTTTCTTTTTCTTTTTTTTTTAACCCTGTGTGAATATGGCGTCTTTTAAAAAGATCAGGATAAGTGCATTTCCAGGGTTGTCAGAAGAGGGTCAAGTCAAAGACTGTTCATTTTCCATGTTACAACACAAAACTGTACATGATATGTGTCACAGAATGTATGCAGCATGGATGTATCTTTCTTGTCTTTTCTCTTTTTGAAGAATAAAAAGAAAAAAACAGAACAAGAGAAAAACAGCAACACATTTACTCAACAACTAACCAACCAGGGACAAGTTCTTTTCTTTTTTTTGATTAGCAAAAACATACTATGCATGCTGACTAATTCTTAAAAATGGAAAAGGAAAACTCAAATAAAGAAAATAGTACACAACATGTAAATTATTGCACAAGAGAAAGGCTCGAAGTTTTGCGTCAATGCAAGAGTATTGCCCCGATACAGATCATGCATTCAATGGGTAATGGAAACGGGGTGTGCTGGTGCAGAGCACATGGTCTTAAGCTTCCACCAGATTGGCGAAAGTGGAGTGTTGGGGTTGGGGCAAATCTACAAGGGGCTAGGAATAAACAGGGGACTAATGGTGGACATAGCTGCGGGGAAAAGGTCCCATAGTTCGGCCTTCTACTCTGACTTTATTTCGGTACTCAAAGGACGGTCACTGTGCCATTTTTTCATGTGTTTCTCCAAGGTGCTGTAGACACTGAAGGGCATCTGACAAATTTCACACTTGTACACGTCTTTGCCCACCTGACCGTGGGTCTTCATGTGGCGAGTAAGTTTGGAGCTCTGAGCACAAGCATAATTGCACAGCTCACACTTGTATGGTCTCTCTCCTGTGTGGCTGCGCCGGTGCACTGTCAGGTTACTGCAGTTCTTGAACACCTTGCCACAATACTCACAAGTATCACTCCTGCGACCGTCTTTGGAGTTGGGCCGCCCAGGGCCCCCAAGGTGTGGTGTGCTGCCGCCACTTCCTGTTCCACTGCGGCCGGACATACCCCCGTCCAGTTCCCCTGGCGGGGTTGAGAAACGCAGACTGCCGTTCTCTGAAGAATGCTCAGATGAAGAGGCGAAGGGCGATTGTCTGGAATCCCCAAAATTCATAAAAGGGTCCTTGAGTTGTCGAGAAGCGGCATAGCCAGCCAGCCACTGGGAGTAGACGTTCTCCGTATTAGGGATTGTGGGAGTGGGCAGGTCAAATTCCTTTTCCAGCTTGATGCGTTTGGAGTAAGGACTAAGTGGACTGGGGCTACCCAAAAGTAGTTTCTTAGAGAGGCCAACAGAGGCAGATTCATTAGGGGATGCTCCCCGCCCGTTGACTGTCGAGACAGAGCCCTCCTCTCCACGATCTGTTTCCAGCACAGAGTCCCCATCACACATCTCGCGATTGTGGTGATGGTCTCGGTTGAGGTGGTGGTGTAGGTGGTTGTCCTGGGCCATTGCATTCCGTTTGTGAGCGCTGAGGGCTTCGCTGAAGTGTTGCATGCTGGCGGCCAGACCCATCCCCTGCATCACTTCAGGCAGTGAGCGGGGTATGGGCCCCTCATCAGCCACTCCTCCCAGTCTACTTCCAATGCCGCCGTTGTTTTCATGCTGACGTGCTGCTTCAAGGTTCAAGCCAAAATGGTAGCTGTTATTGTTTCTTCTGGCTGCCCTCTCTCCGTTCTGCACTTCCTCCTCCTCTCCCTCTTCTTCCTCCTCCTCCTCCTCTTCTTCCTCCTCCTCTTCCTCTTCTTCTTCCTCCTCTTCCTCTTCCTCCTCCTCACCATTCTCACGTAGCATGCGATTGTTCACACTTTTTAGCTTGGCCACCACTGACTTCAGGGCATTGCTTGCACTACCCAAGTGCTCACTGGTGCCAGGCTCTGGAGAGGATGCTGTTGAGAGTCCATCTTCTGACTTGCCTGTGTTTGGCGAGGTGGATTTGTGCATGTGTGTCTTCATGTGGCGCTTCAGTTTACTAGCCTGTGTACAGGCATGATCACACAGGTGACATTTGTACGGCTTCTCTCCTGTGTGGCTGCGCCGGTGCACTATTAGATTACTCTGAAACTTGAAAGCCTTGCCGCAAAACTCACAACACTTTGATTTCAGGGGGGTGGAGGAGGAGGGTGTCGCCCCTGCAGATGGGAGAGGGGTAGTAGGAGTGGTCTGAGAGCCCACAGGTGACTGCATGGAGCCTGGAAGAGGGGGTGGGGTAGCAAGGTATGGAGGTTTGCTGCCCCCTGCACCTCCTGTCCCTCCGCTTCCTCCTCCTGTCTGGAATGGCTGGAGCAAGCGCTGCATGGGGCTGGGCCGGCTGGGGGATAGCGGGGGAGTGGACCCTGAGGTGTTGCCCGCCAGCTCCCGTAGCCGCCGTGAGAAGTCCATTGTTGGAGGGGGGTCTAGGGGCAGAGGAGGATTGAGGCGCAGCACCCTGTCAAAGGCACTCGGGTGGTGGGCTGCCAGCGCCAGCTCCTCTGGGCTCAGATGGTGGGCATCCAGGTGGTTCCTTGGAGGGGGGCTGAATAGGGGTGGCGTGGGAGGGAAACGCTGATGATGTCCCCCACCAGCAGGGCCACCAATGCCAAGTCCACCACCTGCTCCGACACTGTCACTTCCACCTGAACCCGAGCCAGGGATGCGGAGGAGGTTGAAGGGGCTTGCATCGGGAGGCAGATGGAGACCATGAAGGGGAGGCTGAGAGGGACAGTCTGCACCTCCACCCAGGGAGGAAGGCCCACCCATCCGTGGGGTGAGAGGGCTGCCATGTTCACTTTCTAGGTAGATACGAAAGCCATGGGTGTTCTGGGCATGCTGCAGCAGGAACCAGGCACTGCCATATGACTGCTTACATGTAGTGCAGGTATAGGTTGTCGGCTCCTCCTTACCTGTAATGACACAGAAGAAAACGTTTGGTTCGGTGGCATACAAATTAAACATTATCCAGACCATATTATACGTGACTGTATGAATCAACCAATAATAGAGCATGCGTTATTGTAAAGACTGAATCAATCTAAACATTTTCAGCTAAAAGAAAAAGATCGAGGATTCTCGAATGTTTCAAACAAACGAAACATAAATACAGTCCGTGTACACTGTGTACAGAATGCAATCCATGAAGGACAACTCTGTTCAACTTGGCTGAACCAATCTTTTATTTGAACCTTAGGCCTAACTGTTACAGCTTTTAAGAGTGGTCCGCTCATGGTGTTGAGGGCTTTGCAAATACAACAGTAGTTCTTATTGAGGTCATGCCCCACATGAGTAGCATGTGAGAAGTAGTGTGTGAGTGTTTGTGCGTGTGTGTATGCATTTGTTCTTCTCCCAGACTGCTCTGGGACATAATTTCTCCCTTTAGACTGACTGTGAGTCCTCCATTGTCAGCAGGAGAACAAAGAAACAGGGCTATCCCAGCGGACTACCACTTCCCACTGATCTACCAAAACAGAGGCTCGCTGACAAACACATACACACACAGGGGCACACAGGGGAGGCAACTGAGAAAAATCCTTTAGACCTTTAAATTACTGTTTCCTTATTTCTGTAAAAAACAGTATAATTATTTTTAAAAATACATATCCGATGAATTAACTAAATCTCTGTTTTAAACTCTAGATTTAACTCAATCAGTATAAATAAAATAGTTAGGAATGAACAACAGAAGAATCAAAAGAAGAAGGATTAACAGTATATTTCTGATCTTCAGAAGTACGCATACTGAAATCTGGATTCACTTTTTCTCATGTACCATTCATACTCCCACCAATGTCGATCAACCCACAGGCAAATGGACACATACACGCTCGCGCAGACAGAGCAGAACAACTCGGCTGCCTGGAAAAAAGTAAAAACAGTCGGAAAGTAAAAACATTTAGGCTCCGACTGGCGAGGAAAAATAACCCTTTCAGTCAGCCTCGAAGCTTCTTCTCTCAGCGAGTCACATTGAGATGGCGACGAGAGGAACATTTAAAACAATAATTGCCTTTGAATGGCCTCAGCGATGATGACCCGTGGTGGGACCCGCAATGCATGTATAATCCTATTAGGGGACCAAACGAACAGCCATCAGCTCGTTTACATGATTAGATGACGAACAAACCCCCATCGCTGCCATTCAGAGCCTTCTATTAAGCACTGTGCGATGTGGGTGCAAGCAGAGATACACTAATACACAAATGGACATCCACAGTCCTAATGCATACGTACCAAAAAAAAACAAAAAACAGTATAGACATTTAGGTCACTTCAGGTCTTTAGTGGACACTACATTAGGGTCAAAGGTTGAGACCTTTCAATGATTGAATTTAGATATTTCACTGTCCATGTATGGGCTACAAAGAGCTACAAAAAGAAAAAATATATATGTAAAACTCCAAATCTGCTAATAAACAGCCTAAATAAAGCAGTTATTTTCACATACACCCTAAACCCTGCAGCATTAAAATCTACCAGGAGAGCTGAAATACTGTCAGAGCACCCCGATACCCTAGAAATTAATTCATATACTTTTGACTGCCATCAAAAATAATGTTTCCTTTAACCAAAATTATGTTTTTAGCAAATGTGTAAAACCCTTAACTCTGCAATGAGACATTTTATGTATGGGTAGAAATGCAGTTACTTATGGGATAACAACCACAGCAATAATAGCTACGTCTAAAAATGTCAAAATAGATTGAAACATGCTGTGATATTGCAATATTACAAAAGTAGAAAGTAAAAAAAAGGTGTCATTTGAGGGGTCGTAATATTGTTGCTAATTATCTTAGATGATATTTTGGATAAAAAGCTATTTTGCTATAATGTGTCACGAACAATAAATTAGAAAATATCCCATTAATATGTAAACAGGTAGAGTGAGATGAGAAAAAAAAAAAAAAGAGTTGCGACGTATCACCTGCTAATTACTGGCAGAACGAATACAACAAATTAACAGTGATACTAAAAGGATGTCACGGTTTACATGAAAGCTTTTATACATCAGCACACAGCAATTTACTTACTAATAGTCAGAAAAAGAGAGAAAAAAAACCCAACAGTTTCAACACATATCTCAATGTGTGTGTGTGTGTGTGTGTGTGTGTAGCTGAAATGTAATGCTGAGGGATTTCTAAACATACATAAACAAATGAGTGTTTTATTTGCAAGAATGATACTGAAACGTTCAAAGACCAGCATGTGGTGGTAAACTGGAAATGTGAATGTGACGGTGGGCCTGTCTGTCTATGTGGTTCAGTGTTTGGAGAAAGACGTCTTCCCCCCCCCCCCCCCCCCCCCCCCCCCGTCTCTCTCCTCCCACACGCGCAAACACACACACACACTTATCCCACATGACCAACAGTTTGGAAAGGCTTCTAAATTATGGATCATTAAAATCGGCACAAATTACCACTAATTGTGGCCACCTGCATCAGATCTAACCTGTGAATATCATTTGCATTATTAGGACTAGGGAGGCTTTATTTTATTTATGCATCATGTTTTTTCCTCCGGTTGATCCACTGTAACCCTGGACACTGACAGTGTTGACAATACCACTGCACTTTTTCCACTTTGGTTGAATGAGGAGATGGGTTATGGGTTACTTTTTATATTTCCATATTTTTTTATGTTTTTTTTTTTGTTTGTTTTTTTTATATCCATTTATCCAGCACGATGTTGTCCTTTTCATTATTGACCAGATAGGTAGTGTTGAAAGGGCTTTTTTGATGTTTTTCTGTATTTCTAATCAGCAGGTATGAAAATATGACAAACGTCATATTCACAAAGGTTCCTATCCGAGATCTGCATCCTCACGCACACAAACTGTACAAGTCACGCAAACATTTGTTTGACAGCAACATGCAGAAAGTTTATCATCACAAGACATATTTTTGCTTTAAAATAATTGCAAAGTGTTGCTTTTCAAGTTGACAGTTTTCAATAATGGTGCAGGTATTCACCATTTAAGAGAGTCGTCTACTCCAGGATTCAAAATCACTGTTTGAAAAGACAAAGTATTCCAAGCAACCGGACAATTTTAAGTGTTTCAGGCCTTTTGAAATATATTTAAAACACAAAATTGCAATTGCGTCTCCAAATGCATAATTGTGCTGATGTTGAGTCTTCCATGTCCAAGGTGAATGGGGGCTAATATATCGACACTGCTGTCATTTGATGAATCTAAGGCCTGTGTAGTGATGTAGATTGGTGACAACTCAATGATAAGACAGAGTTAAATAAGGATTTGTTATTGTTGTTTTGTTTTTTTGTTTTTCAGATAAAGATGTGGACACAATACTGAGCAAAACAAAAAAAAAAGTGAGAGAAAAACAGTGTAACTCTGAAGTTAATGCGTTCCTTTTTGACTCGTAGCTCAGACTTGTCTGCGCGCTGATTGAAACTGTAAGGTTAATGGATTTTAGAGTAGGCGACCGCTCCACTCTGTCTCTCTGTAATATACTCCCATCAGCCACTTCATTAGGCAAACTCTCCACCACTCTGAGGTAGAAAAATGAAGTGAGAAAGCAGAATGGAGAAAGAGAGATGAAGACAGATAGAGTCAGAGAGGGGAAATACAGAGACGAGATAGGAGCAATCCCTCTGGTTTTAAGTTTAGATAGAGGTGACAAATGCCTGCTACAAGTTTTAAGTTTGGGTATGACAGGTGTATGGATGGAGGAGGAGGACGGAGGATGGGGGGAGGGTAAACAGTCGAATCCTGGTATTTACTGGGACTAACTGTCGGTGCTGTACAGCCTCTACTGAGGCTCTAGAGAACACACACTCACACAGTTTCAGAAACGTCCCAACACTCAGCAGCAGCCAATGCTACAGTGACAAGCACACGCGTTAAGCCCTATTAAGCCAAGGGCATCGCCTGGACACTTGTGTGGTGCTAGATGGAAGAGGGAGGCAGTAAGGCAGGTCGGCTCATGTTTCACGAGACCTTTGTGTGTGTGTGTGTGTGCGTGTGTGACAGAGAGAGAGAGAGGGAGGGGAGTGTGTGTGGCTGAGGAGAGACACTTCATTCACAAGAAGCATCAAACATGCACATTTTTAAATGCATCAAATGGTGGAGAGATTTTCTTCATCCTTACTACTGGGAGAAAGCAGAAGAGAAGTTAAAGAGTAGAAATGATTTTCTAGACTGCTGTAACACAGATTGTGTACACCACAGATCGTCATATTTATGCTTCAAAGGTTCAATTTTTTTCTCTTCTACTTTATATTGTTTAAATGTTTTGCCCTGTGGTGGAATAAGCTACATTTCTATTTCCTGCATTCAAGCAACATCTTAGAGGATCAGCGAGTCTTCCATCTGCATCAAGTGCCACCGTGATTTCTACCGCACGCATGTGAAACACGTCAACGTACGCGGTGATATAGCGTTACCAGAACGGCGTGTGTGTTCGCATACCAGGACTCTTGGCGGTGCAACATGGGGGAAAACTTGTGAGTGCGCGTTCAAGAAGGACATTATCAAATCGTCTTTAATGAATCCACCACAGAACGTCAGTCTGCATAGCTGTCTGTTCTTCAGCCAGTCATTCTGTCCTGTAAATTAGCTGGATTGCCACCATTAAATCCCTCTCAGACCAGCTGGGAAACCAAACTGGGTTGCCAGTTCTTGGCCAGCAGCTAGGACAGACATACCACTATCTTACTGGCCTTGAATTTTATTCATACTCAATTTCCTCCTCTTTCATCAGCCGTCCCTTGAAATGAATCCTTTGCCATCCTTCCCTCTGTCTCTCCCTTTCCTCCCTTTTCTCTTCCATCCACGCTGAGCCACTGTGAGGGAAGGGACTGTCTCCTCTACAGCCCTCCCTCCCCATCTCCTCCTCCATCCTCTCCCCCCACTCTTTCCACCCATCGGCGGCTCTCCGGTGGTGTCCTTGGCTGGGTCCACCTCTGGGTGAGATGATAGTAATTGAGGTAATGGAACATCGCTGAAACAGGATTAGGTACGCATACTGGGAGTGAGGGACAATGTCCCTTAATACAATTTGGGATTTCTATCTGGGCCTCAGGCTTTTAGGATCTGCTGCTTATATTTACATCTAGGCATCACTGCTCACCCCCGATCACCTCCTGCTCTACCTTAAAGGGATACCTGGACATTTCTGTAGAGAAGTTATTGCAGCATGATTTTTTTTGTTACTAAAACATATATATACAAATTATAGTTTAAGAAACTGCCAGAGAAGAGCAAGAAACTGAATATGTGCCTACTTTGGTGCGGTTTCTCTGTGCATTAATCTAACTGCTGGCCTCTAAAAGGACAAAGAGTGTAAGACAGCAGTAGTCGAATATGAACAAATGCATTCTTTGTCCAGAAACAAAATGAAATCCCATTAAAATTATCATAACGTTCCTTTAAAACAACACAACCTGCCAGGAGTGTATGAAATTTTTATATGGTCAATAATCTCATGATCATACTTGACAGTAATGTAGGTGAAATGATTTGAATGCAATCATCGTATTTGCGTGATAATGAGTTCTATTCTTGTATCTTCCTTCCTTCCCTTTAGCTCTCCCTCTGTGTGTTTCCAGAGAGACATATAGCTGCTCGCTGATCAAAACTCAGATACTGATACCTCACTGCTCCCACTATACATTTGTACTGTAATTGATACACTGCCCCAATTAAATAAAAGCTCTTTCATGACTCTGGGAGCAGAGAAAATGCTCTTCAAACGGTTTCTGCAGGACCACGACACATCATCGACTCCAGCCCTCCCCTCTCTGCTTCCCACCATCGCTTCATCGTCTCCCACGAAACTACAACAGTTGCGGCTTCCTGGTTCTAACCCGACAGTCTGTTTGTTACTGCCCAAAAGCACTTAACCGTATCGTTGTTGTCATGTGAAAATCTCTTTTACCCTAATTATGTCCTTGATTTCAGAACTGCGTGTTTTTGTTGACCCTTGGGCATATCTGTGAAACCATTTCAAAAAAACGCTGTTGGTTAAACTTAAAAAAAAAAACGTACTGTGGTCGAGTTGACCAACAAGTTTGTTGCAAAATCCAGAAGGACAACAAAAATAAGAACATTCATGCATATTTGAGTGGCACCCTATCAAATTGTCATAAAAATTCCCATAACTGCTATATCGGTCTCATACATTGTTCAAAGCACTGGGTTCAGTTCTGAAGCAACTCAAGAAGAAGAGATCTGCACTATTCTCTATCCCCACCCCCCACCCTCCCCCTCTATTCTCCAGCTTTCTTACTAACTGGACAGCGAACAATTGGAATGCAAACAGTGGCAGCTGCTGTCCCGTCCGCTCACTGAGGGGAGCGACAAATAACAACATGACTGCAATTGCTCAGAAAGCAATTCACTCCGCTTGGAAGGAAATCAGACTCCATTACTGGCTACGAGTTTGCCGGCTAGATCAAAGCAACTTTGCCCAAACACTGCGGTTAGAAGAGAAGCATGCGAAGAATGGATGTGTAATCATAACAAGGAGGCGGAAAGGAAAGAAAGAAAGAAAGGAGCTATCTTACAGTATATGAATAAGTCCTGCTCGCCCAGTCACATTGCACCCTGAACTGTTCGTTGAGTTTGACCGATGAAGAGGCTTCCTGTACGTTTTTTCAGTAGCGTGTACATCCGCTGCCTTTGAAATCATGTAGTTCTTTACTGTGCACCATAAAGGCCTCAGTATGGCTTAAAATAAAGCATGTTGAAACAGCAATTTTCAAAAAACTATTAAAAAAATAATAATTTTTCCCCTTTTCCACATCCCAGTTTGAATTTCTCTCGTTTTTTTTTTTTAGTCACCTTTTGTTGTACAAACCGCCGCAACCCCACGAGTGCCTACAAGGAGACGTTATCCAAAAAAAAAAATCGCTGTTTGTGCAATTTACTGCAAAAACTACACAAAAAAACACAGTTCTTTGAAATCGGGGACACAGTAGGATGCAGTCGGATGAGTCTATGGTGGTATGTGGCCCTTGTGAGTAACCTTGCCATAAAAATATACTGAATCCCTATGGTGCACCACGAGCACACTAATAATTTATGGCCTCTCTGGGCTATTAACTACCCAGAAAGAATCACTGAGCGTGTTTACATCCACACACGAGTCCCATTTCTGAGTATCTACAGGATTATAACATCATCCATGTGTTCCAGTTACACTAATATTCTGGTTATGATTGTTTTCTGGAGGTTTCTGACTCTCCTATGTCTTATCATTTATATCGATGCACAATAAGAGTTCATTGATCCCTCATCCATCGTTATCATCATTAACTGCTCTGCGTGAGTCCAAGACGTTCCTGTGTCAATAAGGAGGAATATAAAGGGTTAAATGAGTATCTATCGGAGTAATCCAACTCACACTCAAAGATATTTTGAAAATCAGTATACGTTTATGTATGTATGTATGTTTAAACACAACATAGAAAGAAGTTGATCATAATCAGCGTTAAAGTTGTCAGATTCCTAAGTATTGAACATCAAGGTGAAAATAAAAAATGCTTTGACTGGTCGCAGGCCATGTGAGCTGAACTTAAAATAGCAGCAAATAGAAGCCTCCAGGCCTGACAGTAATGGTCTGGTATTTTTATGGAAGAAAGAACTATGAAATGCATTTGAATAACCACAAACAACAATGGATTATTGAGCCAGTCTGATTACATGCTGTGCGTGCACGCATGTGCACGGGAATGTGTGTATCTGTGTAGTCCTGCTGAACAGCCATACACTCTTTCTGATGAGCAAAAATATCAATACCGTCTGTCCCTGAGTGTATGACTGTGTGTGTGTGTGTGTGTGTGTGTGTGGGATATATCAATACCTTCTGTCTCTGTGTTTGGAACCCCTGCTGGGCTACAGACTGCAACTCTCTCGCTAGTAATCTACTTGTGTGTGTGTGTATGTGTGTGTGTATGTGTGTGTGCGCGTGTGTGTCCATCTATCCACCCATTATAGCCACCATGTGACAAAGTTTCCTTTTCTTACTCTTTGTCACACACACACACTCTCTCTCTCTCTCTCTCTCTCTCTCTCTCTCTCTCACACACTCACACACACACACACACAAACACAGTAATGTATCTTGTAAAGGCCGTTCTAATGACACAGTCAGGGCCTTTAAACTGTGTTTATAAATGTAATTAAATGGACCGGCCTTTGTAGAAGCAACCAAGCGCACTGTAGCAGTGATCCAGTGTGTGCGTGTGTGTGTGTGTGTGTGTGTGTGTGTGTGTGTGTGTGTGTGTGTGTGTGTCCATTTGGAAGGCCAGCACTCATGATGGCAGCGACAGCCTCCACTTAACCCTAAACCACCATGGTGAAATTACAGAGCATCCAAATTACAGCGCTTATGTGAGCATAGAGAGACAGAGAGAGAGAGAGAGAGAGAGAGGGGTTTGAAAAAGGAAACTTGGTCCTAACAAACACACACACACACACACACACACACCAACACACACTATTCAATGACTCAGCTTGTGGACTTTTGAATACAGAAACTTACATTGATCAGAGTTTGTGGTCATGTCAGGTTGGTTTTGTCGCTGCATGCAGACATCTGATCAATAATAACTCTGTGTTTTTTTTAGACTTCAGTCCATAGATTTTATGAAGATACAGTAACTAGTGCATCCTGATTATGCAGATGTGCAGACTGACACTGGCTCACCAGCAGACAGCAGACGAATCCAGCACAGTTTTTTTTTTTATATAAATGTGAATGCTTTATCTTTGGGGATTTTGCTGCAGATAGGTGACTCTTAAGCATTTGAACCAGTAACAGACTGAAAGCAACACCATTATATTACATCTTATGGTTATGTGATTTGCTTAAGAAAATTGACCCAGTTCAAGACTAAAAACCGAATGAATGATTTCCACCACTACAGTGTATTCAACTGATTTCAATGAGATATTCTGGGCGATCGTTTCTTTCTGAACTTAGAGAAGAGGACAAGAATGAAATAACAGATGAATTATTACATTTGAATCAGCTATACTGGCAGTTTCAATACAAAAATCACTCTAATAAATATGTGTGACAGCCAAATTAGAAAAGGTCAATTAAATTATTAACAAAAATACATGCGCTTCATTTTTTCTGGATTTCATATAATATACATTTTATTTATTTTCTCACACACACACACACACAAACACACACACACACACGCATACACACACACACACACACACCTATGTCTCCAATCCCTGATGAGACAAGAGCACACACTGAGAGCAAGCAGATTTTCTTTAGTGCCACAAGCAAGAGGTTGGTGGTCACTGCAAGACACACACACACACACAGAGAGAGAGAGAGAGAGATACACACACACAGTCTGGTATTGAATGATCTGCAGGGACCTGCAACAGCTGCCAAGCAAGACAATTCAGTCATCAGTGTGTGTGTGTGTGTGAGTGTGTGTGCGTGCCTTGCAGTGACCACAGTGGGAGATCACTCTGAGCCGAGCAAACACCTCAGCTGGCTGGAGGCCCATACACACACGCGCACACACACACACACACACGCGCACACACACACACACACGCACACCCTTTGCTTCCACTCTTCATCTAATCCCTCCTCCGCCCAGTTGGTTTCATCCCTCCATCTGTCCATCAACATTGCATACAGGTGGCTGTCTCTCTCTCTCTCTCTCTTTCTGTCTTTCTGTCTCCTTTTTCTCCCTTTCTGCTGCTCAATCCCTCTTTTTATTTTCTACATTCCATCTTCTTTTTTTTTTTTCTTCCTCCCTTCGTCTATTTCACTATTTTGCCTCTTTGGGAACAAAACAAAAGAAAAAAGAAGAAAAAGAGGAGAGGGACAATCATGGAAGTCAAGGAGTGGGGTTTAAGGAAAGAGGAGCATGATGAGAACGTGAATTTCTAAAACACAAACAGCCATACACAAACCAACCGCCCGCCCACACACACACACACACACACACACACATTTACGGCAACATGTGGACAAGCTGCGACTCGACTGAAAAAGACACGTCGCTGCCAAAAAACCCTTTTGCACATCTACTCTTTCAGTCCATCACACCCGCCCTTCCACTTTCCCTCCTTGTTTTCCTCCCTCTATTCTTCCACCCGTTCCTCCTTTTAATCCCTCCATCCTCCCCTCCCAGGTGGGAAGCACTCAGCGGTGTCTCTTTAATTGTATTCATCCGACAAGGCCAATCGATAGAGGACATATTTAATACAAATTTATGACTATTAGCCATCAGCGATAAAAAGCCCTTTTTTTTTTCCAAGATAGCTCTGGCTTGTGGTGAAAGAGAGAAAGAGGGAAGGAGGAGGAGGAGGAGGAAGACAAAGGAGAGGAAACACAAGCCATCCTGCTTTTAACACAAACAGCCTCCCACAGTCTCACTGTCCGACCTTGGAGAGATATGGTTTAAGCTGCAACAAAAACACGAGAATTCAAGATTTTTTTTATTTTTTTTCCTTTTCAGGCAGGACTTCAACTTCAAGTGGGTCTCGGTAGTATTTGGGAGGTTTTTCAAGCATTTGATTTTAGTGCACGACTCACAGGAGGATTTCATGATGGACTCCGAGACAGCGGCAATGTTTTTTTGGCAGGGAACCTGATAATGAATAATCATACAAACGGGGCATTTTCACATTCGATGCTTGTATAAGATGCTTCTCGATTGGTGCAAATTGAGAACAACTGAGGCTGATTGTGTCATGACGATAGCAACACGCTAACCTTTAGATACTGTACATAATAACAGTTGGGATATATTAAAAGGAACATTTGGACACTATTTAATGCTTTTCATTTTCCTGCCAAAAGGCAAGTGCATATATACGAGAAACTCAGAATTAAATATCAAAGTTTCCTGATTCGGCCACTGTTCTGTTACACACAGAGACAAACAGCAAGGGACTGTTGCAACGAGATAAAGCACGAAGACAAACTCCCCTCCAGCGCTCCTTCACAACCTTGTCTACTTAACAAACACTGTAGGCTTGATTCATTAGAGCTGCAGTCACTACACCCTGAGAGCCCTATCGATCCCCCAGACGTTTTCCACAGGCCGGGGAAAAACTGAGATCCGAGGGAAAGAGAGATGAAGAAAGAGGGGAGGAAAAAAAAAAAAAAAAAGCAAGAGAGACAGGCTGAATATATGGCTCTGTTAATACGAAGCGAGCAGCAGTTTACCTGCCTCTTTAAATTCATTCTAGTGTGCAAGGCGACTGTGACGGCTCCCGGGGAGAAAAGGCCCCCGCTCGTCGCCAAAGGAAATCTTTAGCCCTCCAAGAGAAACAAGGTGTGCACGGGCTGGAACCAAAGTCATATGACGGAGAGATATTTTTGGGTTTGTGTGAAACCACGGGTCAAATGTGTCGGACAGACAGCGAGGGCTAGCTCTACGGCGGGTTGGGTCGTCCTCATCCCAGTTCTTATTTGTACAGCTGATCTTAGCAGTTTTACAGACGGGTAGGATGTGATATTAAAACGTGGAGAAGTGTCAGAATATGAACACCTTTTAAACACCTTCTGATGCATGAATTCACTTTTTTTTCCTTTTTTTTTGTCTTTTTTTTTAAGGAGAAGAATGTATCATTTTAAAAAGCTGATCCTCACCCATATATATATATATAAATATCTATATAAATATATATATATACATATATATATACATATAACAATGTGCGATATGAGTATATATGTGTATAAAAACCTGATTTATGTAAGACGATCATTAGGAGTAAACAAGCATCAGAGGCACTGGAAAGCTTATACTGAAACATGATGTAATGAACTTTTCACATTTTCTGCACTCTGGCTTTGCATCAGAAATTTTAAATCTCTATAAGAAAAGCTCTATTCTTCTGTTCCTTACATAATCCTGTTCACGCTATCATAAACAGTTGTTATGGATCTTTCCTGGTCTAGAAGACCCTGCACAATCAGCTACTTTTAGACCATAAAATATCCCAGTTTCCACTGCTGTACGCGCGTGCTAGTAGCCAACAAAAACACTGACCAGAATCTTCATCTCATACATCATTTTACATCTCCATCACAGAGCATGATATTGTTCTAACAACTAGCTGAGCTGCACAACACCGAGCCAACTAATGGAAAAAAAAATCACATATGAGGTATAAATATCCTAAAATCATCAATTATGCTCTATTCATATTCGTATTTCCACCTCAGAGATCCAACATTTCGCTCACTTCGGCTCCTCGTGTGATGCATCCGAAACGTTTCGTCAGCGTGTAAAAAACGAGAATATGAATATTGAGAAATCTGAGAGTTCAAAGGTGAAAAGCGTTATTTTACTAGAAAGCTAAATGCACCCAAGACTGGTGTTTAAAAATAAAATATAAAACAAAAAAAAATATCCTCGGCATGTTACGCGCCTGCATGAGCATAAAGACAACACTTCTGAATGATAAAAGACTTTTGAAAGTCACTTGTGTTAGTGTGAGAAACAGTATTCATTTGTGCTCACACACACACACACACACACACACGTATGTACACACAGACCGACATATGCCTGGAGTCTGGCCACTAGCAGAAGACAAAAAGGCCAGTAAATAATTAAGAAGTGTGAAAAGCAACAGAGAGCTGGGCAGGGTTATAGTACATGCAGGTATTTTACATAGTTCTATAGTTCTGTTGATCCCTTCACTATATGCACACATATTCATATTCATATGCACAAGTACAGTATGTGAAATCATTTTTGTGACTGCATGTACATGTATGTGACACAAGTTGTGTGAGCATTTCTCTAACTGTCTGTGTGTGTGTGTGTGTGTGTGTGTGTTGATGTGTGCATGTGAGTCCAAAGATGCTCCATTAGTGATTTGGAAAGTGGTGTGGGGGCCTGGCATTCCCATCAGACCCAGTGTGGCCTAAGTGCTACACCACACACACACACACACACTCCCAAACCCCAACCAACCCCACCCTCATGGGCACAGCCTGGATGCCCTCCACACACCCCTCCCCCCGCTCTACCTCACCCCACCCCTTAATCCTACCTACTGTAGGACGACCTAGTAGCGCCTCTCAGCCGGGTCCATACACACACACACACACACACACACACACACACAGACGGTCCACTAATGACCAAACCCAAACAGCTCCCAAACAACTCTGAAAAGCTATTAGGAGAGGGCATTTTGATGGGGAAGTGATTTTTTTATATGCCATTAAAAGCCATGGATAAAATGGGCATTCGCGTAAATACAGCCACAGGTCGGAAGGGGCTAGCCAAACAAGGATAATTGAATAATTGACAAACCAGACCCCCCCCACCCCACCACCACACCCCACCCCTGAGATAAAGGTAGAGGAGGGTCCACATGTTGAGTATGTAGAGGACGTAGCAGAAACATCAAAGTTTCTTTAGTTTCTTTTTGACCTCATTCAGTGACTTTTTAACTTTCCGACATTTAACTCTATGTGCAGTAACTAGTTCATTTATTGATGTATTAGTTTGCATTTGTATCTGATCTCTATGAGTTTCTGAAAACTTTGATTCATTCTTCTATGTGTATTATTTTTTCCACTATTTTATACACTATGCACATCATTTTTAACCATTTTTGGCACAAACGTTTTCTATGGAAATGAAAGTCTTATCTTGGATTCGGCTGCAGCTACTGATTCACACAATCACAGTCACACACGACTCAAACTGCAGCGTTTGAGTCTCTTCAAATAAGTGATTTTTAAATAATAGAAGAGCAATGATTGCAGTGTAAATCCATGTTTTAAGTGTTACTGGTGTGTGTGTGTGTGTGTGTGAGACAGTAAAGTCATTGAGCAACACATGTAATATTAAAATGAAACACCTCCCTAAGAGAGTTATGAGGCTTGTGTCGAGCATGTTTTGGACATATTTTCTTAAAACATTTTGTCCTTTTCAAGTTTTGGGACATGCTATTCGAATTTTATGGACTATTTTTCAGCCCGAGCCTAATCCTCTGCACATCTGTGTTTTCTGGATTTCATCTCTGTATCTCTTGTCTTGTTTTCTCTCCTTTTTGGACGTATTGACTGACATTTGTCATATGAGTACTGGTACCTGATGCTCTGTGAAACTGAACATTTGGACACTCTCCTGGATACTTTACATTCTGCACTGTAAAACCTGAGATCTTGAATTCATGTAGAGAGAGACAACAGAGACTCTTCTGACAGATAAACAGCTCTGGTTCACGCACCGGGAATCGCGTCAGGTCAGGTTCAGACACGATTTAGAGCCCAATACGCACTGACGCAACTTTTTCCTAGAAGGAGACGGTTGGCTTGGCATACCTGTTTATGACCCACCCTCCTCCTCCTCCTCCTCCTCCTCCTCCTCCTCCTCCTCCTCCTCCTCCTCCTCCTCCTCCTCCTCATCTTTCCCTATAGCCTCTCTTTCTTTTCTTCTTTTTTTTCCAGTTCAGTCTTTTGTTGTCTCTCTGTCTGTCTCCCTCAGAACAGAAGAGGGCTACAGAAAGACTAAATATAAACATCACTCATCATCGAGCATATAGACACACACACACACACACACACACACACTCCTGGCTCAGCCTTATTCAGCATTAAAAGCAAGTCATTCAGCACATCAGCAGCATTTCTATGGCCTCATGATAAAACAGAGTGAAAGATCACAAGTAAGAAAGAGGAAACATTCAGGCACCCTCAGGGCCCGACACACACACACACACACCCTCCTCACATTATATCTTCCTCCTCCTCATTAGCTCTTAATAACCCACAAGGCCATCATATTCATAACAGCTGTCGGGCAATCTTTAGAACAATACTTCCTGATGAGAAGGTCACTCAGCCTATTAGAAAAAGCTGCCCGTGTTTGCTAGCTAGTCTAAATCCTGCTCAACATGGGAGTGGCCATAGTGTGTGGTGTGTGTGTGTGTGTGTGTGGGGGGGGGTTTACAGGTTACTACACAAGATGGCAAGAGTCAATACGACAACAAAAGATAGAAAAAGCACTCTTCATGTCTTTGTATTGTCTGTATCATCATTTTGTTCATTTCTTTTGTAATGACAAAAAATATTTTTTTTATTTTTTTTGTGAAAAGGAAACAAGAGGAGGAGCTCTGGACTAAAATACGAAGTTGTTTTTCAGAGCAAGAACAAAGTGACAATTGATAACTGGCCAATGTCAGAAGTAGAGTTGCATACAGCAGCAAGCCAGAGAAGTTAACGTCCCATCACGATGGAAGAGGTCATCTCGTCTTTTTTTTTTTTTCCCTTGTTTTCATAACATAATCCAATATTTATGTTATGTTTTTCTAGTCATTATGGGGGTTGGTCAACTTTCTGATTTTTCTGATTAATCACAATAGAAAACAGCACTGGAACTTATTTCAACCAAAGAAATAGTCCCTGTGGAAACAGTCGAGGCTGTCAATAGGAACAGTGGATCTGGAAAGACACAAATCCCATCATCACCTCCGTTGTATCGAGGTGGATCACCCAAAACAAGGACACCTAAAACCAAAACTACTTGCATGGTCAGATATCACTAGACTGTAAAAAAATAGATATATTCTTTCATAATATGGGTGAAATGACCCTTTAACATTTTGTACTACTTGTCCACTTATACGGGCCTGTTTTGTATATGGAGGCCATATAGCAGTGTGTCAGGTACACAAATTAATATTTCCTAACCACAAACTACAGCTTCCCCTACAGGGCAGCCACTCCCGGACCCTGTAAAACTCTGTTTAAAACTCTTATACAATCGCAATATTTCTTCTTTTCCCAGAACTGCTACCTGTAAACTATACTCCCCCATCTCTCTCTCTCTCTCACTCGCTGTCTATGTCCCCCGCCCTCTCTTTTACTCCCATTCCCTGCAGCTGAGCCCTGTAAATCAAGTTGAAACATAGCTCTGCATATGTGTGTGTGCGTGTATATACTGTGTGTTGCCTACTAACCGCTGCCAAAAAATGTGTCCCAACTGCCCCCACCACCACTACCACCAGCACCACCACTACCACTCCCTATATGTCTGTCTATAGGAGGAGGAAGAGCTGGGGGGGAGAGGGTGGAGGGGAGGGGGTGGAGGCGGGCGTGTATGTGTGAGTGTGTGTGGGATTAACTTTGGTGCTATCTATCAGGGTCATACGGGTTGAAGGAACATATCCTAGACGCTTATCTCAAGTGGGGCATGGAGAAAACGTAACCGCACTCGTGAAAAGAAAAGAAAAGAAAAGAAAAGAAAAGAAAAGAAAAGAAAAGAAAAGAAAAGAAAAGAAAAGAAAAGAAAGAAAAGAAAGAAAGAAAGAAAGAAAGAAAGAAAGAAAGACAAACAAGTGTGTTTGTGACGCACTATATATGACTAATCCAGCAAATTGCCTGAAAAAAACAAGCCAGTACTGCATATCATCAATCATATTAAAAGCCAGTACGGCCATAAAGCTGTCCTGCACACTGACTTCCAACATTGTCCACAATGGCCTTACACACACACACACACACACACACATATGAGAGCAATGTATCACCTCTTTTAGCTCAAATCTGTACAATCTGTACTACTATACAAATACTACAACTACTGTTGCAATGGACATTAATAGGGGCGGGATCAAATTGTTTTGAAAAAGGCATCATTTCAGAAGTATCATGGAATCATGGGAGCATTATGAGGCACAAATACGTCAAAGACTTTCGCTTCTATGTGGCGAATGAAATGACTTCACTTTTTTTATGTAAGCACTCTGTAAGAAGACGGAGTAAAAAAAAAAAGTTTATTCATTAGCGCTGCATTTATCACAGGCCAGTATTAACAGTGTCACTGATCTCATGCAGTCACAACAGTGTGGGGGAGCGAGCCAGTTAGTGTGTGTGTGTGTGTGTGTTGCTGTAATTCAATACAAACGTCTCTTCTGAGAAAGCAAAAAGACTGATGGTGAAGGCAGCTCGTGAGCGTAGGTCTGTGCTCTGCTCTTAAAATGTGTTAGAAGAGCAGTTTCAACCCAACACTGCTGTTACCAACTTCATGGGAGTTTTCTTTTTTTTTGCAGAAACAGTGTGTGATAGAGGGAGTGTGTGTGTGTGTGTGTGTGTGTAAGGGGAGTGAGTGTTAAAAAGTGTGCCATATTTAAGCCAGACTGGCACACAGCGACACACAGGCTAACTGTTGCTTTTTCACACATCGCACCGACTCTTTTCTACCATCTGCCCTCCCGCTTTGTCTCTCCGCGCGTCCGCGTATCGCTCTCTCTTTTTTCTTCTCTGACGTTCCTTCCTTAAACCGTCTGCTCTCTGCCCGGCTGATACGGGCTCCCCACTACAGCTTCCCGCCTTCTTCTTTCTTCCTCTTTTCTCCATTACAAAAAAAAAATGCCTCAAGGTCTCAACCAGGGAGCAGCACATCTCACATGTCTCACCCAAAAAACCCCTGACAGCCATCACGGCCTTAAAATGGCTCCTATTTAAATCTGTGAAAACAGTGTAATATCAGAAGTGCAAGGCTGCGACTATAAGTAGCCGTATGTGTCAGAGGGCCACAGATGACACGAGACAGAGAGAATCATAATGCAACTCACAGATTACACACACACACACACACTTATTCATATAGAAATCATACCCACAGACAGACATGTCCTCAATAGTAATTCATGTTTCTCACTACCTGTTTTTGTCAGATGTGTGTGTGTGTGTGTGTGTGTGTGCGTGTGTGTGAAAGAGGAAGTGACTGCTCCGTGTGTGTGTGTGATAGTACTTGGTGGGACAGGTGTCGCCAGTGAACCCTATCCTCAGTCTTAGCTTGAGAAGTTCAACTGCATCAGTAGAAATTAGAAATTGTAGTGAAAGTCAAACAGTTCCCACATTTCCTCAAATTCAGACACGCAGCGGTCGGATATAAAGTTGAACAGGAGGCGGTGTGTGTGTTGCTGAGCTTTGAGAAGCAGCTCGTATATACACACTGCTATATATAGCACACACACACACGCTGCAAGCTCAGTCTGTTAACACACCACTCTGTGTACAATAAATTCAACTTAGCCCGGTGTTCCCTTCAATGCCTTCAGACACTAAGTACTGGAACGAGAGCCCACGACCACATTATCCGTTATTTCTTTTCTAACATCTTTCATAAGGATCCCATACATTCGGCTGTCAAAAGAAAGTCAATTTATATTAATCTCTAAAAATCTAAATAATTCAAAACTGTATCACTGACATAGCATCATGTATACAACAGTAAACTTCAGTGATTGAAATTAGTATCAATAACACAAATGCAAGATTTGGCAAAAAAGATCAATCTTAACGCTCCACTTATTAGCTTTTTCCAGAGCTTTTAACCACATCGGTCTATATATATATATATATGGCAAAACTAGTATTTCCAAGGCCCAGAATAACCTGCAAAGCTAAATAAATAAAGATGAGAAAAAAACACAATTCAATAAATATTAAGTATTATTAATATAGCCTGTCACCAATGATTACACTTCATGCTAATGTTGATATATTTGCTATAAGCTAAAAAAATCAGTTGATAATATACATAAACAGCAGCTGAAAACCTCAGCGTTCCAAATACTAGCTGCTCGCGCTGCTGTAACCGCGGCCTGAGACCAGCACGCCTCTGCTGTGGCCGGGGTCGGGGCCGTGCTGAGCTAATTAACCCTGTTAATCTAAATGGGCGCTGGGTCAGAGTGTGTGTGTCTGTGTGTGTGTGTGTGTGTGTGTGTGTGGCTATAGCTGGCTAACCCCCAGCAGATGAGCTTTCACCCCAATCACAGCCCCCCCTCCCTCCTTTTTTTTTTTTTTTTTTGCTGGCAGTCTGCCGTCCGACTTGGCAGACACACACACTCACAAGGGGTCTGATGTGAATGTGTGTGTGTGTCTGTGGCTGTGTATGCATGCATGCATGTGCGTTTGAGCCTGTGTGTGTGATTGCACAAGGGAGGGAGGATTATAGATGTTGAACATACACACGCAAATGAGCACAGGGCCGACTGGTCTTCATGGTGTGTGTGTGTGTATATATGTGTGTGTGTGTGTGTGTGTGACTGTGTTGTACTAAACCCAGCAATGTTTTACTGGCCCACTGACACAGTGCATAAAAAGATCAGTGGGCCAAATCCATTAGTGGTATAATTGCATTACATGGTAAATATTCCTAAAAGGTCAATATCTCCATTTGAAACATCACCATCATCACAGAGCTTTGCGATAGAAACATGAATTCTGGGATTTTATAGAAGCTGGGGGCACAAAACGGCACTTCCAGGCATCTATTATAGCAAAGATTTGGCAATCACGATGGATTTTCTACCTCTGAATGAGTCAGTGCCAGGCTGTGGCGGTCCGGCAGGTGATCATATGAGGTATGAAGGTCTGAATTTGATTTTAACACCTCCAAACACCTTGGGGGTCGGGGTGTGGGGTGGTAAGTGGTCAATCTTGAGAGGTCAGATTGAAAAATGACACTAAACTACAGACAGGGATGGTAATGAGTACAAGAGAAAAACCGAGTGAAACGGACAGAGGCAGAGAGAGAGTGCACTGAGTGGGCGAAGGTGTGAGGTAGGTAGGAAGTGAAAGTAAATTTAAACTTTACTGGCTATTTATGTAAAGTACTTCTGTGTCGCAGTGAAGCATATCAAAGTCAATTCTCTGTGAACACCGATGAGTTGACTGAAACACGAGACACACAACAGGTTGACCTGCGTCATGCATACAAAGGGTTTGTGTGTGTGTGTGTGTGTGTGTGTGTTGCAATATCTTCTAATGAAGTATGTTCAATATTTTACTGTTATCCTCTTCTATTCTTGACATATTCTTGCTCACAGCTGGAAAAGCGACAGCGACAATAAAATGAAATGAAAAGACGTTTGGTTAAGTTTAATCACCAGTATCACGTGTATCATTTCCTGGAAGTATAAAACAGTAAAGTACGTTGATTTCTTCCACTAACTGCAACAACAGTATGTTAGCAGGATGTATGTAGTATATTCTGGCTACAGTTTTATGCAGTATGGATTTGGGGCTCAGCAAGTATTTATATGGCACTAAAACTCTCTCTATTGAAGGGTCAGCTCACCTATACAACAAAGACACACATTCCAAGTGTTATCTAACCATGTACACAGTTTTAATTGTGTGTGTGTGTATTTGGTGTGTTTTTTATGTGCAAATGGAAGCAAGGTGTTTAATTCTTTTTTTTTTCTTTTTTTAATGCTGTATTTCAGCAGCACACATTCAGCCTTCATTGTATTGAAGTGGAGGCAGACAGTGATATCTCTAAACCTTGACAAATTATGGAGATATGTTTGTAATTTGAAGGAGGCCTTTAAAGCAAGGTGAGCTTTCACAGACGAACAAAAAGCTGGTATGTGGTATAGTTGCATCACCGATTTAAGAAAAGATTGAGGCTAAAAGTGAGGCAGTTGAGGCAGACAAAAAAACAGGAACACACAGACACACAAAGGCAGAAAAGAAGACATACACATACAGTACAGTCCACACAAACACACACAGCCTCCAGGCTATTGTCCTCCACATTTAGGTCAGGCTGCAACTAACAGATTCACACACTCACACACACACACACCCCAGGAGGCTCTCCTCACCTGCAAAGAGGCCAGTTTGGACACAGTGTCAAAGATTAAACCTGTGTTTTATCTCAGAGAAGGGGGCTGCTTGGGGGAGAGTGTGTAAGAATGTGTGCGTGTGTGTGTGTGTTCACTCAGTCCTTTAAACCAGAGGGCAGAGGGTCACTGGAGAATACACTTTTTCTTTTTTCTTTTTTTTTTACTCACACACACACACACACACACACTGCCCTTCTCTGTGTGCGCGGTCAAGTAGAAAGGTGGATCTGTGTCAGGTAGCAAGGGTATTTACTGTTACTGAGACAAGCAGGCCGAGAAAACACAAACACAGCACACACACAGAGAGAGGGGGGGGGGGGGGGGGTGAGAGACATAGAGGGAGAGTGGAAAAAACAAGGAGAAACTGAGACGGAAATCAAGAGGTGGAGGAGGAAGAGGACAAGTAGTGATGCTTTGAAGGCCTCAGCCTTTAACAGAACGCAGCCATGTGCAATGTTGGACACACACACACACATGCACGCACACACACACAGATTCCAAAACAACTAGCCATGAAGTGCAGGAATTCGTGTGTGTGTGTGTGTGTGTGTGTGTGTGTCCTGTGTGTATGACGAAGCATTCTCCATCAGAAATTAATTGGAGTGCGACCCAAAAACACTAAAGTCCTGACCCACTCCTCACAGCTCGGCTGTAACAACGCCCTACATTCACTCATTCCTCATCCCGATCTGCTTCACAGTGGTGAAACTAAAAATATATATATATATATTACATAACCATGTTCTCTGACCAGTAGCGTCCGCAGGTCAAATCGCTCATTGTTATTGGATTATAACTCCTACATTATAAAATCTCGGCCTCCAACGGGAGACGAACATTATCTCATTTAGCGTTCTGCACATCTCCGTTTACCAGTCAAACAATAACCCGCTGCTTCAGAGGGGAGCTGAAATCTCCTCTATCAGCCGTTAAGCAACTTCATGAGTAATTGATAAAGGCATTTGGAAGATAAACTGATGACTGAGTGTCCAAGAGTGTCCCTGATTAGGGTAGTAGATTAACAGGAAGCAGAGGCCGAGTGAGGTAGAGAGAGATAGAGGGAGAGAGAGAGAGAAGGACAAGGCAACAGGAGAGGAAAACGTTGTTCGTATTCCGCACGTCTGACTGATTTAATTGTTGTAGGGATTAAACCCTCAGAGACCTTTAATTGATTAGTCGATCGATAGATAATTAGACTGCAGCAAATATTGATAATCGAGTCATCGTTCGTGTATTCTTTTCAAGCAAAAGTGCTAAAGACTGGTCTGGTTTTAGCTTTTAAAATGGAAGAATTTATGTGTCATGTCTTTGTGAATTATTTATTTATTTATTTATTTATTTAGAAGATATTATATTTTCTGACATAAGCAGACCAAACGATTAGCCGATCAACGGAGAAAATCATCTTTAGATTGATCGATGGTGGGAATAATTGTTAGTTAGGATTGAAAAGTCTTTTAAAGCAGGACTGGATGCTGAAACATTTCAGGTCTGTTGAGACAAAAAAAGGAAAAGTGTAGCTCATGTCAGAGGTGGGTAATATTAATAATAACTGGCTAATATCAGAAAACATTCATATGCATGTAAAAGAAAACAAAAAGAAAAAACAACAACAACAGAGATAAAACTGAGGAAATGTCTTTGAAAAATAACTTGCATTCTGAAAAATCCCTGGAGGGAAAAAAAAAAAAAAAAAAGTTCCATCCCTAAGAGGTCTTTTTTGTTTATCTCTTACTTTGCTTATTTATTTATTATTTCTGCTCTCCTGCCACGAGGCCCGGGGAGCGAGGGACCACAGGTGCTCGGGTGAATCCGATGGACATCCTCAATTTATCATTCATACGCCAGTGACGGCAGGCCCGGCCGAAATATGGCGCGGTAAACACAAACCATAGATCATTCACAGACACAGATACACACAGACATGCACAGACAATGATAAACACACACACACACACACATAAAATACATCTTTGAAGACAGATGCTTTTATGCGTACACGGAGCTGGACATGGGTCACATCACAACATGCTTCTTTCAGCGTGATATCTTTTTCTTTCCCCGTCTCTTTATTCCACTTTATCTTTGTCTCTCTTTTGGGATGCTTGTCTCCCTCCCTCGCTTTTCTCTTCTCCTCCTTCTTTTCCTTCTTCTTCTTCTTCTTTAAAGTGTTGAGCCTTGTGCAGACTCGACACTTTAAAGCGTAGAGCTGCCACGCTCCCATTAATGAAAAAAATAGATTTGTACTTCAACCCTGTGGAGTGCAAACATTTGTTTCTCCTGAATAATTATAGCGCCAACTTTAGACTTCTCTTGTCAGGAAGACCACATTCACACAAACTAACAAACTGATTCCAACCAACTTGTGATCGTTAGTTCAATCTTTTTTTTTTTTTCTCTCAGGTATAAATACACTAAAGAGATGACAGATGCCCCCTCCCTCACACCCCAACTCCTTCATAAACTCCCCTCCCTTAAACGCCTCATGCCTCCAAACTTTTAATCCAGGCTTTAGAGGGATATATCACAGTGGGACATCACTGCTGGCCTGCATCTGCCAGAGCGAGCTGGGAGCTGATTTCTATGTTTACATAAGATTAGAGCGCAGGGAGAAAAGAAGGTAGCCGATATGGTTGCTCCGAGCCAAGCGGTTCTCATCTTTAATGCAGCAAATGGTGCCACAAACAGCCTGCAGGACGGGGGCTGAGGAGAGATATAGCCGAAGGTACGAACAGTAGGTTACACCACTTACAAGCCTTAGGGGGGGGGGGGTGCATGTGTGTGTGTGGTAAAATTGTGAGTGCACTACCCTGCCTTTACAGGCTTTGCAGCAGTGGTCAGGGATTCTCATAAGAATTTGTCACCGATACATACGTACATGCACGCTGCAAATATCAAGCGGGTGAAACAGTGTAACATCGACTGGTCGGGCACGTTGCAACAAGACCGGACGGTTACTGTGCGACAGTAAATGCTTTTAGAGGAGTAAAACTGAGAGATTTGAACATCAACAACCCCGTCCCAGAGGTTCGAGGTGCACTGCGAGGCTTTGTTTGCCATCCATTTCCTCCCGATAAAGCGTGGATTCAAGTAGGAGGCTTGTAAAACTTTCATGTACAATCGATGATGCGTAATGTATGCAAAAAAACCCTAGGAAGACACGCAGCTGAAGTAAATGTAGGTACAATATGTTACGCTTACTGAAGCCTCTGATGAGATAGCTTAGAGACAGCTCATTTAACCTTGTTGCCGATTAGCTCGTCGGCTAATTCAACAATGCAATGAATATTAAAGGTGTACTAATCCATCTTCTTACATTAAGAATGGGTCAAATTACTATGTTTAATGTAAAAGGTGCCATTGATAGTGATGAATTAGCACTTAACTGAAGTTAGCCCCTCAGCTCTACGGAGCGTTTTAGCATCTTTCAGCTCGTGGTTTTGGTTTTTGCGCTACGCGTCTTTGCTGTTCTGGTTCAGTCTCAACATTTTCCATCAACAGTACCGCGCAGCTCTGATAAATGCAGTCTATGCTAAATGTCCAGCATCAGTCCATGGACAGACAATGCTAGCGGCTAGCTAGAGACTAGCTAGAGACTAAAGAGGCACTTTGAGCAGGAGTTGGTGGAGAAACCAAAACAGAGCTAAAAGGAGAGTGAAAACGTGACTGTGAATGTGTGCTATGTGTCTACTTTATGTGTTAATAGGCAGCTGTTAACATGTTAACCATAAGAAGGTTATGAGACGATAATATGTCAGTGTGTGTCAAAAGGAATCAATTCATAATCATTTTGAATGGATGTGCAGAAATTGGCGTATCGTCAAAGTGTGAACTGAACTGTATCTTTTCAACATGGCCACGGGAGGGTTGCGTTACATAAGCTGACTGTTGTGTATTTTTTTGCTCCATGTGTCTCTGTCTGTACGTGTAGGTGCAGGTCATGGTGTCCAGTACACAGTTCATGTTGCATGTACTGTAATGGGCCATACTGCAAACATAAAGTCCACATGCCACCTGCCCTATCATATGGCTCACACACTCACACATACAGTCCATACAGCATACACCCATTGACCCTTTGTAAATGACATAACCACGAGGCGTGTGTGTGAAACAGTAAATTATTCGCACGGGTTCAACGTGGAGGCTACAATACCTGCACAGAAACACAGAGACACACCTGGTGAGACATTCACTGAAAGGAATATTATGTAACAGTACATTACATGCAGTTTTCAGGTACTTCTATGCAACCTGCTCAAAATGAGTGAGTTCTCAGTAATAATTATAATAATGACTAATGATCCATTTATTAATCGGTGAATAAAAACTTGATGCGTCGTCGTCTCCTTCATAGAGGTTATGAGCATGCACGGTATATGTGGCCTCCTAACTCTCTCTTACAAGTGTAGACTTTCACAGCCGATTTCCTCTACGTGTAGAGTCCTATTTTAGTCATGCAAATCTCTATATGTCACCTTTGATCCTTGCTATGAGTGAGTAGGACAGCGTGTCTTGTGCAACATGATAGCGATGATGAGCACATGCTTTGTTATAACAGAAAAACAGAAAAAAATCATAATCATACAGCATTACAGCAAAGTAAGTCCAGTATGTTGGTGTCAATGCCAAAGTCTGTAAAGATCCAAATCAACTATCAACCCCCATTATAATATTAGAAACATGATCTGAAGACCATTAGACTACACAAACAGGATCTTCTAACACACATCTTCAAAAGTAGGACACAAAGATACCAGTGAGCGAGGCACTAATCAAAAGCAAAACTGTCTAAACATCAAGGACTGCAACGACTTCCAAATACAAGTTGAAACGCAGCTCATGTCTACCACTTTCCCACTGTGCCCTTTAGCAAGGCAGCGAAACCCACTGAACCTGCTCAGCAGCCAGCAGCAGCAGCAGCAGCAGCAGCAGTGTAGATTTACAGCAAGTGTGTAACCCTCTCCCTCCTCCCTGCTGCACCTCCTGACCCCGGCTGTTGCTGTAAATATAAATGTGCTCCTGCACTGTCAACTTGCACTCGGTTACACAAGCACAGTTCCACAAAGGTTAAAAATATGTATATTTTACTTCCTCATGCTTTTCTAGCTGTCTATCTGTGTTTCTGTGTGTGCTTGTGTGTGTGTTTGTGTGGTTTTCTCCTCCTTCTATCTTTCCGTCTCTTGAAGTGGAGGGCTCCGCAGGTCAGGAGCATTAGTGGAAATCTGCTGTAATTTTTTTTCCCCTTTCTTTTCTTTGTGTGTTTGAACTTTTTTTTTTTTTTTTTTAAATATATACATATATACTTTTTTTCTTTAGACCTCCGTGGCATCGTTTCCATGCCAGCAAACCGGTCTGAACTGGTCCTGCCGAACCATGAGTGTGAGTGTGTGTGTGTGTGAGAAGGAGAGAGAGAGAGAGAGAGAGAGAGAGAGAGAGAGAGAGAGAGAGGGTGCAGGTAGATAAAAATGAAAGCAAGGCGGATGCTAACAGTGGGTTAATATGAAGAGCCGAGAAAAGATAGTGTGTGTAATTGTGTGTGTGTGTGTGTGTGGGGACACGCACACACACACACACACAACCCTATGACACCCGTCTCATCAAACAGTTGGACGTCGGCCAAGTTCATCTGTTAATGGACATCCACCGTCAGGACCCAGCCTTTCCAACCTCGCTCTCCCCTCCCTCTCTTTTTCTCTCTCTCCCTCACATCCCCTATCCCTGCAGGGCGCTCTACCCCTATGCCCTCTCCTCCTCATCCCTCTCTCTCTCTCTCTCTGCCTTTTTTTTTGTCATCCCTTCCCCCCGTTTCTCTCAACACCTCTCCCAGCGTTGCGGATTGAAGCCTGCATTTCCCTTGTATGGCAAAGATAAACAGTGTGTGTGTGTGTGTGTCCCTTTGTCTGTCGGTCTGTTCGTCAGCAGACAGTGCTCAAGGTGTGTTAAATGCACGCGCACACAAACACACACACACACACACTTGTCTTTAGAGAGTACCTTTGAACTGACGCTCTTTACAAGATGGAAACAAGAAAAAAAAGTCAAAAATCAAACAAAGGCCAAAAGACTTTGGTTCCATTAAATTAAAGGAGACAGAGTGTGTGTGTGTGTGTGTGTGTGTGTGTGTGTGTGTGTGTGTGTGTGTGTGTGTGAGTGAGAGCGAGGGATCAGCAGCGTTAACTACAGTCCACAGCATGTTGAAACACATCTGTCTTTCAATGGAAAACTGCAGGTAAGAAGAAAAGAAGAGGAGCGAGATCAACAAAGAGAGGACATGCAGAGAGAGCGAGTGGAAGATATATGAAGGGAAATTCATAAAGGGCAGGTGATGGTGATTGTTGTTTGTCATTTTCCTTTAAAAACACACACATACACTCACACAAGAGGTTCCTTCTGGTCTTTGTCACAGGGCAAGAGTTCAAGGAGTTACAGCCTCTTTCACACTTCAGCAATTATTTAAGATAGATGACGTCTTTATTTGTGAGTACATGGTACTAATGTAGTTGCTTGTACCAGCAATGATATATATTATAAAACTCCATTAAAGATTCACGTCAGCTTTAAGAGAGGACCGTTTTCGCCCTTCTGCAACCAGCTTTCTCCACTTTGACCACACACGGCTGAAACGTTGGTGGGTATTAAACACACACACACGCACGCATGCATGCATGAACACACACACACATACATACAGCGAGGAAAAGTGCCTGAAAAGTACATTTCAGCTGTTCTTTATCCTTTTTAGGAGGATAAATCATCCATTAGATTCCATCATATCTTAACCGGGGCAATTACATCAAGAAAATGATAGCGGGCACGGGATCAATTATGCATGCCCTTGGCCAAAGACCAAGCATCGGGCAGGAGCAGAGGGCATGTACACACACGCACACACACACACACATGAAGAAGAGGAGGATCTCATAGATGTGTCCCATCAGTTCATCTTACTGCCTAAAAAGTTCATACGCTTAATAATTTAGCTGTGTTCTGGATACAGTTTCCCAGCTGAATATTAACAACTTTGAAGTGAGTAACAGCAGCCAGAGGTATATAGGTGTGTGTGTGTGTGTGTGTGTGTGTGTGTGTGTGTATGTGTGTGTGTGTGTGTGTGTGTGTGTGTGTGTGTGTGTGTGGTGTATTTGTAGGGGGGCTAAAAGAGACCTCAGGAAACAGGCCTTGTGAGTCCCACCGGAGACAACCCCTCCAAACACACACACACACACATATACACACACACACGCACACACACACACACACACACACACACTTCCACTGGGCTGCGTCCATTACACCACCATTCGTAACATTGCTAATTTCTGAGCAATTAAGAATTCCTTTTCATCGCTATGTAGGTTCTCCGATCTCCCTCACAGCACTTGTACACAAACTGGGAAGCTGTGGGGAAGAGGAGCGTATGTTTGTGTGTGTGTGTGTGTGTGTGTAGGAGGGCAGAAAAGGGAGGGTGAACAGACCAGAAAAAGATGAAGCAACAAAGGGAACTGAAGAAGAAAACATAAAGATTAGTGCCTGTGAACCAGTTGTTTCCCATCCTTGTTCTCATTTTCTTAATTGTCCGGCCTCATTATTAGATGGAAATTGATTTATTTTATTGACTTTCTTTCCTTCTTTTGTCTTCTAAACATTTTCAGAATAGGCCTCCTTTTCAGTACAAAGGAAGCGTACCCACAGGGTGTGTGTGTGTGTGTGTGTGTCCATCCGCACGCATGTAGTTAAGTGTTCATGCACAGGTGCCTATTTTCTTGTGTGTATGCACAACCGCATGACACACACATAAAAGGAAACACATTTGGGTTTTTTTTGCTGAAGACAGAACAATGGAATTAATTTTTGTTCTCTGTTTTTGGGGTTTTTTCCTCTTTTACGAGTTTTCGTCCGTGTTTACAGAGAAACTCACTCAGGAAGACGAATCACTGTCTCCAAAATGGCAGCCTTAGATAGAGTCGGGGAGGGAAAAGAGAGGTATCTGACATCTGTTTGTTCAAGGAGAAAGAGAAAAGGGTATGTGGTGTGTGTGTGTGTGTGTGTGTGGAGGGGGGGGACTTAAAATGAATAGGCCGTCAGAGAGAGAGAGAGAGAGACAGAGAGAGAGAGACAGAGATGGGCATTGAGAAATCATTTTACCATGTCAAGACCGACACGTACAGGAGAGAGCCAGATGGTTTGCATTGGGTGCATTTTTGTGTGTGTGTGTGTGTGTGTATGTGTCTGTGTGTGTGTGTTTGTGGGAGACAAGCAGCGTAATGAGGGAACAGACGAGACATCATGTAAATTAAATATGTCCAATCTCTGGCTCGGTTCTCAATCTTCACACAATTAAAAAAAAAAAATGCAACTTTCATTTATATTAGGCTAAAATACACACACACACACACACACAAATATCTCACCCAAGGCACAAATGAGAAAACACATTACACACACACACACACACACAGAAGCCTGAAAACACACAAACACCCCTTGACATGCCGGCTCTGACAAGCGTAGCTGATGTGCGCATGGTAATAGGCCAATCAAAAATGCAAAACAATTGGCAATTACTGTGAGGACCTAATGGTCATTAGAATTTACAACTAGGTAATGAACTAAAGTCTGCCCACTGCATGCATATTCATAAAGCTATTTGAGCTTTGAAGATTAAAGTAGCGCTTAAAATTCAAATGAGACTCCGCAAATTATGGGGAAAAGTCAGCGTCGCTGCTGCTGCTGGTGATGGGGGACTTACTTATATGTTGCATGTGTTTATGATTTTTTTTCTTTTTAAGCATCATTAAACGGTTGTATTCCTCAACATCTGAGGCGTGAACAAAGTGTTTTGAGGGTTTACCCTGACAACAAGCCAATGTTAGAAACCAAAAACTTCAAACTTAGGATGATGGTGATGATGATAATAAAAATGTCATAATATAGATCAGTGGCTCCTCGTCACCACTGGTTGCATATGTCTCCTAGTTATTTAAATATTTTAAACTCATCCATTAGTTTACAAGAAAATCATCTCACAACTCCTTCAATGCCACTTGTGTAGATTGTGTTTGTGTAAGTTATATATATATAAATAACTTACACCAGACTGCACATCAGACATACATTCAAACACCAGACTGTGACTAGTGCACACACACACACACACACACACACACAAGACAATTTACAATCTATAAATCTCACGTCTCCAAACTTTTCATCTACAAAGACGAACTTTTGTTTTAAGCTTTGCGACGATGCGTTTATGGGACGACCTGATTGGTTTCACGTTGTTCTATTAGCCTCTACTAGAAATAGAAGAATAAATAGTTTGTTTGTCCAACAGTCCAAAGATGAAGATGATTTTTATCTTCTTCAAATTTGACCTAAACAATAAGTTTTTTATTCGACTAATTGATTAATTGGCCTCTTGTTTTAGCTCCAGAGCATTAATCTGTCACTTAATCTGACAAATTCAAAGTGACCAGATTGAGAGACAGACTGTGACTTACTACGAATACTTGTAGGATTTTATAAATGTAGCTCGTATAAATGATGGAGCTTGTTGTGGCTGCCTGTTCTTTCTGATGATCCCAGACCGAAGCTTCCTCCGAGTGAACACGTTGTTAAACGCCGTCTGGGACAATATGGCATGACCTGCCTGAGCTCATAGACGTTACACGCTGCACGTTATCCTGTTTCCAGGATGCATCCCACTTTATTTGGCAACAAAGCTGCTTTTTCATTTGCTAAGAAGAAAGATGTGAAGTGGAGAAGTTGGTGGGAGTGACAGGAACAAACAGGCTGAGGATCACAATGCCAACATAAAAGATTAGACCCACTCATACAGTATGTTCTACATATGGACACACACAGTTACAGGGTGGCCGTGTGTGTGTGTGTGTGTGTGTGTGTGTGTGTTGCTCTTCTGCAGTTGTAGTAGTAGTTCAGCCAAATGGGGAACATGAAACCAGAGCAAGGAGCCAGGCCCTTTCATACAAGCACACACACACACACACACACACAGTGGCCACACTCTGCCAGCTTAGCCCTGGCACACACTGACAGGGGATGTCCTGCATTCACACTGCCAGCTCACACACACACACACACACACACACACATGCTGTAGAAGTGATGATATACGTACAAAGGGAAGCACTGACAATAGAACACATATCTAACTAGTCATATCTGACTAGTGTGTGTGTGTGTGTGTGTGTGTGTGTGTGTGTGTGTGTGGTGTGAGTGTAGGACCAGTCTGTAATCCAGTGTCCTATATAAATAAGCTTTGTAGTGTATAAACAGTTTTATGAACAGGCCTTCAACTCCCTTCAACATAATAAGAGAGCTGAGTTACATGTGCACCCCCTGAGCAGACCGAGCCACACACACACACACACACACACACACACACACACACAGGGAACAGCAAGTGAGCCAAAAACAGCAGCTTTCCCTCTCACCACGAAGGAGTAAATGTAGCGTGGATGTCGAATCGCTCGCATAAACACCAAAGAGCCAAATCAATAAACAATCGTGCATCACAGAGCGAGGACAGTAGTCCGCTTGACGTCACACACCGCTCACACACACCGTCACCGCTGTAAGTACTGGGAATTAACACTGCGGGTGGGGGGGTGATGTTTATTTTTTTTGTTTGTTTGTTTTTTTGTTGTTGTTTTTTTATGTCTTTTATTTTCTCTGCTGTTGTCATCGTGTTAGCAACCACAGTGATGCAGGAGATCACTTATTTCAGGAGAGCTATCTCTATCTTTGGTCGCCGCCGTGGTGTGTCTGCGCCGCTCTGTCCAGGGATCAGCTGTCAATCACAGTGCGTGGGCAGCGTGACGTTCTGCTCCGTTTTTTGTTTTTTTTGTTTTTAGCCTTTAATGTTGTTGTCTGTTGAGCCATCATGGTGATGCTGGCGATTGCTGCTTCTATTTATTCCAGATGGGAAACACAAACACAAACTTGTGCTGGAGAGAGTGAGCAGATACAGCTGTTAAAGTATCTCATTTTATGATATAGAAGTTGCTAATATGATTAATTATAATAGCAAAAAAGAAAAAGATGGCGGCCAAACCTATTGTGTGGCGTGTACAGCATCATCCTCCAGCCACTAACATGATAATATGAGAGTGTATCAATAACCACGGGGACACTCTGCTCTCTTTCCCTCCACAGGCAGAGAGTAAGTACATATACTCAAGTACTATATTTAGGTAATGATTAATGTATGTGCTCTTTACTTTTTGTACTTCCACTTTATGATACTTGATATAAAATATTAAATTAAAGTACTGCTTATACAGTAACGTAACACCTCATAAGTACTTTTACTTTTGGTACTTGAAGTACATATTTACTGGTAATACTGGGGTATATTTAGACTGAGGTATTGCTAGTTTTACTTTACTTTTAATCTTAATTCCTCTTCTACCTCAAGGAGGTCAAAGGTCACTCAGCTGCAGGAGTCCAGTGTACCCTGGGAGAACTTTTTGGCTTTAAACCCCTTAAAGTTTTTGTCACCAGATTAACTAAAACTTCTTCTTTTTTTTTTCTTGTTTTGTTTATTACATTTATCCAGTAATTCACAAAAAAAACAGACTTTCAGCACAGACGAGAGGAAAAGCAACAATCTGAATCTCAGAAAATTCACGTGAAGTGCTTCATATTCTATTTCCAGCCACATCAAATCTCTGCCCAAAGCACTGCTTTTCCGCTCCTTGTTTTATTACTACGTCCAAAATTTGTCAGCGGTGAATTCCAAGTTTTTTGGTCCGTCTGGACTGCAGACACGCTCTGCAAACACACACACACACACACCCACACACATTTACAGTGCAGCGAGACAATAATCACAAACAGTCAATGTGAGCGCTGAATACAAAACACAATGCAGCTCGTTGGCCTTGGCGGCAGATCATTAGCATTTCCCTGTCAGTCCAGTTGCCTGCTGAACGTGTTCTCCTGCTGCTGATGTTTTCATGCAGCACGGTGTTCAGACAGAATGCTGGAGCTCAAAAAAACTGCACTCGAGTCCATTTATTTAAAAATCTTCTGTTAGAGAAGAAACAAAGAGGGAGCAACAGTGGATTAGTAATGGCAGCCTGTGTGTGTGGAAATTTCTCTGCTTGCTGGGATGTGCTGCAGCGTGACACACATACACATACTCACACATGCAGCAAACATACTGTAATTGGTTCAGTATCAATTGGCTGTCCTGGGTTTGTATTGACTGCTAATGTTGCAGGGAGAGAGAGAGAGAGACAGATGCATGAGCCAAAAGAGAAAATAGAAAAAAGAAAAAAAAATAGGAACGAGATAGAGAGAGAGAGAGAGATCTGACACCGAGCCAGACAACGAACGGGTGTTAAAAATGCACTAATGTGTATTGAGATCGGTAGCATTAGCCGGCGATGATAAGCTAATTGCTAATCGCTAGATCATAGACTACTGATACTCATGTTACAAGGCT
>CM072871.1:18770000-19077500 GCA_036937835.1 Pampus argenteus | reverse complement strand
AAATGCACAAGGAGAAGAAAAAAGCGGCGCCGCAAACAAATAATTAGTGGTGTTAAGACTCTTTAAATAAATGACTTTCTCTCTGTGAGCAAAACTAAAAGTGACTGTTCCCTCTCTGTGCTCGCCTCGCATTTGACTCTCACACTGGGAGACGGGAAGGAGACGAGATTCAACTGGAGGAAAAACCGCGTGTTTTACCTGTGAAGTTTGGTGCAGAGGTAAACTCAGGGGGGAGAGGGGGAGAGGGGGAAAGAGATGGAGAGCTGGGCTGTATTTCTTTGGGTAAGATGTGGCAGTGGGAGAGGGGAAACCACACCGAGCAGACACATCTGCTAGGGCCACATGAGAGAGGCACGCACACGCACGTGCACACATGTGCACACACACACACATGCACGCACGCACACGCGCACACACATGTGCACACACACACACACACGTTATGCAAGAACACACATTCTGTGCACCCTATCCCAGGAAAAGGGTGCAGTTACTCCCCATACTGAAAGTCAGAGTCATGACTGCTCACACACACAAAAAACAGTTTTCCCTTCAGTTCAGACAGAGATTCGCCATCTCTCTCTCTCTCTCTCTCTCTCTCTCACACACACACACACACAATAGTCCCATAAGTGCACAAACACACTGACCAGTGGTAGCACAGAATCAAGGTCACCCATGTCTCTTTGCTACTGGGATTTGGTCGCCATGGCCAAGGTGGGCAAACTGGGAAAACACACACACACACACACGCACATGCACACACACACACACACACACAGTGGATCAGTGGAAGGACAATTGGTCAGACACTGGTTGATGAGATCTCTTACATTTTCTCACACACACACAGAGAGAAAGAGAGAGAGAAAGCCATCCTAAATCAAACCGCACACACACACACACACACACATCCTAAATGTGACTGTTATTGTTTGTCTGATAAACCCCCACCAAGCCTCAACCAATCAGATGGCTCATCTTAACAAGGACTGGCATGCGTGTGTCCCCTAAAACCGTACACTCCGACTACCGCAGACGCCCCACACGGTTTGTGTTCGTGGGTGACGTGTAGGCCACACTCCAGACTACGCTGGCAACACACACACACACACACACACAATGCGTCAAAGATATGAAAACACAACCTGATGTTTCAAACACACGCACAAATACACACCCATCCAGGGTAAAACACACTGAACTGCAGGAATTCATTAATGTAAATGTTATGTGACTATTCTCTCTCTTTTTCTTTTTGTTTTTTCTGCCAGATATTATTCTGAATTTGCCTCCTCAGCGTCCTCTACACAGAAAAGCCACTGCCACAGATAATCATGTGGTCACATCCAGACAGAAGAGATGCATGTTGGGAGTTTGAAAGCAGCCATGGTTACCTGGGAGGGGCTCCTGTTTGGGGAAAATGCCCCGGGGAGATGAAAACCGGTCCTCGTCGTCCTCTGCCAGCGTAGCCTGGACGCCCACTTCCACGGGCCTCCGGCTGCGCAGGGAGCCCAAGGCGGGCGACGGGGTGAGGGCCAGGCCTGGGGAGGGCGAGGGGGGCTTGTCCAGCCCCCGTCCCACAGCCAGGCAGGGCGGCCCGTGGCATCGCTTCCTCTTGTGCTCAATGAAGAGCAGGATGTCCGCCAGGGGGAAGGTGGCCTGGCACTGGCCGCAGGTCAGCAGGTCCTGCTCCTGCGAGGGGTGAGCATCGTGACCCAGCCGGGCCAGCCGGCCCACGGTCGAGCCCGGGTGGTGCCCGTTGAGGCTGCCGTTCTCCTCCGAGTGCTCCGAGCAGCGTTCTGACAGCTCCTCCGACGAGACGATGGCCGTGGAGAGGGGCTCGGCTGCTGGCGAGGCAGAGAGGGGGGAGGGGGGAGGGGGGGGACCACCACAGAGGAAGAGGGAGAAGAAGAAGAGACGAGTGGGAGGAAAGAGGGAGAGTGAGCAAAAAAAAGAGGAAATTAAAAGGTGATGCTTACTCTCAGCAGAAACCATATGTTTATATTTTACTTTTTCTCTCCTGTAATTTATATTGACACAACTATTTATTGGAATTGATGACAAGGGAAGAGTGAAACCAAAAAAAAAGAAAAACTAAAAACATTCTGTCACATACATGATCAGAGTGAAAAAAAGATAAAGCTAAATAGAAGCCTGACATGTGGCGCAGGGCAATAACGGGGTGAGAAAATGGGCCTTGTAATGATAGAAATGGATGTAATGCAGGAAATATGATTACAATGCAAACTTATCCGGATCACACATCATAGGCATAAAACGGTGGGAAATAATATCTTTACTCGCTGCAAAGCTGAAATCAGATTCCTCAAAGATAACAATTTCTTTGCCAATGACAGGGAGAGTCTGGAAAATGATGCTTAAATACAGCATTCACCAAAACGCTAAATATGTGGATGAGTTTGACTTGCCTAACCTTGTTTGTACAGGTTTTGATCCTGTAATCAGCAGAAAGAAAAAAAAAACTGTCACAAACATGTCCAACATGTGTGCCGGGGAATGGAGAGGCAGGCGGCAGGGAGAGTGTGTGTGTGTGTGTGTGTGTGTGTGTGTGTTAGGGAGAAGAGGAACTCTTCCCTCAGCCTTAATTATATGTGCCTGACTTATAGTTCTTTGACACCAGCCGCCTGTACAGCGGGAAATCACCCCAAAATGAGCCGCTTAACCCGATTCCTCACTCCTCCGAGGCCGGATTAACTCCTAACTACTTTTTTCTTTTCTTTTTTTTTAAAAGAAGCCTTTTGAGAAGCCCAGACGGTCCGGCAGTGAGAACAGAGCAGCCCGATGAATTAGAGAGGCGAAACGGGAGAACATAATTCACTGTCCCTCTTTTTAAGAAAATCTTCCAGTCCAAGGTGAAGAGTCTGACTCTGTTCTAGCCGCCTAATGCATGTTGACCTTCTTTACTCAGCCGCCCAATTTCACATTTTAATGAACTTAAAACCACTGAGAATCAAAAAATAGATTTTAATTTTCACTGTCTGGGTGATTGGTACAGATTTTGTCTGATAACAGGGATAGGGCTGGAGTGTGTGTGTGTGTGTGTGTGTGTGTGTGTGTGTGTGTGCGGGGGAATGCATGCAAGCATGTGTGTGTGTGTGTGTGTGTGACAGAAAGAAAGAGAGAGAGAGAGAGAGAGATAGGGGGCTGAATGTGGACTACATCCCCTCAAGGAAATATCATCTGAACGCTGCAGTCTTGCGCGACATCTGTGCGCAAACTGGGACATGGAGATAACATGATAAATATACCAACACCACCACTACCCCCCTCCACCCGGCATCACCCTCTCTCCCTCCTCCTCCTCCTCTTCCTCCTCCTCCTCCTCACCCTTCTCCTCTTTGATTTAACTTTGGGTCAATACACGCAAGTTACACAACAGGCTCCAGGGAGGAGAAGACATTAAATTCACAGGATATAAAAAAAAACAACAACACTATTCTAATGAAAGCTGCATAAACCCCTCACCTCTAAAGTTGAACTTAAGAGTGGATATCCAGTGTTGAAAAACATTTTGTTGGGTTTAATGGAGCATGAGGAGGGAGGATAAGAGACCTAAATAAGATTTGTTTTAAATACAAAGTAGGTCTCCATGCACATGGTTCAATTTCAATAAAAAAAATTAAAAATAAATTTTAAAAATCCATAAAACAAATATAATTTTTTTTAGGCAGGTTGAATAAGAAGCAAGAGGAGCACTGTTCTCACGTATCAAAACAGGCAGGATAATTCTATGTGATCTCCTCAAGCACGCAGTAAATACACTTTTCAATTAGACACTGATCCTCCAACAGCAGCTGCAGGTTAAAAGTTCCACTTCTCTGATAATAATAAAACAGTCACAAGTTAACTGGCAGACTACTGGCTCCCTGCACCATTAAATTATACTCTAACAATATGGAAATTATTAGTTACTTAACACTGAAAAACACTCAGCACAAGTGTATTTTACTACTTCAATTCAGCCTGATTGTGCTGTTTAAAATATATTATATATATATATATAAATATATATATATAGTGGAAAGTAGTATGATGTCAATAATCTTGTATGAATATTGAAGAAATGTAGAAAATGAAAATGTTTCTGATACAAAGAAGAAATAGTCAAGGATGGATGTTTGCTGGAAAGCGGCAGGGTGACTACAAATATAGATGCACAATGAAATGTGTGTGTGTGTGTGTGTGTGTGTGTGTGAGGTTTGGGGGGGGGGGGGGGTAAAAGGCAGGTCTGCATATGACAGTGTAGCTGTATATATGCTGCATGTATGTACAAAATGTGATGTACAAAAAAGGAGACACAAGGAGAGGAGTGATGAAGAGGAATTATAGATTTTGTTGTTTTGTTTTTTTGTTTTTTTTAGGGGAGGGGGGGCGGTCCCTCCCCCTCTCCCCCTCTCCCCCTCTGTCTTGTATAGGCTACTTTCCTTTTATTCTAAAGAGATCGCCAAATAGTAACCCGTGTAGATGCAGGAGGGTGGCGGTGAAACTAATCAGGTTCACTTTCAGCGCTGGATTTTCTGATCGTGCTCTGCCTCCTAGCGACGACACACGGCCATGGTGACTGTCACACACACACACACACACACACACACACGCTCGCTCTCTCTTTCTAAACCAAACAGCTACACAGGCGACAGTCAGTCAACATGCCGAAACATAATCACGCAGTGATGCGTAAAGACGCTCAGATATCTTCTTGGTTTATGTTTGCGGGGCCACTTGGAGAGTCGCTGAAAACGCTGCGGGGTGACGCACAGTACGGCACATGGTGCGGCGATAAACGCCACTTTACCCAACAGCCCCGCAGTTTCCAAACACACTCATCCGCTTCCCCGTCACATGTCGCATGTATGCGTAAATATGAAGCCAGTGAACTCGGAATAAACGCAGCTGGGGCGACACATAAACGCCGTGCGTAAAAACTAAACACTGTTGGAATATCTGTTCCTCAAACGCAGCAGTTGCAACACACGTTTGTTTCTTACCTTAACTGTACATGAAGAATTGGAATCTCAAGTTGACATTTATGTCGGTCCGAATTTGGCTTTTTGAGTAAAAAAATAAAATATAAATATAAATAAGTGTAAGACACAGAAGAGGACATGCTGTTGTCCTGTTGCTGTGTCTCTAACTCTGGGCTGCAGAGGCTGTGCTGTGTGTTTCAGGAAGAAAGCCTCTAGTCTGAACTAAACATCAATAAACAGCCTTTACATAAGAGGCATTAGGCTTTAAAAGTGTGTAAAATTAATCGATTTGTGTTGTCTCTGCTGCTGACACAGTTGTAAACATGAGATTTGTTTCCCCCTCAATCCAAAAAAATAATAATAAAAAAAAAATCCACCTCCAAGTTTTTTTTTTTTCTGAAAATAATCCAAAAATAGAAGGAGCGAGCAGATGAAACCTGCCCGCAGGACTGTTAGACAGCGATATTCCGGAGCGGTGATCTCTCCACGGAGCTCCGCGGACAGGACGCGCTCTGCTACCGGGAACCCAGCGCGTTCCTACTGACCGGAGCGACCGCGGGGGCACCGGAGCCAGAGCGGATACACATTCTCGCCGTGTAACTTCTCTGTTTTCAGAGAAGCAGTAACGGGTATACACAGACACACAAACTTTTTTCTCTCTTTTCGGGCTCCGGGCGGCTTTTTACGCACGGAGGTGTCGCACTTTCTCGCCACGCTGTTAAGTCCAGTTGACCGCGGGTCCGAGCGGTGCGTCCGGTGTCCGCCTGCTCCTGTTCTGTTGCCTTTTCCTCTTTTGTTGAATGAATTGAAAGGAAGCCAGAAATGAACATTTGCTTTCTTTTCTTTTTTTTTTGTTTTGCATCTCTACTTACGCGAGAAATCCCGTTTGCTTAAGTGCTGGGGTTTGCCTTGCTTGCGGCGAGACATGGTGGCTGGCGGCGGCGTTCAGCGCGGATCACATCGGGGAGAGCCGGGGTTAGAGAGGAGACTCCGGTGGGGCAAAAGAATATCTTCATCCAACGCCTTTGTCATCCACCAAAAAATTAAAAATAAAATAAAATAAATTAGAAATAATACAAAGATGGCGCGGAGGAGGCGAAGATGGATCGCGGGATCGCCGTCATGGCTTTTTTGAGAAAGGAGAGCAGAGAAAAAAGAGAGAGAGAGTGTGTGTGAGAGAGGTGGATGGAGAGAGAGAGAGAGGGGAGAGAGATGGAAAAAATGGCAAAAGCCCCCCCCGCCCCCCCTCCCCCAACACCACCCCTCCCCTCAACCCCCCCTCTGTGCTGTGCAAGTTCAAGTGCACGGACGTGACGTTCCCGGCGAACTTGAACGTCAGGCGATGGACAGACACCCGACATACAAAAACATGGGCAGGGCCGAGGCACCCGAGTGGGAGTGGGAGTGGGAGGAGGGACGGACGGGACGCGCAATAACAACACCAATGGACGGTCATTAGAGAGAGGGAGAGAGAGAGAGAGAGGGAGAGAGAGAGAGAAGGTAGGGAGGGAGGGAGGGAGGGGGGGCTGGACATGAGAAATAGACCCGGTGGAAGCCAATGGACACAGAGATCAGGGGGGCCGGACAAGAGGCACTTGGAGGGAGGGAGGAGTGTGTGTGTGTGAGTGTGTGTGCTAGTGAGTAAGAGAGAGAGGAGAGATGTCTAATGAAAGCAATATGCAGAGAGAGAGAGAGAGAGAGAGAGAGAGAGAGAGAGAGAGAGATGGACGCAAAACAGGGCAAGGGAAGCCGCGGACAGGAGCTCACTGGAGGGGGGCGGATATAATACTGCTACATGTACCAGAGACCGTGTGTGTGTGTGTGTGTGTGTGTGTGTGTGTGTGTGTGTGCGTGTGTGTGCGTGTGTCGCATGCGGTGGCCGCTGTTTCACTCTGAGCAAAGCGCGCAACGCTGGCCGCAAGCTCACCTGGACGCGCGCGTGCGCGTAAAGACTACAGGGAGGGAGGGGCGCGGGGGGGGGTGCACGTGTTAAAATGACAAGGCGCGCGCTAAAGTCTCGAGCAGCAGTGAACAGGACAGACAGGTTGAACAACCAACAGCAACACAGGCTATAACCTGGATACTTTACACATCCACGCTGCTTGCAGTTAATAATCACATCCCATTATTTCACACTCACTACCTGCAGACTGCATTAATACTGAGATATTTAAGAATCAATAATTATTTTTTGTTTTTTTAACTCTAAAGGAAAAGTTATTTCCAGGATTCATGTGTGATGTCTGGGTCACTTCCATACATGACTTGTTTCTAGCTTCAGTTAACATTCAGCCATTCAGCTCCCAGTGTGAATAACGCGCAGTGTGTGTACGGTATGTTTAGATGAGGCACTATAGGGTCCAAAGCCCCTCCGTCTATCCGTCTATCCGTCTGTCTATCTGTCTGTCCGTCTGTCTGTCTGTCTATCCGTCTGTCTGTCTCTATCTGTCTGCGTGAAATCTAACGTGCAGACAGTGGGAGTGTTAGCGGCCCATAAGAGCCCCGTGTAATAACTTTCAGATGTGCCTCAGGTTCGAGCTGCGTACGGTACAGGGGAGGGTGTGTTGGTGGTGGTGGGGGTTGGAGAGGAGGAGAAGGAGGAGGAAGAAGAAGAAGAAGAGGAGGGGGAAGAGATTGTAAATACTCTTGTAATAAAGGGGCTTTGGTAATATAAGACGCGGGGCTTTAAAACGACGAAGGCGCTGCACGCAGCCCGACGCGATCCGGGTTTTAGCACAACTACACGGGCATCAGCTGAGGAGGCAAAACGGGAAGAAGAAGAAGAAGAAGAAGAAGCCGCTGGTGCTGCGTGGACGAGGTGGAGAAGAGGGAATGAGAGGAGAAGACTGGAGAGATTCACCAGTAAAGCGGCACCGGCAGCGGCAGCAGCGGAGGTTCTACGCCGGAGAAGGAAGCGACCTCGGCGGCGGCGACTCTAGTGGTGCTTCGGAGACCTGGAGCTACGCACGCTGACCGAAGAGGACGCGCACTTAATACCGAGGGGGGCGGCGGTGGTGGTGGTGGTGGTGGTGGGAGGCAAGACAGAAGGAGGAGGAGGTGGTGGTGGAGGAGGAGGAGGGGGGTAATGGGAAAGAGACGGAGAGAAAGAGAAGGAGAGAGAGGAGCCGGAGGAGTGGAGGAGGAGGAGGAGGAGGAGGTTCAACGTCAAGGGGGAAAAATGCATGACCAGTGAGTGAAATATTTTTGCAGGTTGCAACTCGCTGCATGGCTTATAAAACGGACAGGCATTAGTGTGTGTGTGTGTGTGTGTGTGTGTGTGTAGTATCCCCTTTGTGTTAAAGTTTAGGCAGGTTTAAACGTTGCAGAGGAGATTTTTTATGATAATTATATTATATTATATAATATTATATTACCTCATATTATATATATATAATTATAAACAAAAAAGTGTATCATCTAATAGCAATATTAACAACAAGCTGCTACAACTGCATTCTTAATTCATTTTTCAATTCATTTTTTTTTTTAAATCATAAAACCAAAAAGAGCCAACGTGAACAGATTTGAAGTGTTTCCTGTCATAAACTAATGAAGTTTTATTGTTATGGAGTCATATCACTGGTTTTCTCTTCACATCAGTTGAGCAGGGAAGCACTGATGGCAGGGTGTGGGGTGAAAGAGAAGACTGCGTGTTTTAACACAGAGCTGGTAGGATTGTCTGAGGACAGGCAGCGTTGTGGCAGTTTGGAAAGTCGAGCTGGGATCTGTTTTCCGTCAAGGTGGATGAAAAGAAGGGGAGAGGATGAACGTCAAAAGATCAGGGTAGAATTTATTTATTTTAATTTTATTTTTTTAAATCTTTTTTTTTTCTATTTGCCTTATTTGAGCACCTTTGCGTCAAGTTATTGTAATAGGTTTATGATTATTTCAGTATCAGTATGGACACATTCCCTCAGTGATGGTCTTCACATCCAACATCAGGATTAAACACGTGTTAAAGATCCTTACAGATAGTAACAAAAAGCTGCAGCTGGTTTAAAAATGGAAAAAAAAGAGAGAGAGAGAGTAATTTGGGAGAAATTGTGGGATTTGAGGATGTTCTTTGCCGGGCATCGGGTGTCCTGGGTGGCCTGTTGCTGTCTGGATGGCGACAGGCGGCCACCGCACCTCCTGAACCTGATCCAGTAACACTAGAAGCTCCTACAATAAAACAATTATATTATTGATATTAATGATCAGATTCTCTGACTTTTCATCCAGCCTGGTTCCATTTGACATCCAAACAGCTGATGACTTCCCTCAACCTTATATTATGTTATTATTATTATTATTATTATTATTATTATATTGTGTTTGATAGCTGCAGCTCATCCATCAGGGGGGAAAACTTCCGCTGCTGATTTTAATAGAGCTCATTTTATACTCAATTGGCACCCACGCTTAAAGGGGCCCTCGTTTTACACCCCGCACACACACACACACACACACACACACACAGCAGAGAGCGCTAACCTTGACCTCTCCCTACACCCCGCTCCATCTGTTGGCAACAAAGAATGTTTTTTTTTTCCTTTTTCTCTTCCTCCCATCTCCTCCTCCTCCTCCTCTGACTTTACGCACCCTCCAACACACACACACACACACACACACACACACACACACACAAAGTCCTCAGGGCTGCTCGGACGCAGGGAGCGCGCATGGGGGAATCTCTATATGTAAATGGCAGCGCGTCGCCGCTCCCGTCATAAATCAGTCAGGCTGCATGTTTAATGTGGAGGTACAGCAGCGCTCTACATGCATGGAAGACGCAGGGCCCGGCTGCATGTTTGCATGGAGATATATGTATATATATATATATATATATATATATATATATATATATATATATATATATATGTCATTGAGTTCCATATTTAATCTCTTATTTCTTTCGGGGTTTAAGAAGGATAAAAGGAAGGAGAAGCCACAGGCTACGTTCAGGTGTAAAGATGAAAATGGATTTTGCAGTATATTGGTAGGCCCCACTCTGCCATCTTTAACTTTATCTCTCGTATTCAGCACTTTGATTCGCTCCAACTTCCATCAGCGTGTACGTGCAGTAAGTATTACTGCACGGAGCGGCTGGACAGCGGTGTGCTTTGATGATATGTTCAGAAAATAAGGGAGGGGGAGGGAGGGGGGGTAGGCTTTGTAAGGAGCGTGAAAAGAGCGCAGGGACCACAGGGCATCAGACCGGCGGTGGTCACATGCGCACCTTCCTCTGCACGCACGACAGCTCCGGGGAAATTGAGTGACTGGGGGCGCATTTCAATATATGGAAATGACCGTGGGTGGGGGGGGTGGGGGCTCCTGTGATAAATCAGCTCCATACACTGCCCCCCCCTCCTCCTCCTCTCCATCCGCAGGCTCCTCTTCACACCTTCATTTCTCTCTCTTTCTCTCTATTGTTGCTTTTGACACAATCTTCCAAAGCCGTGCGTAAAAACGCGCAGAGTAAACTGACATTAGCGGCGTTGAGAGGCGCTGATCTGCGCCGGATGAGGCCTCACAGTTGTGCCTTTTTTTTGGGGGGGGGGGGGGGGGGGGTTATTGATCTCCAGTCTGTGATTAACGTCGGTAAAATATCCAATGATAGATGCGGTTACTATGATACCCAACCAAGCTGTTACATGATTGATCGAAATATGGTTTTGCGTGATGGAATTGTTTTACGCGCCTGAACCAAACTTAATATTAGTCTTGTGCGAAACTAACATTTATACATTTATGATTGATTGGTCGATGAATTAGTTATTATTCAGAAGAAATACTTGATGTTTTTTATGATTACAACTGCAGGAAATCCATGTAAAATACAAATAGCGACAAATAAGTCTGGCAAAAAAAACCGTTAGCAATAATGTGATAAGACAAAATAATAATATATAATAATAATAATATTAATATTCTTGGTAGGTTTTCGGCTTCCATGTGTTTATTTCCGTTGGGAATGAGCTTCAAATCCCTATTAAATCCAGTGCTTGAGGAATTTCAGGTTCTGGTACGCACACACACACACACACACACACACACCCCATCCTCACATCCCAGAAGCTTTACAATAACGGGAGCCGGCTGCCATTATCACACCGTCTGGCCGGTGGTATTAGATAAAATCAGCCGGGATTACACGGCTATAGAGCAAATTATCAGACCCCTCCTCACATCCCCGCTTCCTCCGCGTGATGCGCGACGCATGAAGCTGAATCACTGGAGCCGCTTCACATCACGTTGGAAGAACTTATTGTTTCTACTGTATCTCATAAGTGACCTGCCTCGTTGTGTTGGGTTGGGACCACGCAGAAAAAAAACTGTCAAATGACCCCTGAAGGGCCCCAGACCACAAACACCCCCCCCTAACCATCCATCCATCCATCCATCCATCCATCCATCCATCCGCCTGTAACGCAGGGATACGTTTAGTTAAGTCGTTGTTAATTTCACATTAAACGGGTTGTTATGAAGGTGAATGATGCACCTGGGACAGTAGTGAGAGGAACCCTGTGCTGTGATCTTATAGCTGTATGGATCTATAAAGACAGGAGAGGGTCCATATGTGCTGCTGATGGTAAACTTACTGCTCTTTTTAAGGTTTGATGATACAAAAAAAAACAGGATTGTGATTAATGCATTAACGTGAGACTGAGATTCAGACCAGCATGCACCACTACACCTCTCTAGTGGAGCCAGCGACATTAACGTGATAGAAAATGAACGGATTTGAAGAAAACAATCAAAAAACCCAGCTCATAAATGCTCTGATATCCCCACTGTGGGAACATTAGCAGATATTTGATGGACTCCGAGTTGGATTTGAAGTCAGTAAACTCATCTAATGGCTGCATAACCTTTGATGTAGTAGCTGTAACCAATGTTTTAAGACCCCTCATCAATAACAAGCTCCAGTGGTTCTAGTTGAGGTGACTTTCATGCCTCAGGTATCTCTAAACACGGACTCTAGCTCCCTCTAGTGTCCAAACACCGCCGCTGTCAGAGCAGGGCCCCGCAGAGGGCCCGGAGCCTCAGCCCCGGAGCCTCAGCCCCGGAGCCCCAGGGTGCAAATAAAGGACTAGACTTTGACAGATAAAAAGTACCAGAGATCCAATCAATCAATAAATAATAATACTAATAATAATAATAATAATAATAATATCAGATGGAATGAGGGAGGAAAGAAGGTTGATTTAGATGAGATGAAGGAGCTGGTTAAATTATATAAAACTCCAGATGAAAACTGATCAAATGTGACAGTGTTTTTCTGGATTAATTGTTGGGATTATTGCAGGTCTAATTTCAAAGTCTTGATTTATATTGAAGGTGTTTTTTGTTTTGTTTTTTTTTTTTGCTTCGGGAAAAGTTGCTTCATTTCAAACCTGAAAATTAAAAAAAAAAAAAAGTTATAATCATTTTATAACAAGACTAGATGTGTTGCTGCTTTAAGGTGAACGACCACGTGTTTTTATTTTTATTATCATTATTATTATTATTCTATACTGTTCATTTTCTTCTATATGGCGCAACTTCTAATCTGAAAAAAAGAAATACAAAGATATTAAGCAGATTTTTTTTACTATTATTATTTTACAATATTTCACATCTAATCGTTATTGTTATTATATTATCATTATTATTATTATTAGGCTATAATTATTATTCCTGTTGGGCTCCTCAAACAGGTAATAATATCAATAAGGATGTCACTATTCATGTCATTAGTCTAATATTAAAGACCATAAAGAAGTGATGAATGAAGCTGGATCCAGTAAATCAGAGAGCTTCAGTGATTAATCATGTTTGTAATGAATATCAATAGAAGATCCCACCACCACCTTCCCAAAAGCCGGGAACCCGACTATCTAATTAGATTAAGCGGCGGGCCGGGGCGCTGCGGTGCGGGGCGCTGCGGTGCGGGGCGCGGCGGTGCGGGGGCTGCGGGCCGGGCCGGGCGGGGACGTTGTGCGGTAATGATGCTGCATCACGGCAGAGACTTTCTAATAGGCTCGGAAGCAGCCAAACTAGAGGGGGGGGGGGCTTTCAAACCATTAACACCGAGGGGAGGGGGATGGAGGGGGGGCGAATCTAATGTGACATGACGCCCTTCTGTTTCAGTCTCTTACCATCACTTCACTGTCACTTCATACGCTGCGTTTCTATAGAAAAACGATGGATGGATGAAATCATAAGTGATCAATAAGTTGTTACTGTTTTTTTTTTTTTTTTTTTTTAATTAATGATGAATAAGTATAATAGGTTATGGAAAAATATTGTGTGTAATGTTTTGGGATCATAATGTATCTATTAGTAATAGTTCCTATGGGTTTCATAGAAAGAAAGGAAAAAAACATGCAAACACATTGAAATAATAGAAATGATTGACAGTAGGAATGCAGGCGGATGAGTTTTTAAGTGCAGGTGCAGAGTGCACAAAAAACCCACAGATGTATGCTGGAGGAGGACAGAGGAGCGATGAGTGAAACTCTGTTTTCATATCAACTGGAAGTCAACGCAGAGAGCCTGCGTAGTCTATATATTACTGGTTTACTGGCCTTGAAAAGACAGCACCACATCACAAATTAAGCTTCCTATAAGAACACTAAACAGTCTTATAGGAGTGTTACTGAGAAATGATCATAAGTAAGTCACATCATAAGTAGCACACATGATGAGTCAGAGACATTGGTTGATTTGTTGTTCAGCCTCTCACAAGGGTTTTTTTGTTTTTTTTTTTGTAGTGATTTTAATAGTTTGAGTCAGTTGTGTTTGGAAGGACAAAAGCAATGGAGAATATTTTAGATTAAATGTGACTATTTTTTATTGGCTCAAAAAAATAAAAAAAATAAAAAAGTGAAAGCATCCTCCATGAGTTTATTCGTCAGGGACAACATTAAGTCTGTCTGCTGGAACTGATGAAGAATCAATCATTTTTCCTGTCAGGTTTTCCTAACTGCTTTTGGAGTAATCTTTTTTTATTACAGATGGTCAACAGTGACTGCTTAATATCTCATATTGAGTAAAAGCAAAATGCTAATGCAGGCATCAGTATCAAATCATTTAATATCCCCAAATTATTTATAGATGATTGTAAATTGAGTCGTGACACATAACAGATTGTCTCAATCACTCAGTCATTCTCTGATCCGTGTGTAGCGCAGATGATCTCAGCTGCTTATTGATGCATTTATGCTTTTTTTTTTTTTTTTGAAAATAACGCATCACTTCTGAAGAAGACAGATATCCAGCTGCTTTATCACATCAGTTCATTTATTTTGTTAATAGAAGTGTCATTAAGAGACAGTAAGTTGAGCCTGCTGGTTCAGTTACATCCTTATTCATTTCTGAGTGAATGTGAGGAAGCATGTAAACTATATTTAGGTTAGTCAGGGAAATGTTTATTAAAAAAAAAATAACTTGTGTTCATTATTTTTGCTCTATAAATAAGTTTGTCAACACAAACAGTTCATTTGCCCCTCAGGACAATAAAGCAAGAAGAGAAAGTGAAAGAGAAAATGAGAACCTGGTTCAACATTTCCTGAGGTTGTAACAAACATATCAGTTCACCACAAGATGGCACTCAAGAGTTTCACATGTCCTGTGAAAGGAGCGTTTGATCTACTCACCTCTGGGTGGATGGGGATGTCTGGTCCCACCAAGCTGTCTACATTCACAGGAAGACTCACCTGATTTGTCTATGCAGCTTTTGATGGTGATGATGATGATGTTGATGGCTCGATGAACTCCACGTTTTAGGTTCTTCTGTGAAGATGATGCACATTTTATTGTGAGCACATGTGGTGCATTTTAAAAGGTATGTCTGACATTTTATTGTATGTTTCATGTATTTTTATCATGTTTTGGTCTGTGTGTGTGTGTGTGTGTGTCCCAGCTGCAGGAAACCTCAAGGACAATAAAGTTAAAGTTGAAGTTGGACTGTGTGTATTTTATGTAAAGTAACTCATAATTATATGATTATAATCATTAATTTTCACACATATACAATTGGTTATGATACAAATAGTCACTTCCTGTTGACTGATAGTAAGATTCTCTGGAGGGATGTAAGGATATCATAAGTGACACCATCATTGTGGAGCTATGTTGTAATCACTAGGAGCAGTTTATATGATATATATTATTTATAGCTTCATAGCTGGATATGATTGGCCAATTACTGGAAACCGACTATCCATAAGGTTCTAAAAAAAGTAGAAAGGTTTAGAAGATCTTGTCACCTTTGATGTTTATGAAGTAAAATGCAATATTGTCTATACATTTTTGACAAGAAGCTGATGTTGCAGGAACTTCTCAACACTGTGGTGAAGACAGGAAAACACTTGTTACTGCACAGCTACACTTACTTTAATCAAGTTATCTTCAATGGAGTTCAAGCTCCTCGCTGTAAACCAGCTGATGACGAGGTTATTCTAAATCATACCTTTAAAAAAAATTAATCTGTATACTCTAACTCTACTATTTGATTTGGTTTGGTAAAGATCATGTAGAGGGGACATAAACCAACACTGCATTTAAAAGCTGTCCCTGCTCTCACCACAAGGTGGCAGCCTGGAGTTTCAAACTGAAACTACAATCACTGTTTAACATAGAGAAACAAGTTTTAACCATCATCTCAAGTCAGTTGTTATAATATTGTCAAAACTGTCATTTTTTTTAACAGAACCAACTAATGCTTTCATCATATAACTTTAAACAAAGTTATTGTAAAACACCTAAATATGTTTTCACATATTTCACAATGGTTGTCAAACAGTAATATATCAATAAAAGGGTGATGATACGTGTAACGTACCTTCTACTAAGTGAATCATAAATACGTCTTTGCCATTGTTTTTGTTACCTTTATGTCTTTCTCTTAACTAACAGAGTCCACTGTAGCTCATCTTACCTTCAGTCATACAGCAGGTGGTTAAAAAAAAAAAAAGCTGCTGGAAATGGAAGGTGCATTTTAATGTAGCAGTTAAAGCACTGTCACATTCACAGTGTTAAATAAAACTCTGAAGTACCTGCTTCACAATAATAAAAAGGAGGCCACTCCCTTGGAAAAAGCCATGATCTTCTTCCACACAGTCTTTTATTTGTAAATAATAAAAATGAACTCTTGAATATAAAACATACACATCAGTAGAGCCACATCTGTTATACAAACAAGAACTGTTGCAGTGAATACTTCGTCTTTCTTCTAGAACCGTGGTTTGGGAGTGGGGAGCCATGGGCTGTAAACAATCAGTATTCCTGGAGTAATACTGACAAAGGAAAGGGCAGTCGGCCACACCGCCGAGGGCTTCAACAGAAACATCCGCAAAATATGTCTGCAAAACCAGATTCATCATTGGCTTTAGAAGTCCAGTCCAAACCAATAGTAATAAACAGGGAAAGGGGGGGGGTGGTGGTAAGGAAAAGAAAGTAAACTCTTCCAATTGTTGCGGGGGGGTGCGGGGGGGTTTCTGCAACCGGGGAAAAAATAAAATAAAATAAAGGCCTATTAGCGCCCCCTTGTGGCTCAGTGCCGCTCAGCGGCTCGAGCGCATCGACAGGATGCAAATTCCCCTCAACAAGACCAGGAATGTTTGTGTGTCAGCAATTATTTTGTTTGTTCATAACTTAAGTTCAAGCTGCTCATCCTGATTTGTATGTACAAGGTGTGTGTGTGTGTGTTGGTGACGGGTGTACAGTCAGATACACTCTTTTTATATTCATATATCTATATCTTTATAATTTCTGTCAAACTCATAATGTTACTTCATATACATTTAGCTGTTATACGCACATTCTCTATCTCTGTCTCTAGCCCCGACTGTCTTAAACTACAGTTTAGACACCTACAGCCTGACGCAGGGGCTCGAGTATGCTCAGTACTACACAACAGCACTGTTCTTCAAAGGGTTAAAAAAAAAACTGAAGCAAAGAGAACTTTTTTTTTCCTTGTTTTCCGGAGACTTCCTAATATGGTAGGCGTGGCCTGGGTGGAGTTGACCCCCCCCATTGGTCCGCTCCAGTTACGGGGCGGGGATGGCTTGGCTTTTCTCGGTTTGTATTCATATTCAGTACGAGCAAACTGTACAAGAACATGCAACATACAAGCTGGCCTAAAAGTATGTGGAACTAACACACATAGTCTAGTCTTTTTTTTCTGTTTTTGTTTTTTTGAGAATTGTTCGTTAATTTGTCTCGTCTTCGATTTTACAAAAAAAGTAGAGAACAGAAAACAGAAACAAAACGAACGGAACAAAAAGAAACGTGCATGCAGCTGGGGGTCCGGGGGCGGGGCGTCCCCGAGTCATGCTGCTCCCTCCTACAGGGGGAGTCTGGGGTGAAGAGGGGAAGGTAGGGGAGAGGGGGGTGAGGTTGGGCGAATGTTACCTGACCTTTATCGTCGGCTTTGGCGCAACATCCCTCAAAAACCAAACACACACAGAGGGAGTCTGCACCTTATGGTACCATTCTGAACTCTAGGCAAAAACCAAGAAGAAACAATGATTCCGAATTAAAAAGAAAAGCAAAAAGTAAACCTGGCCTCTAATTTCTTTCCTCTTTGTTTAGACAGAGAGCAAAATGTTTTGTTTTGCTCTCTGTCTGAATAAAGGAGTCAAGCTTTTCTTGTGCTTGCTTTCATATCTCACAACAAGGCTAAGAATGTGCACGTGCATGTGCAGGCTCCCTTTCCTTAAAAAACCGTGCCAAACCGCTGCCCCTCGCGCTCATCTACACCGACACTGTCACCCCGGCAACACCGGCAGAGACAACAGCCAACCTCTATGTGATGGTACAGCTGCATGAAGTCGCATCAGTTTGCTACTTCCCTGTTAGCCTAGCAGTAATCTCTACTCTGATTGGCTGAATGGCTACTGGGTGGAGTACTCCACTTTGATCGGGTGCTCTGATAGGGGCTGCACAAGGAAGGAAGGACAAAAGAAAGAAAGTAGAGAGAAGTGAACAATGATGAACATGGACAGAAAGCTCCACTGCTGCGGCTCAGAGGAGAAAACAAAGAAAGCAAAGCTGTGAAAACAAAAAGGCGCGAGGAGGAGGAAGAGGGAGGGTATGAGACGTGATTGTCAGACTCCAGCTAAGCTTTGATTGGCTAGTTCTGTCTCTCCCTCTCTCTCTTTCTCTCTCTCTCTTTCATTCCCTGTCTCTCCGTCTGGCTTTTCATTGGTTGACCGAGGGCTTGTGGTTGTCGTCCTCTTGCTCAGTTGTGGTCCAGTAGCTGTGGTCCATGATTTTATTATTTTAGGGGATATTGGGGGGGAGGGGTTTGCAGTCGCCATCCGGTCACTAGGACCGAACGCCCAGCGGCGGTCCTGAGCTGTCCAATGACGTCTGAGACGCCAGCCGCGTGAGCGGAGCTAATGTAGGGTCCACCAATGAGGACGGCGGAAACAGTTTGTACCAGCTAATCACCGTGCTCGAGAGGTCCAGCTCCTCCAATAGGATCTGTGCTACACCCATGAAACATTTGTGGTCCAATCGTCCATAGTCGCCCCACACTATCACCTACAGGAGAGAACGGAAGAGATAAGCCATAGTGTTGACTGTGTTTATGAATAATGTCTTTGCACATGAGGGTAAAAAAGATTAATATACTAAACAGGATAATAAACATTTTGAGGGAAATCCAAATCAAGTGTCAAGTCCACAATAGTAAATCCAAGTCTTATTTGTGATGAAACTGCAAAAATATTACAGAATTCATTAAAAAATATAATGAGCTGTCTTAATAGTGTTTTTTAATCCTTTTATAGCACAGCCCTAATAATTCAAGATATGATTATTTTCATTATAGTCGTTTCAGTATTTTACCAAGTGAAATGAGACATGAAATATATTCACTTTCAAATCTCAAGTCAAAGGCAATCTTTAGGGAGTTAAGTCTCAATCCTGCAGTCCATCTAACAGTAACGGTGCAGTGTGATGAGTTCATTTTCACTTCTAAAATATATTACGGCTTTAATGAAAACAAGTTAAATCACTTTTTTGTAGATCTTATTCTAGATTGGTCGTGTTATTTGATCATTCAGTCTGCAACAACACACAGACTCAGGTTACCTGAAGCACCTTGCCCTGGGGACTCTCTTCAAAGAGCAGATGCTGCTGGTAGAGGGGCTCCAGGGTCTTTCGTGCAATCTTAGTTTTCTTTTTGGCTTTACAAGTTCCATTATCCAGCAGGTACACCTTGACATAGGGAGCTGTGGGTGGGGGGATGGAGTTAAGAGGGAGCAAACATAGAGGAAAAGGGAAAAAGGGAAAACAGGAGTAGGGAGGAAGTAGAAGGAGGAGTGAGAACCTTTGTTGGGTTTGAGCTTCACATTCAGGCATCAGGTAAAAGTGTTGTTCATCAGGTCTGAGTGTGTTACCTGGGAGGGATTTGGAGCCTGGTTTGGGGGTAAGGCCTCGTGCCCGGATCACCTCCACCTCCAGCTGGCCTTTCTTATCCATCAAACCAATCTGAACATCACCTGGGAAACACAAGCAAACACATGTACAGACAACTTTTCACTCATGTAAAAATACTAGATATATAAATCTATATAAGTCATCACTCACCCATAGCAGGTGTTGCCAGTGTTTGCCGGCCCACCAGCTGACCAGGGCCTAAACCGTCCAGGAAGTCACTGAACTGACTGTCGGCACCCAATCGCATCCCTGAGAAGATCAGACTGACACACACACACAGAAATCATTGAAAAATTCCCACACCATCTATCAAATCATATATTGTGAGAGAAAACGATGAGATTACTGCAAAATACAGTAGTTATTGTGACATGCATAACTAATGTTTACTCTCACAGTCTTTTCTTGCACAGTTCAATCTTTTTGGGATTAAGTGGGGACAGGAATAAGAAATATAACTGGTTACAGGGTGGTTTTGAGCTACATGCTACATTTTAAAATGCTGATATTTCTGCAGATGAATGTTTACCATGTTCAGCATCTTGGTTTAGCATGTTAGCACGCTAACATTTGCTAATTGGCACTTAGGTACAATTTAGGGCCAACAGGAATGTCATTAGTTCTGCAGGTATTTGGTCATAAACCAAAGTAGGACAGTCTTTCTTAAAAAAAGGATCAAAATTAGATCAGTGATATTGTCTTTTTATTCCTCACATTCTTCTTCCTGGTCAAAACCAGGCGTTTTATGCTAGCAGCTGCTAATGTAGCTTTGAAGCTGCTAGCCTGCAGCAGATTTGTTTTTAACTTTTCAAACTTGTAGTCATCAGACCCAACACACTTTAATCCTCACAGTTCCCTAGAGACACAAAAAACTTTTTTACAACTATTTTCACATATGCAGTAGTACACCCCAACACCTGTTAACACACTTTGTTGTGTAAAATAGACTAGAGTTCACCTTTAAGGGTCACCAAAGTTATTACATTTTATCCCATGGGTGACATGAATGTCTGTTGAAAATTCCATAGCAGTCAATTCAATACTAGTGGAGACATTTCAGTCTGAACCAAAGTAGTGGGCTGGCTGTCACACCAAGGGTGAAGCAAACATATGGAAGCCCTCGTACCCCCAATAAAATGACAGATGAAGCATGACGGAGATCAGATATGAAGTATCTTATGAGTCTAATGTAGCCCCTCATGAAGGCTCACATTTCTGTCCTGATAAGTGTAAAACAAGATGTAGCTTTCTGGCATTGTCTTACATGTGAATGGAAAGCTGTATACTAACTCTTTGAACATAGAATGAAGTCTTAAAACTCAAACATTGTGACAGTCCTTCTTGAGAATACATGTCCACACAGTCATGTACATGTTAGTCTTGTAGCTTGTTAATACCATTAAACTGTCATCATAGCTGTCTACTTAATACACTAGTTTCACCATCCCAAGACGCTTCCTAGTGAGGTTCTACGTGCTGCAGTCAACACAACAGGCGCTCTGTGTTCACGTGTAGTCAGTGTGTACGTACTTCCCCTCAGAGCTGTAGCTGTTCATGCTTCCGTCGGTGGATTCTCTGCTGGCCTGTCGGTTCATGGCTGACCCTCCTCGTGGGTACTCCACTGCCATACCCGTCTCCACGCTCCTGCGTATGCTGCTGCTGCCGGCCTTACCCACCTTCTTACCTGCTGATGCTTCTATGGCAAACACGAAACAAGTGTTAAGCCATTTGGTTTTTTGCATGTGCCATTTTAAACAAGGGTTAATCAGTTATCAGGCATCTCATGTTATACATACCCCAAACTCAAATTGTTCCAGCATTTGTACACAACAGGATACAAGACTAATATATTATAGATTACAAGCTTTCAGACACTGAGATCTTCTTGAGGTTATACTTCTTTACATAGATTTCAAGGTAGCAACTCTGACAAGCCTGATAACTATAGCCTGAGATCTTCCACTATGCAGGCCATCCCATGCAAATTAATATTCCACGGTGACCTCACCAACATATCAACTTTTCAGTTTTTTATTTAATCTGGAGAAACCTTTAAACCTGCTATTTTAGCTAAAGAGGTCACTGCAGGAAGATGCGGTTGACGTTAATATGACTCAGTCAATCCACCTACAGTATATCTTTAATGTTTTTGCAGGTTAAGTGAAGCTTTGAGGAAATCATACAGTGTACATCAAACTTTAAAGGAAGAGTTCAGCTCTTTTGAAAAGCCTGCTGTTTTAAATCCACCTGAAAAGAACTACTACTAGTGTCTCAGGTAATGTGTGCATCAAGTCAGATTTTGTTTGATTTTATTAGTGAATTAAAGAATGTGTTGTATTGACTCAGCCAGGCGTTTTCTAGAACTGAACCAGCCTTTAAACAGGATTGTGGCAGAAGAGCGTGGAGTAAGGAAGCGTGCCGGAGACAGAGTTCAGGGGAGGGCTGGAAGTGCTGGCAACCTTTGTCTGTCTATCAAAGCTACTCCTCATCTCTCCCTTACTGTCATTTTCTCTGAGTTCAATCTCTCTTGTCTGCTTATATATGATGCTTTATTAATTTAACTTATAAACCCACAAGGGGGAAGTTACATCTAGCAGCTGCTACAAAATATATTCAAACATCTAAATGTTTTATGTGATGTGTAATATGATATCATGCTCTGTGGTTGATTATCAAATACCCACAATGCACCTGTAAGTCCTTATGAGCATCACCTGTAGTAAAGTGTTGTATGTCATAGTTAAACTCTCTTTCTGTCTTGATCTGTGCATCTACCTGCCTTTAAAACCGCCAGTCTGTCTAACTATTGCTTTACCTTTCTGTCTGTCCGCCGCCTTACCCGCCGCCTCTGAAATAACACACACAACAACAACAAATCCAATAAACAACAACAAAAACAGCAACAGTGGATACACAGGTAAACCTGTCTGTGTGTGTCTACAGTCAGTATAGTGTGTGTGTGGCTGACCCATCGTTTACTTTGTGGTATTAAGTTACTCTCTGCCAATTTTCTATGGCAGCCTCTATTTATTTACAGTAATAAATTCTAATAAAGTCTTAAAATGATAGTGAAAGGGATTGTTTACTGAAATGATACACACAGCAATTTTAAAAAGGTAGACTCGTTACTGCTGTAATGAGTTTCTGTGAGGATTCCTCAGACACTCTCTGACCTGTCTGGCTGAGTTGCGAGGTACTCTGGCTGCGTCTGGACGGTAAGATGGCGACAACACGTTGGCTGAGGCTCGGGCGCCGCTTTTTGATCCCGCCTCCCAGGCTTCCGAGTGCCGTGTCTGATTGGCTGCCATCTGCATGCTCCATGCCGTAGATCTCCCCACTCACGCTGGTGCTCCTCATGATGTGGCGGCCTGTTGCACGCATGGCCCGGCTGATAATCATGTTTCAGAAAACGAATCACGTGTTTAATATCACTTAAAACTTCCTCTATTAAAAAAATAAGAATCAGTGGAAAAACACAAAACAGGCACATTTAAGCATTTAGTGTGCGTGTGTACCTGAAGCGTCCCCGGGGTCTCTCTGACTGGATGGACATGTAGCTGGTGCTACTGATGCGAGAGGCACTGCTGGTTCGAGAGATGGCTGACACGTCACTGACATCACTGTCTGAGGACTTATGGGAAATGTTTTCACTGCTCTTCCTCTCGTCTTTGTAGAGCTGCAGGAGAATACACAGTTTGTTCCGTGTTCTCATCAACCTCGTTTTCAGCAACAGTTGGCTGCTAATGTCATCGAGTGTTAGATCCACTTCCCAGCATTAGTTCACATGTTCTTTAGCAGTTTGTATCCATTACTTAGTTTCAAACTAGCAATTTAAGTGTTGGTGTATCAAGGGTGTGAATGAGCCTTTGGAAAGAATAATACTTCACTCTGGAGGTGTGTAAATGGTATTGGATTTCATTGATTGATTTTATTTGATTTATTGATTTAATCTGATCTAGTCCAGTCTGTGTTTTATATCTCTGTGACACTAACAAATAGTTTACATGCTAATGTAGTGCAGTTTCAGAAAAAACAAAAGCTACTGTAAATCTCCAATCAGTTTTTGGAAACCCTGTGTTATTCAAGCCTTGATCATCCCTACCCTTCTATGTGTCTTAATCCATAGCACAGCATTAGCTGACACATGTTGGATGTTAGCCAGTTTGTGCTGATGATCTATATCCTCAGATTTAAATCTTTTTACATTCAGTCAAATGGGGGACAGTGCAATGCATCACAAAGACAGCATTTTCACAATGCATACAAAAAGTTCTCCTAATGACATGTACACATGTGTGAAAGACAGGATATCACCATTAAACTGTCACTTTATTGTAAGTTAGGGGCCAGTATGGATTGTGCATTTCAGCATCCAAAGTCTTAGGCACATTCTTGAGTGACCGCCCAGTTGGAACCAATTCATTTTATTGACTGGTCTCCACCATTACCGTAACATAATTTATGACTTTTTAAGACAGTGAATCCAATTCTCCGCGATGCACTTCATCTGCATTATGGCTCATAATATCTGGCTGGGACTGTAGTCCCTCTCCACTCTCCTGATGAGTTCGTTTTAGAGTGAACTGTCAAGCTGAATGAAGGGGGGGGGGGGGGGGGGGGAGACTGAGGCCAACCTCCTGTTTGTTCTTCAGGGATCTTTCCAGGTCCTGTTGGCTGGAGGTGGTGGCAGCTGACACCCGGTTGGAATGAACCCTCATCTGGATCTGACGAACACACTCCTCTGCTACCAAGGCTAATCACACACACACAAAAGACAAGAAACTCAGTGAACTCCCAGACACTATACTGTAAGATGACCATAGTTGCACAAAATAAATGTTCTAGTATGGCCATCAGTGAGAACATTTTATGTCACAGCAAGTGACAAAAATAAAGTGAATACTTGTCAACATTGTATTTCCCCATCAGACCTGCATGATTCAGCTTTAAATGAACACATACTCATCAACACACACCTTGTTCTATGGTGTTGCTCTTGGGGGGAAGCTGTGGGAGCTGCCTCACTCGGCGGGCCGAGGAGGACGTCACTGAGGAGGAAAGAGACGTACCACCTTGGAGGTGACCCCTAACGTAAAACAACAGTGAAACAGACAGACATGAAAAGCAGACAGAGAGAGATGGAGGGAAAGAGAGGATTGGAGGACAAGAGAATGGAGCAGAAGAATGAACAGAAAACAAGGATGAAAAGAATGAGAAGAAAGAGAGAAAATGGAATTTGGGTCAGTAGGTGTGTGAACCAGGGTGAACACTGCAGCACCAGTCACTCACTGGCTGGATGTCACGTTTCTTGACGCAGTATTATTTTGACATCACTGCGAAGGAATGCAAAAACAAGCTACTCGCACTCATAAATTTGCATAAAAACAGGGAGGAAACAGAATGTGGAAATAAAAGCAGAGCGACCGCGTTTTGGTGAACAATCAAGTGGCAACAACATATTCACAAAGAGAAACAAAGTGAAGCTTGTTCAGGGGCTGATAGTGAGGGATCCTGTTGCCAAAAGAGCAGCAAATAAAGATTTAGACAGTGGAGGAAAAAAAAAAACCACAGTTACCAAAGAAAGCCTTCAAGCAAATCCAACCATGTCTGCAGACAGTCATTCATTCCACTCTCACAGAAGAACAGGTGTATTACACTGTGAATGACCTAAAACGTATTTTATTAAGCTACTATACATGACTGCTGGGTAATAAATTCTTCTAAGATTATGCATATCTTAGTTATCCCGGTAAAAACTTTCAGATGCTGCTTAAGGGACACAGGAACAGACCAAAATATGCAACACATGAATTTAACATCAACCACAAATATGAACAGTACACATCCACTCATATGACACAATTACACCAATAAACAATGAAATAAAAACTTCTGACCAGACGTCTACACCACACAAATACACAATAGCAGCAGCAACCAAGGCCGTTCTGTTCACGTAAAGCACGCACATACACAAACTGACAAAAGGATGTAGGAGTAGGAGAGCAGCAACTGTCTTGTTCCTCTCAGCACAATATCTACAGTAAACAAGAGGGCGTCTGCCTCTGTGTAGCTGGGATACACAAAGGGAATCCCCTTACCAGGGAGCTGCAGTGGGGCCTTTTTTCCTCTGGAGCCCCTTAAGATGGAAGAGGACTTGATTCTAGTACACACACACACACACAGTCACACAAGTGTCATACAAACCCAAAGCCCCGCAACACAGCGCACAAGCAGCAGCGATACAGGAGCAGAAATGGGAAGAAGGTTGAAGAAGAATGGAGAAGAAAAAACAAAGCAAACAGAACACAAATAAATAAAACAGAATACAAATGTTAAAGACAACATTTGCAAAATACCTTGCTTGCAGGTAGCATTTACCTGCATTTGCTAAACAAGCGTGTGAGTTACTTGCACAATGCAGGTTACGAAGGATCAATATCTAAACATCCAACCCTGTCTCCTAAAGATAACATTTATATATTAATACTTGCAAAGGCAAATGTGATCAAAAATAAACACAATGATACCTGATACATGGCAACTAAAGCGCAATTTATGTTTTTAGCCACAGGGGCTTTATGCCTGTTTGATTGTCAGTTGGTCCATCACTTTGGTTCAGATGTTTGTTTGACATGTGCTGAGCCTACAGTACATGCCTTACCTGCCATTGTCAGAGAGCTTCCTGCCAAGAGTCTGACATTCAGGTGTTTCCAGGGTCCGAGGCTGCCTGGAGAATGGCGGATGAGCAAAGGGAACAACACACAACAGAAAGAAAGATGGATGTATGGATGGATGGGTGGATGAGAGGATGGAAGAGAGCATGATGGAGGATAAATCATTTAGATTTAGAAGTGTCTGACTCTGTCTGAGAGCTGTCATTGTCCTTACAAGTTTATAAACTGGAAAACAGGAAATAGGAGGCATGCTGTGATGGATGGTATGGTGGTGATATGAATAAGAGGTGCCACACACTCATGCTTCATCTGTTACTATGCCTCTGTGTGTGTGTGTGTGTGTGTGTGTGTGTGTGTGTACCTCTTCTTTGTACTGAGGTGAATTAAAGTCTCTTGACTAGGAAGTGGCATCCATATTCTCCATTCATGGACATGAAGATGACAACGATGATACATGCACCGCCACACACAAGCACACACACACACACACACACACTTACTTATGAGACGAATTATGAACATTGTGAATTGTACGTCACTGCTCGGCACTAAGCCGTGAAAAATAACTTCTTCTTCTCTAAGACTGAGAGGAGAAGGTGAGCACACAGAAATGCAATGCAAATGCAATTCTCAGAACAAAAAAGGTACACTCTGAAAGACTGCAGGAAGCAAACTCAACAAGGCAGGATTTCACACCATGACCACTACAAACTACCACAAGTTAAAAAACAGCACAAACCGAGGCTCGATACAGCAGTAAGGAAAGTAAGGATAGAAAACCAACTACAGCGACAACCACAACCAGGCAAGAAAACCATCAATATAACTCTTGGCAAAGTGCAAACCACCAGAAAGCACCACTCACAAATTCAAGAGCCATACAAGCGACCCTTTACACAATGTGAGTGAGAAATTGTGAAACAAAGTAGAACTTGTCTGGAGGACATTGTGACTTTTAGTTTGACAAGTTCTACATGGTTCAGGTTCACTCTCACTGTGTCCAACTAATTCATCGTCACATAGAGTACAAAGGGTTTAGGGTTAGCGTTGGGAAACTGAGGTACAAAAGAATAGCTTGTGATTTTATCTTGTATTTCATAAAAAACAGGTGAAATCACACTGTTGCAACTGTAACTATTACTGACTTCAAGAAAACAATCAATTCAGTTTTATACTAGTTTAAAAAAAATAGTTTAATACGAAGCTATAGCCGGTAGTTATCTTAGTTTAGCATAACACCTGGAAACACAGAGAAATGGCTAGCCTTGCAGCACATATTAAATCTTGTTTGTTTAATCTGTACAAAAACTAAAACGTAAACTGAATTATGTGCTCGACTAGTTCTTAGTCAGGAACAGAGACTTTTTAGCTGTAGCCCTTTAGTCTGTAGTCTTTATGCTAATCTAAGATAACCCTCTCCTGGCTGTAGCTTCATATTTAACTGATAGAGTGGGCAGTTAAATACTCATCTAACTCCTTTAAAACAAATTACTGCACTTCCAAAAATGTAATGTTAAAAAAAACAAGAAAAAAAAAACAGCTTTTTTCCTTCTGCACTAGGTGGAGAGAAAACTAATTGTACATATTCAGTTTGATACAAGATAATGCCACTCCCTACACATAGGTCTTTTATCAGAATAGAAAGCAGTAGTATAGGTTCCAAAAATATCAAAACTTAGCAAAGAGATTGGTGTTAGCTTCAAATACAAGGTAGAGCTTGACATCTGCCTGCACCTAATAACACCCAACTGAAGAGCAGAGGATTTGAGTAAGCTTTTAGAGAATGGGTTCCTTACATTGAGGAAAATGGTAAAAGAAAAAAAAAAAAGTTAACATTTTGATGATGAACCGCATTTTTCTCATACAAACCCCTTCATCGTTCATTAAGATTGAACAGGAAAAGTTTAAGGTTTGGGCCCCAGTGGCATCAGATTTTTAAGGCATAAGTCAAGCTCTAGGAGGAAGCGGTTGGGGGTCCACAAAAGGGTACCTGTCATCTTCAGGGGAAGCATGTTGGATTAGAATCCTGGGACTTGCGGGACGTCTCCGGGGCAGGGAATGAGACAAAGATTTTCTATGTGTACACGGGGGGGAAAAAAAGAATCACTTAACTGAAAAAATATGCCTCAGAGTGCCACATACCAGCATCTGGTTAGATTAAAAAAATAATAATAATTAATTAAACCCTGTTTGCAATTGCCTGTTATGCAGACAATGCTGGCATCATTGCCTTAAATGTTGATAGAGATCATTTTTAAACTTCACAACACCAGTATATCAATACCTTGAAATCACATATAGAGTATATCACCTTAATTACCGTACCAAATGAGCAAAGTCAGAAAGCTAATTGTTCCCATCACAGCTGCAAATATAAAGCTTCAAAGGGCTCACTCTAGTTACCATGGCTGGATTATCCTGTGAAGACATTTACTGTTCAGCTCCTACTGACCCCCACGTACCACCCTCTTTGTGTTGTATATGTATCCTGTTGCCATATATTGTCACACCAGTCCTATGCTAGAAAGACACTTCATTTGTGTTAATTTATCGTAATTTTCATGAATACCTGGCCTATATTAGGTGAATCAGCTTTATCCAAGTATGAGTTGTTACATAAAATGTGTTCAGCAAATTTCCATAGGGAACCTGTGTCCCAAGTATGATTACTATATAATATATATATATATATATGCATACACACACATATACATATATGCGTGTTCCCATAGGCGGCCGTTCAAAAAATTATTACTGTAAAATATCTCAATAACTATAACATATCAAAAGGAAAAGCAATCGCACCCATCACACATGAGCTTTTACATGTGACAGTCGGAAGTAAATTTAATCCAAAAAAATGAAGAGCCAAGATACAATAAACCTACATACAACTACCAGGCTGACGATACCGACTCAAACGTAACAAGGATTGTGAAAGGATTGTGACGCTCATCTTTTATAGGGTCAAAGTTGTGACTTCATGGTCTTCCATCATACATATGAGTATTTATTTATAAATCCAAACCTTTGATTACACTGTGGATGATGGTTGACCATGAAAGAAGCGCACGCATCAGAAATCCCTTTGGATCAAGCTGCACAGCTGGTTGCGAGACCTTTTTTTTTTTTTATAAACAGACCTTGCTGACACTGGGAATGGAATTGCGGTATTACCTAAGAGTGTAGTTGAAACATGAGGCGCGTCAGTGGTTGAAGGGTCAGTTCTTGTGAAGCTAAGCAGGATGATTGGTGAAGTATTTCATCTTTAGCTACAATAATTAAAGCCTCTGGAAAAGTGTACAGCAAGGAGGTGCACCGTTTCTACTTTGATGGGTCAATAAAGATATCTACATACTTCACTTAAATGCAATTTAGTTTTAAAAATTAAGCAATTCCAAACAAATCAAAGTATAACAAATAGTATTTGTTAATGATCTACTCGAGAAATCGCTGCACCTTCATAGACAATTTGAGGCTTGTGGCAAAGCAAAGGGGCTGCTGGGTGAAACAGCAGATAGGCAGACTAGAGTAGTGTACAGCGGGAGTCTGGGTGGGGTGAGGAGGGGGGAGATTAATCTTCAACTAGTGTAGGACAATTCAGAGGGGGAGAAACTACAAAGAGCAAGAAAGTTGAAAGTTAGAAGACAAGAGACCACAGGAGGGGTGATGGGGTACAGAGGCTGGTACCTTTCAGACTCTGATGAGGGGACATGACTGTTTGCAGTTAGACAGTTGGCACTAGCGCTCCTAACCCTGTCCAGAGAAGGCTGAAGATCACTAGAGGCATCACAGCACAACATGTCATCCAATGGAGGAAGAGGAGAGGAAGAGGAGACAGGAGGAGAGGACAGATACAAACACAAAGAGAAAAACAATGGACAAACAGAAAACAACATTTTAAAAGAAAGTCCGCTTAGATTTCCAAAATCATGTTAGTCTTAGAAATAAACCATGACTGGCTGGTTGGTGTAAGGATGGTTGTCTATAAGTTGTCATGGAGATGGAGTACTGCCATGGCAAAGGATGGAATGATTTCTGCACTTTTCTGTCAATTTTTACAGTTTTACAATCCAACAGATTTAACCACGGATAACCAATCTGTATGCAGGTTTGTGCATGTCTTACCTAACCATCACCTCATCTGTCAACATTAGAACGCGCCCCGTGAAGGAGCGGCGCGTTGCCATGACCATGTGTGATCCCACGACAGAGCTTATCTGTCGACATGCAGGCAGCGTGGAACTAGTCACAAAGATGACATTTTCAAAAGAGCATGCATTCGCAAATTAAGAAAGAAAATAAAGGAAAGGAAGCTGAGATTGAGAGATGAATCTGTAAAGCTTATGGAGATCTCGATGTTGTCTCCTTCTGCTATGAGTGTAAAGCCTTGTAGATGTCCCAATTAACACTGGTAATTATCAGGTTTTACTACAACAAAATAATGAAATGCTCCTTCATAGATTTGAGGAAAAAAACAACAAAAAAACACACTGACAACAGGTCTCATTATGCTTCAAACAAACGGGTGGCTGCTTCCATCAATTTTTAATACTTTCCTTCAATCTTCCAAGGAGAAGAGAGTTTTCACGATTATTTATATTTGTATCCTTGGAGCGCAGGTTTTTCAAAGAGAGAAAAGTGCCATTAAATTTAATCCAAAGACAATTTTAGGGACTCATAGTTGGATCACTTCAAAAGCTTGGATGGGAAACAATACAAAAGATAAACAGCTATGTTTGAAAAAAAATCCTTTACTTTGATTCTGATTTAAAAATTCATAGTTATAAAAATGTCTTCAGGGTAGAAGTTAACCACAACTCCCAAGGTGCATTTCACAAGAACTAGCGCTTTAGATTCCGCTGTTAAGAAAACTGATAATATCACAGTTTAAATCAATTTACTTCCAGATTGTGGGTCAGTTTTTGTTTTTCCAGCAGCTTTGCTAGCGTGTTTTAGCCTCATCAACAACAATGCTTTCTGAATTCATTAGAACTCTATTTTGCACCTCTGACTGGTATATTTGCTATAGCAGTGGTCGTTGAGGATTATGGGTACTGTGTCTCCACAGAGACCTGTGTCTCCATGTTCAGTGACAGTGAGGATACTTTTAAAAGAAGAAATAGGAATAGAGGCAATACAATACTTCAAAAAGCATTTTGTATTTGGAACAGGTAGAAACACATTGTTCGTTTGAAGCACACTGAATCCTTAAAACTTACCCGTTTGTGTTTTCGTGGATACCGTTGAATAAAAGTGGCATCTTGGGAGGGAGTGTGTTATTGTGCCTAGTTGATCTCCTGAATTTATCATGCATGCAGCAGACAGAAGAAGGAAAATGGGAGCAAAAGAACAAAAGAAGTATACGGGAGTGTTTGGACAAACAGAACGTTCCGTCAGGAACAAAAGATGTGGCAAGTTATCCAGTGATTTTATTTGAAGATACGCTATACAAGTGGCTCACGAGCTGATTTAGTCCATTTCTACTTCAAGGTAATTACTGTATTAGAAGCAAGAAAGACAACTTTCAAGTTTCAGAACTGTCAGTCAGAATTTCTGCTAAACAGTCATAGTCAGTCTCTCAACAGTGTAATTCTTGCAAAAATCACTGGCTAAGCTTGCAGGTTTTTGCTGTGTAAGCGAATGTAACTACAGCACAGCATGACAAGCTTACAGCTTTCTACTCTACTGACACCCTCCTCTCTCAAACACATCTGTGTGTACAGAAAGTACATACAGAAAGTGTGTATCATTGTACTATGTTTCACAGACAGGTATGGTTGTACCTGTTATAATCTGCCTGACGTGACATACAGATGTGTTCTCAAGAGTGTAACTTACCTCTGTGGCTGTGTGCATGGATGTGACTATACATAATACACAGATGTTCTGTGAAATCTTGATGTTGCAAACTGTATCAGTATATAGTAAAATAGTGCAGAGTGATTCTGAATGATTTTAGCCCCCAGACTGTTGTTGGCCTGGTTGTAGAACAGCAGTACACAAGCATGGCCCTGTAGTGTCCTCTAGTGGATCTGAGGCAGTAGTGCAACTCAACAACCATCTAATAGGCACACGCTAAACATAACACTATGACTGATCTAGAAATTAAACTCAAATCCTGAGCCAAAATGTAAATAATGTGTCATGATTGGCCAGTTTACCTGGTGTGGAGGCACTCAGCACTTTTGCCTCGCATTGACTGGTGGATCATGATGACCTCACTGTGGTTACCATGGGGATGGATGACACATGAGGAAATCAACAACAGTAACAAAAAAAAAAAATAAGACCAGAAGAGCAGAGGGAGAAGATGGTGAATAGGAAAGAGAAGCGTTCGCTGATTTTTTTGTAAACAAACACACACACACACAGAAATGCCATGTTTGTCTATACACTGCCCTAAAGTCACTTTATATGACAATCAGCTGATGGCTACTGTGCCAAACGGTTCAAGTCCAAGAGAACAACCATGAAAAAGAGAAATTCAGTGAAAGAAAGTGCAGTAAAGAAACAAAATAGTTATTAACATAACAATTATTGAACATAATGTCAAACAAAAGAGTTTAAGTTGTTTGATAAAATGAGGTTTTGCCAGTTACTGCAGACAGTCACATTTCACACATTCTCTCTGCAACAGACAGTTTTACACAAACATCTATTGTCTCATACAAACTTTACCTACAAATCAATATCTCACACAATAAAAGCAAGAAGCACAATAATTTCTTTAAAGACATTTAGTCTAACTAGATGCATTACAAGTGATCCTGTGTGACACACACACACACACACACACACACACACACACCTGTCATCCAGGTACTCCTCCTGGTGGTGACCTCTGGCAGCGTCGGAGTAGCGTGACGGAGAACGAGAACGGCGAGCGTGAAGCTCATCGCCCAGACTGAAAGACAAGAAATGGAAAAACAGACATAAACGAAAAAAGAGAGACTTATGTCAGCCTGGTTGTCAGGCGCTATTGCAGCAGGCTCTTGGCGGGGCTCATTAGGCTTGGCCAGTAAAAGCAGAACTGGCAGCACTGTGTGTTCTGCATCAGACAGACATCTCATTAGTAGATGGATTCCGTTTGCTGGCTTCCAAACAAACTCTCTTCTTCCTCCTCCCTCTCTGAACCGTGTTGCTTCTACCTCTCACAAATATTAGACAGATGTCTTCTCACCAGGATGATAGTGATCCTTTAAACGGGACTCGGAGCGGCTCTACGAGGCTCTTAGCTAAATGCTGATGTCCGCATGCAAACATTATGCTGATCTTTAGCAGGTATAATATTTACCGTGTTCACCATCTTAGTTTAGCGTCATTAGTTTCACAGGTGTTTTGATATAAAGCAAAGTGCTGCACATATGAAAACTTGGACCTGATGATGGCGCTAGATGTAAGGTTAGGGGATCAAAGTTCTCCATTAAGAGCAAAATTTGTTTTTTTTAAGCCTACATGAGCATGAAAGCATTTCAAACTCTTTTAATACATCCAGTCTTCCTTTTCTTCAAAATGCTCGACTCTTAATGAGGCATAATTAATGTTCTAGTGCGTTATTCATGTCATACATTCAACATGTTTCTCTTTAAATGTAACACTGTGCCGCCAACCTCTAAATCTCACCTCTGAGCGGAAACGTTGGGTGGCCGTGACCGGATGCGCCCTTGCTCCTCGCGGTGCGGGGAGACTGAGCGGGAACGTATGTGATGGCTGGGCGTCCTTTGCTGCTCGGGCACCTCCAGGGTAGACGTTGGCTCCCGCTGCCTCTCCCTGCCACGCCCGTCTGCTGCTGGGTGACGGTGGCGAAGGCACATGCAATAAATGTAGATGAAGTGCACAGAAATATACAGTATGTACTCGACTACTACTTTTTTCCTACTCTTAAGGAAACATGTAGCTAACATGTTAGCATGGTGCCTGGCAGCTACAACAGAACAATCTGTCCCATTGGATACAGACTATTAAAATCTTTAGTTCCTTTAGTTGTGTAGCTGAACAATGAACAATCTCTAAAAATAAAAATGGAAATAGGGAGACAGATCAGATTGAAGAGATATGTGCAAATGTGTCATGCTGTGTTCTGATCCCAAGGAGGCTGGCTTCATTTCTAAGAGAACAGCACCTCAAAAACTCACAATGGGCCATTACTGCTGCTTTATTCTTAACATGCATGGGAACTGAAACAAAAAGTTGGTTAAAGAAAGAAAATTCTGCCCACCTCTTTTTAACACAGAATGCATGTTTACACATAGATAGGGTTTGACTGATACACCATATACTTGTTGTTAGGAGATATTGAGAGCTGAATCTCAGTATTGTGAAGTTCACTCTTGTCAGGGTGGAAAGTGTCTGAACTGGACACTAAAACTCTACATTGATATCCAGGATGATAAATGTTTCATACCAATAAGTAATTTGATTAGATTTTCTGGTATTTACAACAAACTCTTTACTATTAAACGCCAATTGTCCCCATTTTCTAATGAAACTCCAAAACTGATATCACTAATAATTTGATATAAATAAATGTATGTTGTGTAAAATGTTTCCATACTTTAGACCTATACCAGTCTAACCCTAACATACACAGACAAACACAGGCATTTACATATAGACATGCGCACTAATACACACAAACAAAAAGTTCAGGCTGTATAGTGGTACGACTGTACCATCCACTTTGCTAATGGTTGAATACAGTTGTCACCAAATGAAATGAACATCATGTAGTCTACAATATGACAGTGTTTCCCATGCACTGGTTTATTTGTGGTGAACTGTTACTTGTTGCAATCTGTGCTTTTATATTCAATTTTTTCAATTTTCAGCCCAGTTTTCAAGTAATTTGCAGAAAAATTTTATTAAAAGCACATTGGAAAAACTGGAGAGTTTGATGAAGTATTTGGGTTCAGTTTACTTTTAAAGTAAAGTAGTAACTGCATATAGTTTCATTTTAATTTTGTCAGCTGATGTGAATTTAGCTTAATGCTAATATGGGTGCTGGAGGTGTATGGAATACATTTCAGCATAACAGACACAAAATGTACTCCATACAAAAACTGAAAAGTGAACAAATGTGAAGAAAAAATAAAAATACACTACATGTAATACCAGGAAAGGGTCCCCACCCACCTTTAGACACTACTGCTGTACCCTCATCATATTCAGGGTCTGTTACACGTTGAGAACCTACACAGTCACACACACACACACAAATATATTCGCATGCACATATCCAAGTACAAATGCAGTATTAGGGAAGGGAAGCGAAAGGCAGACAATTCCATTGACATACTTGTTTTACATTTGTCATACGTAGTCAAAAACACACAATCCTTTTGCCTCTTTCACAGCGATGCATGAACACAGACACACAGGGGATCTGAAATTCACAGACACACTCACGCTGCAGCTTCCTGCTTGGGGTTTCCGTGTGTGTGTTGTGTGTGTGTCGTCGGGGCAGGAACGGGGAGGGTTGGGGCAGCGGTATGGATGACACATCGTGGGTTTGGAGCGGATACCAGTGAGGCTTGTCGTCCAATAAGGCCATCTCCAGCTCTATCAGGATCTGTTCAAGACAGCAAATAAACATCTGAAGATAAAACGCAGAAGCTGCACAATAAACTAAACAATCTAAAGATCTATCTGGGAATCTAATATAGTCCTGATGCTAATATTATATGTAGGTCTACTTTATTGTCTTGACCTTTTGATATGTTCCCTTTATCATACAACATGTTTATTAAATTGTTATTTAGCTACCAAGTTTATACTGTGATTTAGAGGAGTTCATGATGACCAGCAAGATGCTGTCTCATAAACAAGAAGAGTCTGTATTCATTGTGTGTGTGCATGCGTGCGAGTGTGTGTGTGTGTCACCTCTCCCATAAAGGTGCTGTCCTCCTCTGGTGACCTGGGCTGGTCCCATACTGTCAGCTCCAGCATGTGGTTGCGGAAATCCCTGCGATGGACGTGAGTGTAGACAAATGTTTGGTTCCACATGGGCTCGCAGGTCTTCTTCATTGTTTTTGTCCTTCGTTTGCTCTTGTCACTATGTTAAACAAGAAACAAAAAATACGTGGAAACATACACACGTAAGGCAGAATACGTTTTTAATGTTTTACACCAGTAAGGCTGGCGTACCTGCGGTCAGGGAGGAAATACATTTTGACGTAGGGGCTCCTGGGCCGCCCGTCAGGACGGAGAGGAAGCTCTGCAGCCTGCATCACGTTGACCTTTAGCTGGTGACCCACTTTGTCATACCACAGCTTCACCTGAAACACACACAAACACATCCAATACACACTCTTCATCATGACAACAACAGCTCACAGTTCAAGAGCACACGCACGTATGCACACACACACACACACACTCACTGAGAGCTGTCCAGGCATTAGCTGTGGAGCGTCTTGGAGCATCCCAGGACTGGATGGAGATGGGACATTTAACGACGGTCTCTCCATCTTCTGGGACTCAAACGAACTGGAACCTGCTAAAGAAACAGAGAAACAAAAACAAAAAAACAAAACAAAAAAAAAAGGATTTGAAACCCCACGTTTTATTTTAGAGGGAACATGTGAAGGGAATTTCAAACACAATACAGATCCAGGACCAAGAACAAATGACATTTTTTGTTTCGTGCATAATATCCTGTTTCAAGAGTCCTTTTTTCTTGGACAACTTTAAAATAAAGAGCACAGACTATTCCACTGCTAACCTGTCAGAATGACAAATTACCAGGCTTCTGTCCTACTTTGAGCCCAATAGGCTTTCATTTAGAAGTACTATATAACATATTCCTTAAGAAATGGTCTTATGATCTAATGTCATCTTACATAATAACTTATGTAGAAACCTAATTTCTCACTTTAGACATACATTGTGGAGTGAATTTCATATTAAAATAGAATTAATATTCAAATCTATTCAGCAAGGACATTTGAATGGGGGGACATGGCGGGAGAGACCTGAGGTGAAAGAGACAGTTATTTTAAGATTATGTGTGAACCCCAGGACGATTTCATATGTACAGCAGCTGATTAGCTTGTAAGAGGACAGTCTGAACCTGACCTTACCACACACACAAATGCAAAGTTAATGTATAAGACAGACACAGGCATACACTCATAGAAACACAGCTGATACGTACTAGATTCTAATGGAGGGTGGGACGTGTCGGGGATTCTTGGGATATCACTGAAAAAGAAGCAGCAAAGACACAAGTCAGTCACTCTTACACTGACATCTAACTGGATTAAACAAAGTTAGTAGTATTCTTGATGCACAGGCATACATGCATATTAATGTAGTAGTTATACAAGTAAAAAGTAGTATTGTTTGGTTGTTTAGGCTAAAATGTCACGCGGCTAAAAACATGAAGAAGCGAAGGTTAAAAAAAAAAAAAAAAAGTCTTCTCATGTATGCAGCGTTTCTGTCGGGCCAATCGATTCTGTCCATACCGCCAGCACATACAAAAGGTCCGATGGGAAACACCAGAACTCACTGCACCAGCTTCACGTAATAGAAAGAAAGCATGGCCGTTTGAAGAACACTTATCAGCTAAATGAGACATTTCAAAAGTCTAGGCCCCACCGCTGGGATACTCATTTCATTAATGGTGTTTCTGAACTGGAAATATTCATATCAATTTTACAAAATCAATAGAAAATTCACTTGATAGAAGGTCTGAGGGCTGAAACGTTATTAATGAAACAAGTACAGGTGCTGGATTCACTGAGCCCACACACCTGTTATATAAAATAATAATAATAATAATAATAATAATAATAATAAACTTCATGGTCGGAAATTGTTTCCTGATGAAATTCTTCAAACTAATATTTAAAATTTGAATATCACAGTTTTTATACTTATATAACTGATAGGTGTTTCATGGACTCTAGGGTGCCTTGGAGCCCATTCAAACATGGAGAAAATCAAATTAAAATTTATATTGCTTGTCTTGTTAATCCCAGATTTCCCATTTTCAAACCAGAAAAGGAAACACTATAAACTCTGACACTAAGTGCTACATTTTTCTTTAGCATTCTCAGACTTGAAAAACTAGTAATGAAATGAAGGAATCCCAGACACTCCACAAACGGTCTAAAAGCTTGCAGAAGCAATGCTACATTGATGGACATTTTCTATTGGCCATTTTGCATCCCTTCCAGTGGACCTTCAGTTTAATGTAGTTGGAGACGACACACTGTAGCTGCTTTTACAAAAGCATCCCAAAAGGCATCCCTACTAAAATAGGATTCAGTTTAGTTCATTAAGGGATGCAAAATGGCACCAGCAAAATGAAAATTGTGTCTTTAAGCGTGAGAGGATTAAGGGGTCCTAATAAAATGGGCAGATTACTTACTGATATTTTCTATACACCCTTCGCGAGTGTTTGGAGAGAAATTAATACATTCAACTTGTTTTCCATTACAGAAGAAATGAGCAGATCAGCTAAAAATGTAATGATGCAAAATTTTTGAACAGGCAAACATATAATTCAACAGAGAACAATCTTTCCAATGATAAATTAACAATGAATATATTTCAAGGAAAAAGTACATCTGTGGTTATGGAATTATTTAAATAAACAAAAAAAAATCTAATGTTTTTCCCATCCCAACTCATTAAATATACTAATCTATTATCATCTTATTAATGATAGTATCCAGATCCTTCAATCATAACAAATAAATATACTAATTGAGACTTCAGGGAACTTAAATGATTGAACCAGAACAGACGAGTAAAGAATGAAACATTCATCAATAAAGCTATGAGGCTGTTGATCTACATGAATATATATTTTTCCGTCTGCATGGAATGATGAAATACCCTCCAACAGCCTACTTCATTACCACTTCAAATTAATATGTCATTAAAATTAAAGCAAGTAAAGACTATGTCCACTATATCTATCAATCAACAGAACTCAAGTTATGATGCTAGACTATTACAGAGAACATATCAGCCAGAAGTATTTATGACTCAAAGGTAAACAATAGGTATACTATGTTGTATGGATTTCTTTACAAGGCATCAACCAAAATATCTGATGCAGCCACTTCTTGTCTTTTATGAAGCCTACAGCTAATTTTATTTGGTCGATAATAATTCATCTGATACCATCCTAAAAAATAAATGCAAGTGCTTTTTTAAAAGGGGACATATAAGACAAAATGGAAATCTCCTGTTCTAAAACTTGGCAAGTCCCAGCAGCTGATAATGTCTGGCTGTTTTTAATATTTTGAATGCAGAGACACAGTGTCGCGGTCAGAATACAAATATATGGCCCCATCTCCTGTTTTATCTAAGGTCAGTCGGAGTTAAATTCAATGCAGTTTGAGAACATGGCAGTGACCAGTGTACAGGATGTGTTTTAGCCCTGACTTACCCAATAGGCCTGGATACCACCAGCTCCACTTGAGACTCGGCTTGAGACTCCAGGATTATATTGTAAACTTCCTTCATGGTCGCCCCTGATAACAGCTTCCCGTTCCACTGCAAAACCTCATCCCCTGAAATCACACACGCAATGGTTTTTGATTGTGTTTTCACATGAGTAAAAATCCCATTCCAAATAGTTACCTGCTCTCAGATGCCCCACCACGTCAGCCAGGCTTCCCTTCTTGACTTTAGTGATGAAGGCACCTAATCTCCCTGACTCTGTTATTCTGCCTCCCACCACCTACACAGAAAGACAGAGAGAGAGAGAGAGAGAGAGACAGAGAGAGAGAGAGAGAGAGACAGAGAGAGAGAGAGAGACAGAGAGAAAGAGAAAGAGAAAGAGAGAGACAGAGAGAGAGAGAGAGATGTGAGTTGTGTCACATCAACACTGACTGACACCGATCTGAAAAGACCATAAGACGATACATGACCCCACTCTGACCTTTAACCCCAGCAGAGCCCCGGCTTCTTTAGGCATTGTGGCGCTCCTCTTGCTTAGAGTGATCCGTCCAATCAGATGGTCTCCCTCTTTGGACGGCTGCCAGGTTAAAGGATGCTGCAACAGAGACAGAGAGAGTCTCTTAGAAGACATATACCCTGATATATACACACATTCAAACGCATGAATCCAGAGGAACAAAAAGGAATACAAAACAATCAGCTATGACTTAAGCGAGTCATTTTTACATGTATATGGTGATAAGCATGTTGCCAGTTTAAACTAAGAGACAATTTTGTTGGCAATATAACTAAATGCATGTGTGATTACTACCAGGGCTGCTTTGAATTAGCAACAACATAATGCCTTTACAACCAGATTCAATGCTTTTACCCCTCCATCTGATGACAACAGGATTAAAGGCTGCTGAATAAATTAGTTACGGTTTGCTACCAACGATCACCGACTGATATAACATCAAGCTCATAAAAGCCTTTTCTGTAAACACACAGGGACTGCTAATTATTTTATTAGAAAAACGATTTGGTGCACGAAACGTCATGTGTTTTACATCAATGAATTCTTAGAAAAAAGAACAGTGAAGTTAGCAAGTTAGCACTGATAGCTACAACTACTACTGAGAAAAGAACCAGAAGACCAAATCCATCAGCAAAGAAAAGTACAGGACATACAAACTGAAAGGTGATCACCACAGCAATGAGTGATGTAAAAAGTGACTTACATGCCATACAGTGGGGTCATGTGGGTAGCACTCCCAGTCGCCTGCAAGAGAAAAGACACCATCTTACATGCTGTGAATGTAGCAGAGACGATGACCTCCTTCATATCCCTTCTGTACACACAGGCACACACAGGCGCGCACACACACACTCATACCCCAACGCATATAACAGAAACTGTATACACAGCACATACCAGCCTGAGTTCTCCCATACACCGGGGGCTCTTCACAAGGTATTTGTTTACAGTGGAGAGGGTTAAGTTTATTGAATATTCAGGCCTGGGCTTGAAATAGAAATTTATCACTGCAGCAGGAGGACTCAAAGAAGTCAGCCGAGGCAGCGATGATACCAAAGGACAGCTAAACCTTTTAAAATGCTATAAATCCCCCCACAGATAATTTACAGATTAGATGCTGGAAATTTACTCCAGGGGTAATGCATTGATCTAAGGCTAAATAAAAACAGTGGTAAATTACAACCACAAGTTGATGGACATTACAAAAGTCTAATATAGTTGCAGTAAAGCAATAAAATAATTATTTTCCATTATGATTTCCTTATACTGATTTATGATTATCACCCCGTATAAGTATGGAGGCTGGAGTGTGCCAAAGAAATAACTGACCATTCAGATTTGTCCATTATTTTTGATTTTGAAGAGGCAAAAAAAGACACCAAACTTTGTTAAGCTATTATTATATTACATTGTAGTTATTATTATTATTATTATAACATGTTTGATTAAAATTATATTTAAATGATACATTATTAAAGTAAAGACAATAATAAAAGGATCATTAAATGAGGCAATTACTTGTTATAATAGTTCATTTGTGTCTTCAAATAATGGATTGGATTTATGATAGGATTTAAAAAGGTTTTTTAAACTAAATATTTCACAAGTAATTTATTCATTTTCTATACATTTGATTTTCTTTTCTTTCATTTAAAAGATGTGCAATCAAACAAATAAATAAATAAATAATCTAACCAGGGTAGTGTGGGAGCTCTGGCTGACCAGACTGTTAATCTATACATTTAATCAAATCTATTCATTTTATGCTACTATGAATATAACTCAAAGACATATGCCACAAATCTATTAACCATGTTTAAATAAGCATAAGAATTCTCAACCTTGGAAATAGTATCCAGACTCGAGGTCCACTTACAGTACCTTCTTCTGAAGCTTATCTCCATATTACACCGTCTCCATCAGTGGATCTCACTTGCTAAAAGGTCTAAAAGAGCTACAGAAGTAATCATAACAGACATAGAACTTGCACATCAACAAAAATGATTCTTTACTCATGTCCAGTGGGGATATTTTAGACACTCTGGGTTCAAACCCGTCTCCTATTTTTCTCTGTATACATGGGCCAGGGTGTTAAAATGTGTGCAAGACATTGACGACGCTGTTATGAGACAGTGGAAGACAGAGCCAAACAATCCTAGGAGCCAGAAGGCTCGGAGGTTAATGACTTGTGACAACTTATAGTGACATTATGTAATCTTAAAGCCAACGTTCTCAGTTTCATAACTCAAACGTGAACATAATTGTGTACAGTGGGCGGGCCACATGTGCGAGGGTGTGTTTTAATAGGTTACAAGGACATGAATGACAAAGCAAAAGTGATCAAAGTGTCAGGACCCCCCACACACAAGGTCACTGCAGATTGTTCTGCATTCAAAAACTGATGCATTTCTTTGCTAAAGTTTTAATCAAAATAATAAATAGTATGCAAGCGTGCAATCAATACAAATACAATCAATTTAAAGCTCCCTTTATGCTCGCTAGATAATAAACGCCATACCTGCTGAACATCAACATGCTGGCATTATCATTGTGAGCTGTTAGCATGCTGATATTAGCATTGAGCTCAAAGCACTGCTACAGCCTCACAAAGCCGCTAACAGGGCTACAGATTGTTTCGGAGGATGCTTGCAAGATCATCACAGGATCTACTGTACGTATATGACTGAGTGCATATCTGAGTGAGTGCGAGTGAGTGTGTGTAGTTGTTTCTGCACTGATCTTACAATGACTTACATGCCTGGACGCTTCTCAGCTGCCAGCAAACGCATCTCAGAGTTGACGGGCTCTCAGGCTCGAGCTAAAAAAGGAAGCAGTGTCTAGCTGCCAGGCCGGCGTGTTTAAAACCTGGCCTGACAAAACACTCATCCTAAACCTCCACTTAATCGATGTCACAGCGCTTGGTCTGGGCCGGTGCTGCATGGCTTCCAGGGAAAGCTGGCTACAGTCATATGTGGTGTGTTTGTTAAATACTGTCATTTATTATTACGTAATGCAACTGTCCTGATGTGGTGATTTTATTTTTAGTACATAATTTATTCTTATTTCAGCATTGGTTTATTTTCGTGGAACTTTTGCTACTTTATCATTAAGGGACAAGTCACCTAAAAAGTTCTGTGTTGAGTTTCATGTTGCATAAAAAGGATGACGATAAATAAGCTACATAAACTTGCACTACTTGTATCATTAGCAATAATAATATAGTTTAGATTTTACAGCACTATGGGATACATGGCAGTGAAGTGACATAATCCAGCTTGGACATGACATGTTTAAGTGTGTAAACAGTAGTGTGCTCTCAGGCTTGGGGATATAGTTGGCTTATCAAGGCCACACAAGGTCAACACTGGGATCAAATGGGGTCAAACTACAGCATCTCTCACACACACACACACACACACACACACACACACACACACACACACACACACACATATATGCTCAGTGTGGGGTTGTCTCCCCTCAGGGCCAGGATGAAAACAATGTAACATGACACACAGGAAAACGTACATACACAGGATCACACACACTCATTAACATGCATGTTGTTGATACTGTGAAGCTTCTCACTTTCACATTCAGACTGCAGGCTATGGCCAAAGTACTACATGCACTGTACACAAACGTTACAAAGGTTGCAGGAGCTGCACGTTCTCTGGAAAAAAAACCTGTTCTGACCACTAAATAAATAGAGTAAAGCCACATTCACATCAAATCAGGCATTACGGCACCTTCCTGCAGGGTTGTGCCGGGGTTTGTGGAGGTGTGGTATGTTTATTTGTGCTTAAAACATAACAGTCGTGAAACAATCAGAAAATAACATTTTATTTTTCTGCTTGGCTGGCTTAGGTTTCGCTCTCTTCATTCACTCGACCACAGCTGCATTTTTTGCAGCACCCCATGCGGTCTTCACTCCTGCAACCTAAATGCACCACCCTCATTCATGCCTGATTTGGTGTGAATGTGGCCTCAAGTGAGGTGTCTCCAGATTCCCAAACTCACGCAGACTGAGACTAAACAGCTCGCTCCACTTCTTACATTCACGTCCCATGATACGGTGTTCAAGTGGGAACACACACACACACAAACACACACACAGTGCCTCGTAAGTTAAGACAAGAGGGCTTATAGTATTACTCTCTGATTTAGTCATTCATTGTTTACGTGAGTAAACTCTTACAATGTAAGTGAATGAAATAAATTATCATTTCTTTAAATTAACATTATTACTGCACGTAGCTCTGGTTCAAGAGGTTTGTAAACGGCTCAAGAACTGTAATTAATTTAACTGCTGTTAGTAAAGTTGGTAGCTTTACTAAACATTAGTTTCCACACTGTACTACTACATCACAGAGGTCTCTACAGTTTGATTACGCAAGCTCACCTCTTTCACTGACACTTTCGATCTCTGCATCCTCGCAGCTGCTGTACTCTGGCGTGGTCACTCCCTCCTCCTCTGAGCTGCTGACACTGGTTTGCCTCTTCCCTCCAGCCCCCAGCCCTCGTTTCGATTTGTAGGGTCTCGGCGGCGGTGGACGCAGAGATTCCGATTGGTCAGAGCTTAGCGAATCATTGCGCAGCATGCTCTCGGCCTTCTCTCGTTTGGTCCGTCTCGCTACAGGTCCCTGGCCGGGGACAGATCCGGGACCCGAACCCAGAGACTCTCTGAGTTCAGGGGGAGGGGCTTGTTGCGTAGGGGTGTGTTCGTGCAGCCCACCAACCCCACCAACCGTCCTCTGTCCGGGCCGAACGCCATCCCCTACATCCCCCACTATACCTGTGCCACGACCCTGCCCAGGAACAGGGTGGCCCCAGCCTCCAGGAAGAACCGGCCCTGCTTGGCGAGGTGGGCCACCGCTGTGATCCATGTGGTGGTAGGCCCCCTCTTCTGTCCGTCTCCCCCCACCACCTCCTCCCACAGGATCGTGCTCCAAAGAGCGTCCCTTTGTCAACCGCCGACTTTCCCTACGCTCCCTGGACTCGCCCCGGAGGTCCCGGTCCATGGAGACCTGAGTCTGCAGTCTATGCTGACCTGGCCTGCGCTCCCCCCGACCAGATCCTCCGCCTCCTCTTCCATTTCTCCTGGGGGTGGGGGGTAATCGAAATGTGGATGAAGAGGGAAAGACAATAAATAATACGAATGTTTCCACAGCATGCCTATATAAGCTACCTAGATTTTGTTAGGCATTTGGTCAGAAACCAAAACTATTGGACAAACAACAAAAGTTGTCCAGAGATTTCATTTAAAATCAAAAATATATACCTCATTCATCCTCTTGGAACAATTAATGGATATCCAAGATGCCATATTTTGATGCCAGCTGTAGTCGATCACAAGCTTGCAGGTGCCAAGGTGACATTTTCAGATTGCTTCCGACCAGCAAAAATCTCCAGAACAACAATGATATAAAAGCAGTAAACCCTGACACTTCCTGTTTGGAAAGTGCCTTATGTGATTTAAGGTTTACTTAAATGGCTGTGGATTCATTTTGTGTCAATCACCTAATTGTTTTAGCACTTCATAAAGCAACAGCCGGTAAATGTTCAAGATTCTACAGTGTTTGGCTGTTTTTACCTTCCACTTTACTTAGCGATTTTCCTGCTGTTACCATTTCCTTGTTAACATTAGCGTCCACTAATAGAAAGCCATGAGTGAAAACACATTCTACTATCCAGTATTGTGGAACAATGCATTCTTCCAATACACACCCGATGGCATAGGAAACAATGACAAACAGTGCATGTTTGAGAAGCCTAATCCAGATATTGTTTGATAAAACAAATATTAACATAGTTTACACAGACTGCTTTTAGCAGCAGGCTAATGTTTATTTCAAGTAGATGAGGCAATATAATTTAAAGGGGCACTTCACCAATTACACACTACACATTTGACACATCAAGGTCAGAGGGAAACCGTTAAACATGTGAAAACACATGTAGAATCTCTTCTGTACAGTCTGACCTCACCCTGAGTATGTCACAGGTATGTCAATGCCTTTATCGCAGATTATGCTCAACTAATTAATAGCAGAAGCCTGGGGCTGAATACATGGGCAGTAACGAGTCAGGGTGGATCTAACAAAAGAAAGTATTGGGTTGCATTATGGGATTTGTAGGAGCATGACCTATATTAAGACTAAAAGTCTGAATATATCTGCTTTGCTTCTTGTATTTGGGCCGTTCCTTTTTTTTTTTTTTTTTTGTCTGTGGCTGGCTTTGTACAGTGATTCATTGTTGCTCTCAAGTGAGCATTATTTTAGATCTTTTCATGGGCAGTGTTACTGCTGTGTTACTGTGTTTCAAAACAAGTGTGGCTTTCAACTGGGTTGGGATGCTTTCTTTTCAATGCTTGTGCACAATTGGATATAAGACAGCATAATTCTGTCTACTAAAGACGAAACTGATGAGGAAACGTATGCATCCAGTAAAAAGTTGAAAGCTGTTGCATGTCAAACATTGCTAAATACTTGTAGGGTGCTGTTAGGATTTCTCCAGTTTGTTAACATCTGCCACATACACTGCCTCACCATGTCTTTCACTTGTATTGCATGGCTTACGTGTCTCGTGGTGGTTCGCTACGTGACCGGGCGTCGGTGCCAGGTGTGGTTCCGGGCACGTCGGGTCGGTTGGGGTCTAGGTTTGCGGTGATAGAGCCCGGAGGTGCTTGGGAGCGAGACCGGAGCTTCGTATCATCAGGAGTTTGGCACACAGACGGCTCGCTGACAGCTGAACCCAGCCCAGCAGGCTTCCCAGGCGGACCGGTGAACCACTCACCCGGCTTAGTCAGGAGCTCCTGCTGCTTCCGGCAGTTATTACAAACCCAGATCACCTAAGAAAAAAATGCATAGGGATTACAATCAAAGAAATAAGATATGTCTAGATCACCTGAGTTTTCATTATATTAGCGTCAATACAAACAGACTAAATAACTACGTAACTTTACAGACAACTGATGATGCGTTTCTGGGTACTTCATGCAGCTGACGTTAGTATCAAAATAATGTGTCTAACAGACAGAAGCTATTCTTTACTTCAGAAAACTATCTCAACCAGCTACTTTGCCAACCACTAATCTGACAGACTGTCAAACAGGAAATAGAACAATGCACTTCCTAAAGAGAAAGAAAAGCTTTTATGGGATCTTTTCAAGATCAACATCACACCACTGATACCAGGCAGTAGCTCGGCTTCCACTGTGGGCTGCTTTTGGCCTCTAAATGAAGAACACAAGGCCAACTGGATAATGAAATGATATTTAAGGCGCTGGCAAAATAATATATATGGTATATGAGAAGATGCCTCAGCTCAGTCAGAACATTGCATTCAAGCTTTGGTACATTCCTCTGTGCACATGTCTCGTCCACATTGCTGCCAGTTTATATTGATAAGGGATGTGGGTTACATCCCAGAATAGACACAAGGATTCATACAGTTAAGACAGAGATGAGCAGGACGGCCTCACAGTGTGTTGACATCAGAGCCAGAATGAGGAAGAGTCGATGACAGAGGAAGTGAGGCTGGGAGTGAAATAAAGAGACAGAGAGAGGATGGAGGAGGAGAGCAGGCGAGGCAGAGCGAGGCAGGTTAGAGTCAGTCCCTCTCCTCCAGCCACCAGGGTTCTCATTACTCCTGAACACTCCCCAATGACTCTTTAAAGAGAGCTAAAATAAAACACTCAGGCATCGGCCATCTCTCCCATATCCCCTCTTCTTCCTTTTGCCCTTCCTCTCCCTCCCTCCTCACTCTATCACCCCCCCACCACCACCACTTCTCCCTCCTCCAGATTGCTTTTGATTAAAGCTACAAAAGCCGAGGAGAAAACAGCTTTACACCAACGCAGCTATATTTATCCTGCCAAACACCCAAGCACCAGGGGGAGAGAGAGAGAAAACATGTGCTCAAACACACATACACACACACCTATTATATATATATATATATATATATATATATAACAGAGAAACAAAACACTGCCTCATGTGGTACGGTCTAGCTTTGGTGAAAAAATCCACTTTTCTGCAGCCAGACGGCTGCCAGATCGACACTGCAATGTCCGTCTACTTGTTTATACATTTACAAGCCGCAGCGACCGGTGTGTATGGAGTCAACATTTGTAGCTTTTTAAATGAAAAACTCTCTCCAGGAGTTTTTTTTCTGATATTTACTAGAAATTTACTCCACGTTTATGTTTACTCCAAAGAATATGGATATGTTGTGCACATGTTAATAACAAAAGGCTTTCAGTGATTGTTCCATAGAGCTGAAACATAACCAGGGTTAATACATCAGAGAAAAGCTGGAACCATCACGCGTTAAACATTTCTGCTTCTCAAATCAGACGTAAACTACTAATTACTAAAGTTGTAGTCGATTCATTTCTGTCAATCAATTTCAGCTATAAACGTATTACATTCACTAAAGTATTGCAGTTAAGGACATGTTGAGGTACTTAATTTGAGTGTTTTCATTATGTGCACCTTGATACTTTCACTACATTTTAACATGTCGCAGTAGGAAAAGAACAGGTGTAAATAATATAAATATCATAAACAAAGTATGTATGAATTGCATTTAGCTGCTACAGTTTTATGGTGCTGGGATTGTATCTGCTGGTTTACAGGCAGCCATTGTTATCTTATTAATAACACCTGTGCTTTTCATACTATGATAAATCAACTATGATAAACAGTTTTACATGCTAAACATTTCACTTCCTGTAATATTAGCAGTACAGTAGTTTGGAATAGAGCAGACATTTGATGTAGCACCACAGCGTTAAAATGTTGCTCAGGGTCAATATATCAATAATTAATAAAACTGTGAATAGGACAAGCATTTATATCATTTTAGAGTTGAATCAATTTGAAAAGTGTCAGACAATTAATCTGCAACTATCAATTAGTCATTTCAGACAGACAAAACAATGTATCCTAAAATAATCATCAGATTGATAATGAAAACAATCAGCTTTGGTGCATTTTGCTAACATTGTTTTAAGGATGTGAATACTTAGATCACTTAGGAAGTGCATTCAAACATTCAGTTCAAACACTTCTGGATATATTACACCACTCACATGCAGTGGACTAGTATACAAAATAAGACACAAACACCTAGATGAGAACCTTTCTGAAATTTATTAAGATATGAAGAATTAAAAAAAGAGGAAATCTTAATAACGATGGGAATATATGAATAACATGGGGTGCAAATCAGGTGACATTCCCCCAAAAAAATAACTTTTTCCACATTTTCCTCCACAGCTACACGTGAAGGGAATTCCTTGTACTCGTTTAAGAAACTATTTGGAGAGAATAAGAACAACAAGTGTCCCTCGTATAAACACCAATTTAACATTCTGCATTACAATACTGTACATTGTGCTTGTAAACATTACACGTAAGAGTAATGAATAAACAGGGACACAAACTCACTCCTTCTTGTGAAATTTTAGACACTGCAGACAGGACCTGTGTGCTTTCAACATGGTATAAAAGAATATCTACTATAGCTAAGTGAATGCTACTTAATGGGGACATATTGTTTCGACTGGAGAGACATTCAGTAGGTCACAGAGTGGATGTTGTGGCGCTGCTTTAGTTACACCTAGAAGGAAATACAGTAGCTATGTCCTTACTGCATGACAATAACACCAAAACATTCTTCAGTTAGCATATATACACACAGTCTGTGAATTAGCTTGGTTAATGGTGCTACAAATTGATACATTGTTAGCCTGTTCGCTATGCCACCAAACCAAACCAACACAAATCCCGCCTTCGTAATAAGTACACAAACTACGTGAAACTGCGTAAACAAAATGTCCGTCGGATAAGCTAACGCTACAGCTAACGCTACAAACACGCTAACGTCAAATTTCAGCAGAGAAAGTGGAATAATGTCTTATAAATGTCATGTTGTTGGTCAAGTGTGGTGCAGTTTAGACAAGAGACTGGTTCTTCATACTGAATTCAGTGTCTTTTATAGTCTCCGTTAACAGTGATTTTATTAAATTATTTGGCCGCACTTACTCATACTTTGCCGGAAGCACCTCCAGCACTGGCCCTGCGGTGTTAGCGTGAAACAGTCAGCTGGTGGTGCTGACAGCGTAGCGTTTATCCCATGCGGGGGTTTCAAATGTATTATCCAGAAGAACCGGCAAGGAACGAGGAATAGACACCTGCGCTGCTATTGGTGTGTAACCTCTGACCTTTCAATTGACCTCTCGCTTGACCTCTCGCGAGATGACGTGGGAGGTCATGTTTGTATAAATGCTTGAGTAGGCCACATCTAGACACTGATTTAGAGTTTGTATTTCCATATAACACACACACACACACACATTTTTATATATAATGTATATTTTTTTCTTACGTCTTACGACTGTCCTGTCTTATAGTCCATGTTGTTTTAGCAGCACAGTTATGTGTTGAACTGCACTATAGGCTCCAGGGAAACCATCCCTAATGTATAGCATGTTAGTTAAAAAGTATTTGCCTTCAGTGTTCCTGAAAACATAACCTTTTTCAGTGGTATTTGTGTAGTAGTGTATCATGTTTTGTTTTCTACTAATAATTTTTACTATTATTAATAAGCATAAGTGAAATCATTAATACACTGATTGGGACTGATTGGGATTCTAAACTAAAACTGGTCTGATTTAATCACAGCTGTACACCTGTATACACCCAATGATGTGAACTCTCCTTTTGAAATTTGTATTTTTATAGATACAATTTAAAAAGCAGTTGACTACTAGATCCATAATCTATAAAAAAAAATAACCTCCAATAGATAGATAGATAGATAGATAGATATACTTTATTAATCCAAAAACTGGGAAATTAGAGATGGGGACAGGATTAATCTATCCATCAAATCATCGAACACATGTTCTATCAAGCTCCACAAAGGATGTGTACAGATGTTTGGCATACACTGTAACTGTTAAATAGAAGGTAATATACACTACCCATCCCGCAATGCAATGTCTGTGACAAAGATGTATGATTTTAAAGTTTGAACCTGCTTTTACTTGTTTTGGCCACTTGGTAGCAGCAGAAACGAGCTGTCAAAACAGCTTGTTTCTGTATGTGTTTGTGTGGATAAGAGCAGGCATTTATAGCTGCATGTGTGCATCGCCGCTCATGTGCGTATATATATTTGATTGTGTGTATGCAGCAGGCTTTTGTGTGAGTAGGCGCCTGTATGTATGTCCATCCTTTGTGTGTGTGCGTGCGTGCGTGCGTGCGTGTGTGTGTGTGTGTGTCTCAGCTCGCTGTCAGGCTGCTCTCTGCCTGCCTACGGTTCCTCCTCTCATAGCTTGTTTCACCATCAGAGTGTGATCTGATACAGGGATTACTATGGGATTAAGTGAGTCTCTTATAAAATAATAGCACACCACTCCATATCTCCCCAACACTGAGCTATCAACACATTCTAACAAAGGTTGAAACACAATAACTGCTCCAACAGAGAGTGAATTGTGTCTGGAAAGGAATATACTAACAGGACAATTGACCGGTGAGACAATCTACAAAACACACACAGTGTAACTCTGTAAATTAGGTTTTCTTGGCATGTGAACTCATTTTATTCTTGTATCATAATTGATTTATTTTTAATGGATTTAATCAGAAATGGCAAACGCATCGGCAGCAAGCAGAAAAAGTATATTTTCGTTTCACGCTAATTTTGCTCTCTATAATATTTGTGTATTAATAGCCTGCAAGTGGGATAATTAAATATTAAGAAATAACTGCTGCTGCACAGTTCAGAAAATGAAAGCCATGTGATCAATTAATTTAAGTATTGATTGATGACCGTACAGTACAGACATAGAGTAGATTTACAGTAGAAAAAAACACATCATGCATGCAAAAAGCATAAATTAAGTTTTATGATGTAATCTAATTGATACAGTTCTGAAAATAAATGTAACATTATGATAATGCTCAGATACTGTACCTTGTACAATATTGAGGAAGTTTGATATTTCTGTGAAAACGCTCTAATAAACTGCAGAAACACAAAATTAGCAACTTGCTGGTGAGCGTAGTCAAGCATTTTTTATCATGAGTTGGTGGAGACCAAAACGGAACTAAAAGGAGAGTTAATGGTACACTCGCATTCATCAGGTGGCCACAAACACAACTTTAAATCAATGCTATTTGTCCGGATGTGTAAATAAGTAAGTGTTTGCTAACAACTTTATAAAGTAATAATAATAATGTCAATGCCAGTGTTGTTTTGACAGCTCGTTTCTGCTGCTACCAAGTGGCCAAAACAAGTAAAAGCAGGTTCAAACTTTAAAATCATACATCTTTGTGTCACAGACATTGCATTGCAGGATGGGTCGTGTATATTCCCTTCTATTTAACAGTTACAGTGTATGCCAAACATCTGTACACATCCTTTGTGGAGCTTGGTAGAACATGTGTTCTATGATTTGATGGATAGATAATAATCCTGTCTCCATTGGAGGTTATTTTTATAGATTGTGGATCTAGTAGTCAACTGCTTTTTAAATTAAATTTATAAAAATACAAATTCCAAAAGGAGAGTTCACAACATTATATATATATATATATATCATCACTCGAGAGGTCAATCAAAAGGTCAGAGGTCACACTTCATTCAGTATGAAGAACCAGTCTCTTGTCTAAACTGCACCACACCTGACCAACAACATGACATTTATAAGACATTATTCCACTTTCTCTGCTGAAATTTGACGTTAGCGTGTTTGTAGCGCCATTAACCAAGCTAATCCACAGACTGTGTGTATATATGCTAACTGAAGAATGTTTTGGTGTTATTGTAATGCAGTAAGGACATAGCTACTGTATTTCCTTCTAGGTGTAACTAAAGCAGCGCCACAACATCCACTCTGTGACCTACTGAATGTCTCTCCAGTCAAAACAATAGTAGATATTCTTTTATACCATGTTGAAAGCACACAGGTCCTGTCTGCAGTGTCTAAAATTTCACAAGAAGGAGTGAGTTTGTTTATTCATTACTCTTACGTGTAATGTTTACAAGCACAATGTACACTATTGTAATGCAGAATGTTAAATTGGTGTTTATACGAGGGACACTTGTTGTTCTTATTCTCTCCAAATAGTTTCTTAAACGAGTACAAGGAATTCCCTTCACGTGTAGCTGTAGAGGATGATTATTTTAGGATACATTGTTTTGTCTGTCTGAAATGACTAATTGATAGTTGCAGATTAATTGTCTGACACTTTGCAAATTGATTCAACTCTAAAATGATATAAATGCTCGTCCTATTCACAGTTTTATTAATTATTGATATATTGACCCGTAAGCAACATTTTAACGCTGTGGTGCTACATCAAATGTCTGCTCTATTCCAAACTACTGTACTGTGAAAGTATCAAGGTGCACATTATGAAAACACTCAAATTAAGTACCTCAACATGTCCTTACCTGCAATACTTTAGTGAATGTAATACGTTTATAGCTGAAATTGATTGACAGAAATGAATCGACTACAACTTTAGTAATTAGTAGTTTACGTCTGATTTGAGAAGCAGAAGTCATAGATTGAGCATTAGCATCAATCACTGAAAGCCTTTTGTTATTAACATGTGCACAACATATTCATATTATTTGGAGTAAACATAAACGTGGAGTAAATTTCTAGTAAATATCAGAAAAAAAACTCCTGGAGAGAGTTTTTCATTTAAAAAGCTACAAATGTTGACTCCATACACACCGGTCGCCACAACAGCAGCAGTGTGTCACATGACCACAGTAAGATTACCCCCCCTCAACACACACACACACACACACACATACACACACACACCCGGGATGAGTTTGTGAGTGAAGGAGAGCGCCAGAGAGAGAGAATAGCTTCTCCACAGATGGAAACTAGGACACCAAACCCCTGTGTGTGTTTGTTTTGCGTCCTGCTGCATCGGCGCGTGTATCTGCATGTCCATATGTGTGTGTGTGTGTGTGAGTATATTTGTGTCTGTCAAGGAGCAGGAATCTGTATCCGCATGTGTGCATCATTGCTCATGTGTATATATACGGTGCGTTTGTGTGCTTGTTGTGTGTGAGATACAGTGTAACAATGAATAATCCAGTGGTAAAATCTTCTGGAGTTTGTGTAGCTGGGTGTTTGTTTCCTGGAGAGCCATTTGTGTAACCACAGACTGTACAGTATGTGAAACACTGGGAGGTTCAATTCCCAATGCACACTCTTTAGTGGTGAGTACACATTATCAGATCTGTTTTCTCCTTTTCCCTCAAGTTGAATTAGTGGTTTATATCCACATAAGCCAAGGTTGCTTTGAATTTGTCTTAAGTGAACGCAAAACATCAATAAGTCAGTGTTACTGCTACTGACAAAAACTGACTGGAAGCTGATCTCATTTTGGGGGGGAAATGAACATAGACACAGCACTGGTGAGAGGGGAAGAGGAAACACACAATCAGCCGAATGCATTAAGAAAAATATGTCTGTGGTGAAAAGGTTGGCGAGTAACCAACATGAAGCCTAATGACTAAAATCCTAAATGTGAAAAATTAGCTGGAAAAAAAATCAAGAGAAAATAATCAAATGTACAATCTATACAGAAGTCCCATCTGCTAGCTAAATGTGATACACTGTCAAAGATCCAATATGTCGTATGGTAATGTATATAAAACGCAGAGAAGAGATCTGTATACATTCACACTGGAAACTATTCAGTGCAACCACAGTCTTCTACTGTAGGTCAATGAGCAGCTCCACTGGAGCAGCTGGCAGTTAAATGTCTCGCTCAAGGGCACGTCGACAGCAGTTGTTGGGCGACATCTAAGCGTTACCTCCTTCATCTTCCCCGATCTGCATTTACACTGCCACTTTTTCTTATATAAGAAACTGAAATAGCTTGTGAAATCCACATACGTGTCACATTTCGCTGACCATCTGATGGACAGCGGCCTTGCAGAGGGTCCAGAGAAGGTCAGTTACTAGCTACATCCCTACAGCTTGTTATAAAGATCATTATATCAGCATCCATGTCAGTCCAATAAACAAGGTGAACTTACACGACAAGTTCCACATTTTGGAATAAACCCTAATTCACTTTGTATGAAGAGGGTAAAGGATGTGATTAGCATCTCTTAGCATAAGGACTGGAGACACACATAGCTTAACCTGACAAACACATGTTGTCATTTGGTTGGATTGCACAAGCAATACTTGTTAGTATATAGTATTGTTAGTAAGTAAAATAGGACTCATTGTTTAAGTATAGAGCCTGGATGTGGTTAGTCTATCGTAGCATAGGGAAAGGGCTAACTTGACCCTGTCGTTATGTCATTGTGCCCAGCTGTTAATCAGCAAAAAAAAAAAAAAACTAGCACAAACATATTTCCTCCTAAAACCACTAATGACGAGTTTTACATCTCACTTCAGTTAGTAAGCTTTAGAGGTGCTGGTACGCATGTTTTTGAACGATGGAAAGAGCCAGGTTGGCTGTTCCCCCACTGCCTCCAGTCTTAAAGCTAAGCTAGACTAACCACATCCTGAATCCAGCTCACTAAACACACAGACATGACAGTCACATCTCAGTCTCAGAAACAAAGTAAATACGTATATTTTCCAACATGTTGTGTTATTTCTTCTAAGGAAAGCAAATGTCAAACAATTAGAGCTGAAACTAACGAATATTTTCATCGATGAATCTGTTGATGATTTTCTTTGATTAATCGATGAGTCGATTAATCGTTTGGTCAACTAATCGACTAAAGGTTGCAGCTGTGCTCTCAATTACACACTGATAGTTCAAGAAAATCCAAGCATAAAAGTCTCCAGAAAAAAAGTCTGACACCTTTAAAAAAAAAAAAAGAACCTTTAAATAAAGTGTCATGTGTTTGTTGTCATTCTGTCCTACTCTCCTGTGACTTGAAAGCAGCACATCACTGTCTGTTTCCATCTCTCCAGCCAGCCGCGAGACAGCCAGTGTACGCTAAACCTGACTTATTTTTCATGTAACACTGCCAGGCTCCATTACACTTCCTGCTATCGTCTCGGATCGAGCACAAAACACACCCAACGCCTGCCACCTAACAGGTGAGACAAATCTTACATTTCCCCAAGGGAGAGGAAGGGAGTGGGCGATGGGGCGGGAACCAGGAAGTAGCATCAGCCAATGACAGCTTGACGTATGGCACCGGCAGCATGCGAGGCGGCAGCCGTAACCGAGGGCGTCTATAAATCCTGCGCTAAGGATGAAAGACTGCCACAAAGGAGATTAGTGTCCACAGCAGCTAATGAGGTACTATATCAGCACAGCCCGGCACCCGAAGCAAAACACACACGCGCACACACACACACACACAGGAAGCTCATACACAAATAAGTGCATTTGCAGGCACCCAAGTGCATTATATTTGTACAGTAACACACATAAAACTAGTCTTACAAGCTAGCACAATGCATGATGGGCTACATGCACTCTCTCTAACACACACATACACATACATCAGTATTGATAATAATTCACTCAGACTCCCTCAGACAGTACATGAGAGCCAGGTGAGGGCCTTGTTCCAGAAGACAGGTGTGACATATATTTTCCCTGATACACACACACACACACACACACACACACATGCACATCATTAGCAGGTCAATGGGAGGATGAGTTTACCTTCAGCTCCTTGCTCTGTCTCATTCACACATTTCTCTGAATCAAGACAAAGATTATGGTGAGTGTGTGTGAGCTAAAGCAGTTATATACACACACTGTTCCCATAGTAGGAATGTCTTAATATGTCACTGTGTTTTTGGACTCACTCCCACCCCAAACACTAACACCGTTTAACACACCCATACTCCCTCTCTCTCTCTCTCTATCTCTCTCTCACACACACACACACACACACACTATTTCTTTAATGTTTGAACTGTAGTGTAGAAGACTGAAGAAAGTCACGACGCTGCACTTCCCTTTTTCACCACTAAATGTCTCTAGTTAGCAAACTCACTGTAGCACCTGATAACGTGAGGGTCAGAGTGAGTGACAGCACAGTGTGTGTGTGTATGTGTGTGTATATGTGTGTGTGTGTGTGTGTGTGTGTGTGTGTGTGTGTGTGTGTGTGTGTGTGTGTGTCCACTTTTTAAAATGTAAGCCTTAGTTTGATTTTAGCCAGTGTCTGACAGACTAAAACTGAGATGAATACTGAGTTGATTTAAATACCTTCACAGTAACTGAGAGGCAGAAAACTAAAGTGAGATGTGAACCAGATGAATATATAGTATTCATATATATAATAATACAAGATGTCAAAGGGTCACAATGTATTCATACAGCTGAAGTTAACCCTCTTACACAAAGAAGGTATATTCTTGTTTATGCATGTATGTATACATAATCGTGTAAATGTGTCATCCTTGTCTGTGTATGAATGTATTTGTGTGTGTATGTGTGTCTATGTGTGTGTAAGCCTACTTTCATAAGAAAGTGTACAGCAACAACCAGGAGAGAGATGGCCCCCTTAAGACCAGTCAATGACAGATGGACGTGGAGACGGACGCGGCTAGCGAGACTGGCGATCAATAGTAATCATGAGGCGCTGTGGCGTTAACAGCGGATGACACATCGCTCAGGCTTTTCTACCGCGCTGCACCCCGACACAAGGCAGCACAAAGGCATCATTCCTCGTAGGGTTAGATCAATAAATATACATTTGCACAAGTATCACACGCACAGTCACAATTTTGCCTTTATTTGGTAGCTCATTCCTGTCAAATTGCAAGACTAACCTTGTCAAACACAGTCGCAAAAAGGAGTTGTGTCACCCAAAGCTTACAAGCTGCTCAAATAGAGGCCTGGGAGAAGTACATTTCTGGGAGCACCACTGAATTTGATACGTCAGCAATGTAGTAGTAGTAGTAGTAGCGTTGCACAATAAAGTGTGTATCTGTGGAGACAGGACACAGTCTCCAGGTTCATGGAGTAAAACTGCAATGACGCCAGCAGTAGGTGCCTCATTGACTGGCAGTAGGTTGTGATTGTATAAGTGACTTAGTCTTACTTAGAACAGTTCAACATTTTGGGAAGTACAGTTGGTTTATTAGATTTTTTTTTTTTTATCTGTGAGTGAAAGCATCGTTCATCGCTCACCTGTCTCTGTGTTAAGTACAGAGATGGCTCTCTTCAAAGTTCAAAAATACACCTACCAACACCCTCATAGCTCACAAATATACTCTTTGCTTCTTGTTTGTTTAATATACACAATAACAGAAATGTATAAATGATTATTTACACTTTTTCCACCCATGTACTTCTGTGCAATGTCTCCGCTATAGGGCAGCTTGTCAGACACGGTCGCGATTACAAGTTTAGGTTTAAATCCCCGTACAGGCACAGTTGTACCAATCCTGACAACGTCAATGCACCGGCTGTTGTTCGGCAAGAAATAGTCCCAGCATAGAAAAAAAAAAAAAATGTTTGTATATTCTAATTAAATCAAATGAAAACTGTTATAAAACTCTACTTATACACCACTAATACTACTCCATAGTGCCAGATAAACACACATCTTGTAATTTTTTTGAATTTCTAATAGTAAGAAAATGACAAACAGACAAAACATATGTGGAAAGACTTATTACGTCTTGCTAATGTATCAAGTGCTGAGACACTTCCAGTACATCAAGCAATTAGCCCTGTGGTTCCATGACACTGACTCCATAGTTTTTACACACTAAAGACAGAAGGCTCTCCTGCTATTGTCAGTTAACTCAGCAGTAGCTGTTTTTGCCTGTGGTATAATTAACTTGTTTGTTTTGCTTTGGGAGTAAATCTAGCTACCCTGAATCTTGCTGGCCTCAGAGTGTCGTTATCGTTCCCAGATTTTTGACTTGTCATAAAAGGTAATGCACAGGTGCGAATGCTAAAATAGATACTGTCTCCGTCCCATCTATTAATGAAATGCAATGCACCGATTAATACTGTTATTAGTTACACCTTTATTTACCAATCACAATGTGCTCCGTGAAACTTTAGTTTCATTCCAGATTTTTCCCCTTTGCTCACGCACAACAACGCTAACCCTCATCCTCAACAGGAAAAGGCTGTGTTCTCAAACAGAGTGTATTTATAAAAGCAACATTACGTCTGTTTTTAACAGCATCAGTGGCCTGAAAACACCAGAGGATGAAGCAGCCATGCCAGTAATTCTGAATCAGAATTGGTCTAAAAACAGCAATCTACCATTGCCGAGCAGTCTGAGTTACAGCCAGATAAAAGCACAGACCCCCAGCAGAAATACAGCCCTGGACATTACAATTAGAGAGAGGAAAGGTGTTACCGAGTGTTACAGTGTGTGTGTGTGTGTGTGTGTGTGTGTGTGTGTGTGAGAGAGAGAGAGAGAGAGAGAGTAACACACAACACTCTTCTCTAGTCTCCCACGAGAGGAGGAATCAAGACTTCAAAAATGATTGTTTCTGTGAGAAACACAAGTAGCACAACGACACACACTCATCTCTCCACTAGAGCTTCACAGGCTGCATGCATCACACACCGTATATATCGTTCATCCTATTAAAACTTTATGTATCTGTCATTTAATTTCAAAAATGTCCAATAGAAAAAGCAAGACAGCACGCTCGTTGTTTTGTACAGTATTCCCAGGAAGTGACATCAAGAAACCTTGTTTAAAAAGCACTTCATTAAAGGAAGTAATACTGGAGTCTACGACACACCGATAGGCTGCATATCATTCAGACTCAGAATGAAGCTTGCCAACGCTTTCACCTCAACTTTGAGTGTTTAGTTAGAGTGGAGTGGAAAAAGTGGGAGAGAGTAACTTTGCACTTTTGGACCGTTGTGCCAGGCAAGATTAATCAATCCCGGAGTAATTAAATGAATCCATGTCAAACAGTAATTCAAACCCGGTCTGCTGTCCAGCTATAACAGCCAGTGCTACACAAGGCCAAAACTGTCCTCTTTAGAGCCAGTGATTGTTGTACTGAGCTTTGGTAAGGGAGTGAGGCGGCTATGTACTGCACACCAAAGCACTCTTGGACAGCCATGGTGTTCAAGCCCAGCCAAGTATCATCAAAGTGCCGGTTTGGCAGCTGCCCTGAGGGAAGACTGCCAAGGCCAAGTAAGGTTCTAAACCTGACACAACTACACAAACAGAGGAAGGTGTTAAAGGCATGTCCGCTGGGAACGCTTCTCCAGCCGTATCATTATGGATGATTCTGCTTAACTCTTGTTTAACCAGGCCACGAGGTAGTCTTCTTTACAGCAGTGGAGCAAGTCAATACAAAAAAAAACCCAAAAACACGGCATAGAAGACAGCCGCCCACCTGACTGTGACTGTGGTTTGCTTGGGTACTCAGTCGTGGGTTTAATGAGTCCAAGCACCATCCACAAGTTATTTAGCAACAAAGATAATTATGCTTATATGAGTTGACATAATGAGAATAATCTTTACAGTTTAATAATAACTGTATATCTCTAATCTGGGTCTTTCTATGTAGAGTTTACTCTTTCTCCCGCATGATCTGACTATAAAGTGCAAGATTATGTAGTGTAGTCAAACATTTTCAACCATAAATATCATTAAGGTAAGACTACCAATTATAATAGACAGACAGACTGGGAGAAAGAGTGACAGATACATACATACATACATACATACACACATACTGTCTGAAACCTGTAGGCAGTTATGTAGTCCAGATTAGAAAAATCACAACACTCACCACTTTGTCCTCCTGCAGCCCAGCCAGCCATCCATGTATAATGGAAAGAAAGACAGAGAGTATGTGAGTAAGGATGATATCTGAAAGCATGGTGATGATCCTACATACTGTTCACACCGGTATTTACATTTCAGTGACAATGCAGTGACGCGACAGAATTGAAAATAGTGTTTTGTTTTTATTTTTTACTTTTACAAACCTTAATCATTTTAAGATTGAAGTTGAATTTGTGTGGCAGTAAAACATATAACTATATAACTGTATCTATGAGAGAAGACCATAAATATTCACACAACCACGAACGGACACTTAGGAAAAATACTTCTATATACTCTTACTTATTTGTTTCTGAGAGTTAGATGAGAAATTTGATACAAATCATGTCTGTGTTGTGTGTGTGGAGCTAGTGCTAGCAAGCCATTAGCCTAGCTTAGACTGGACTCAGAGGGAAACAGCTAACCTGTCTCTATCATAAGCTCATAAGTATGACTTTCAACATCTCTAAACCTCAGAAACATGAACATTTTTGTGTCTTGTGTTTGTTTAACGCGTACACAAACAGAGGGGCTGGAGCCGGGTGGTGATTAGCGTAGCTTAGCAAGAGGATGGAAGTAGAAGGAAATAGCTAGCCTGACTCTGTCCACAGTTAAATGTTACTCCTACCAGCACCTCTAAGTCTGTCATTAATTCACTATACAAACTGAAATGTTAACAAGTTTATCCTTCCAAGCAGCACTGAATGTGTGACGCCTGCACCGTAATGACGAGGCTCCAGGAAGTCACTGCACCTGGCCGTCTTTTACTCAAACTTAACTTCCTGTTCCTGAGTTGTTGGTTTGTTTTTGTTTTTTATGTTTCTCCGACCAAGGTGACGACTGCTGAGTCAGAATGCCCACAAACAGTAGTAGTAACTTACAAGTTAAGCTTTAGTTGAAAATATCCTGAAAACACGTGTGTGTGTGTGTGTGCGACCTTCTCCCACTGAATGCGCCTGCCACCTACACAAACACACCGCCCAGGATCCCACAGATGAATTCTCCCCATGTAAGGCGGTAACTAATTAGGATGTACCTTTGAGTGTGTGTTTGTGGTGTGTGTGTGTGAGGTCATTAAATGCCACACCAGCGATGTAGGGGAGGGGAGTGGCGGGATGGCAGGGGATGTCACTTATTTCAGAGGAAGACTTGTCTCCCATCTCTTACACACACACACACACACCTACACCCTGCTGTGTGTGTATAGGGCACCTCCGGACCCCTGGGAGACCGAGACAGAGTGGGAGACCACCCCCTCTGCCCACAGCTCATTCTAATGCCCAATTAACCTTTACCAGCTCCTGCCTGGGTCACACACACACGCACACACACACACACACACACACACACATACACACACATGCAAGCACAGACCACATGGGTAGGCCCACACTTCATAACACACAGTAATACACACAGATGTCACATACAGCACATATCAACACACATCCAGAGCATACTATACACTCATAAACACACACTGTGGCTGTGGCTCATCACCTCCACCTGAGTTCCAACACCTGAGGCCTTGACATTGCCTGATCGGACAAACAAGAGCTGTGTGAACATGTGCATGAGCTATATGTGTTATTGTGTTTACTACATCTGAGTGCAGATTTGGATGCTATGGTGGATACAAACAGTTGGGAAAGACCATTTGATAAAATGTATGATAATGATAAATTGTATCTTTATAGGAAGGAAAAGCCTGAAATTTGTCCACCAGTATGGAGGCCCAAAACCGACAAAAAGCACATTTTCAGACGAGATGAGCCAGAATCAGAAATACAGTGAAATTGAATGCATCAGTTAATAATAGATACATAATTACATACATAAAATACGTTTTGTTGTTTTCAAAGGACACGTATGAATGAGAATAAATGGCCATAAGAAAACACTGACACACACATTACATAAGACACACTGTAGTCCATTCTCACACCCCCTCCCCTCTCTCACCGTGTTGGATCTCAGGGAGACTCTTCCTCCACAGCGGGCGCAGAACTTGGTCTGGCAGTACGAGCACAGGTTCCCACAACCATCTGCGAACTTGGTCTTGTGGCAGATGCCGCAGGTTGGAGCGTCATCCCGGTGAACGGTCGACCCCGTTGCCGCCGTAGCCTGCCGGATCACCGTCTCCCTGTAGCTGGACAGCTGCTGCTGGATGCCTCTGGAAAAAAGTGAATAAAGGAAAATGGAAATGTGAAAGGCTTTTAATGTGTAAAAACAAAAAACTGTGTGGAAATACATGAAACGGGAGGCATAAGTCGATGCCTGTAGCACACACCAAAAACGAAAAGTCACCAAAGCCACTATACATCCTCTGGTGATCATGAATGTCTGAACCTAATTTGTAGATATTAAGACATTTCTTAATATCCCGTGTAGTAGTAAATATTAATATTAATGTTCATATAGCTAATGGAAATATAAAGATATGAAAGAAGAATGAGTTTAAATCATGACTACTTTTGATACAATTAGTTTTAGCTTTCCACAGTAAATCCAGAGACTGACTGCATTTTACACACAAGGGTGATTAGATATAATACAAACTAGTAAAGGATGGCAAGACTTCACAGGAGGAGAAATCAAGTAAAACCAGAGAGCGAAAGGAGACAATCAGCGCATTAGTGTCAGTCTAGTTAATACCACTGTTCTCTGTGTGTTTTGGTGCAATCAACTTTTTGTTTGTGCTATTGTTTCAGGCTGATTTGCCGACACAAGAAACTCTTCAAATCGATATGAGAAAGTATTGGTTTTATCTAAGACGTTACAGTATGTTGATTAATTGGATTTCACACTGTGGAGAATGAAGAGAGATCAAATAGAGGGAGGAACAGACCAAAGAGTGAAAAAAACTGACAGGCTGAAACGCAAGAGGAGAGAGATGTAGATGTTTTTATTTTACATAGTCAGGGTCGTTATACTAACCTTCACCTGGGCAGGCAGATCAGTATATGATCACATAGACTACTGATTTATACAGAGGGTAGGGGAGCATATATGTGTGTCAAAAACAAACAAAAGAAGAGAGGAGGAGAGGGGATGGGATGGGTGGGGAGAAGAGAAGTAGAGAGGAGATGAGAAAAAGGAGAAAAGGATGAGGGGAAATGAAGAGTAGATGAAGTAAGAAAGAAGGAAGGGAGAGAAAAAGATGAGGTGAGAGGAGCAGAGAGGATAGGAGTGAGAAGGGGAGAGTAGAGAGGGGAAAATAAGTCAAAGAGGAGAGGACTGGTGAGGAAAGGAGACGAAAAGAGAGAAAAAGAAATGGGGATATGGGATGAGATGTGAAAAGAAGAGGGGTGAACTAGAAAAGAAAGGAGGAGCAGTGTGGGTTTAACTGTGGTTGTATGTAAAAGATGGCAAAAGATCGGTCTAATATGTTTATGGCAAACTTTATCCTTCCTCCAAAATTCAGCACAGCACATTATAAAGCACAGACTGTGGAATAATGACTAGAAACAGCACATAAAAAAAAATTTTATTAATTAATCATCTCACGACCCCTCAGATTTATCTGGTGACCCTTTGGAGGGGCCCGACCCCTAGGTTGGGAACCACTGAACTAAAGTATCTAACTGTATATAAAGTAGTTGAAACTAGCTCCACCTCCAGCAGCTACAACAGTAACATGCTGTTTCAACACTGATGCTTTCATGCAGGATATATTATTTTCACATTGATCTATTGGTACTTTTACTTGCAGAAAACAATATCACCACAACGATGAACACACAAATCACGAGATCACTGCTCGGTCGCTCAAAAGAGTAAAGAGCATTTGACCTGTGATACTGACAGCGTTTGTTATGATTCGCTGGTTTTGCATTGCAGTGCGTTACTTACAGACGGGGGACCAACAATGCAGCCTTCTCCCTCTTCAACTCAGCCATGAAAAACTACAAATTCCAGCAGCAGAAGCTAGAAGAAAAGGAAGTCCAGCATCCAATACACTGATAGAGAAGTCAACATTGCTCCTTTGGGCGTAACAGAGCAAACTCTTCCTCCATATACAACCTGAAGAAAACCTTTCAGAGAGGACCAGCGATTGAAACACTACCTGCCCTTGGAAATGTTAACACCTGCTCACACACACACACACACCTCACCCTATCTTTACTCCCGTAATCCCTGTCAACATACACACATTTACACACTAACTAACTCCTGCAAACCCACCGATGATGACACACACACACTTCCTGCATGGGAGCAATAACCAAAGGTCACAGAGAGGTCACCTGCTGCTGCAGCACCGTAGGATTTACTTCCTGAGCCTCTCCGTGTCCCAACCCCTGGCTCCGTTCTCAGGCTAATAGAGTCACACCAATATACAGTACAGTACGGGCGTGATATATGGAACCAGTTTGATTGATTCTACATTGGCCGTCCATGAATTGAATGTAAACTGAATTGGATGTGATGATTTTGGTTGTCTTTGGTTTTTATCATGATTATTACTCTGCTGCGATTTTAGAGATATTGGTGATAGGTGGCTTTAATCCAAAATTGCTTCTATTGGTATTAGGTTTAATAAATCCATGCTGGCTAGATGTAACTATGCAATAAAAAAGCACAGGAGGCTTTCTGCATTCACTCTTCATCACCACACCTCCTTTCCTTCTTGCCTTTCTATTTTGCATTATTTTTTAACTCCGTTCATGCTCATGTTACCTTATATATCAACCTCTCTTTCCTTTATTCTTTTACTTCCCATCCTGATGTTCCTGGTGATAATCTCTCCAGTCACAATCCCACCTTTTTTCCTGTTTATGCATTGTATTTTCAGTTTATTTGTAAGTCAGATTTTTGTGAAAGACATAGAGTATATACATCTGAGCATGGTGCGGTCAGTGCAGGCTAATTTCCTCAGTCACATTACCTGCTCCACCCCAAAGTTACACCAAACATCTATAGCAAAAACTATATCTGTAGTCAGATCTCCCCTATTATATTTTGTCACAGAGGTGGATTGGTCTGGGGGTGTATTTTCAGCAGCACAGACCCTACTGAATGGTCATTGAAATATTACAGGGATAGAGAATATCAAGGATCCAAAAATGAAACTGACGGACGGGACTGAAAGAAAAAAGTTCCAATTACAAATCTATGTGCTACTTCAGCACCACGGACAGCGCCATGTATTCATCAATACGACAGTCAGGTTACTAATATTTTACAGCTACAGAACTTATATAACAAGTCTGAGTCAGATAAAGGATCAGTCTGGCTGATTAGCAACCCAGTTGCCCCTCCACACTCTCTGCTACTAAAGGATGGAAACGGGGGATGACAAGTTAACAAGGGGGATACATTTTGGTCATTTTGCTAAGAATGGTGATAGCATCCCCCTTTAACCCACCTCAAACTGACTACTATTGCTTAAAACTATACATTGTAAGTGTTTAGGCACATGCTAAACTCACTATATGTAAAAAAAAAAAATCTTTGGGCACATGCTAAACAGTTAGCACAGAGCCTCCTACCAATCAAAAGTATACAATATTACTCACATGCTAAATCGATACTAATAATTTAAGAAATTTTAGGTGTAAATATAATTATTCTTTCTAAACAGTTACCATGGAGCCTATTGTGTGTGTGTGTGTGTGTGTGTGTGCGTGTGTGTGTGTGTGTGTGTGTGTGTGTGTGGCAATGAATGTGGCAAAGTAGGACATACTGTAGAAGCAAACAATGAGAACAAGAGTGGGAAATATATCAAGTACGTCTCCACAAATCAGTCAACCACGACAAGCCATCAAATTCTGTCTCGCAGGTGAGAAAAAAAATCTTTATCATATCAAATAGCGGATTCGGGGAAAGATCATTATGAAAGCGAGACAGAGAGGACGACAGAGCGAAGGGAGGGGAAAGAGAGGTAGAAAGAAAGGGAGCGAAAGAGATCAGAGAGAAACGTACGGTGTGATGGAGAAAGAGCTAGCGAGCTCATTAAGAAAATTCAGGAAATTATCCATATTCAAATGTAGCAAGACACAAGGTTAAAGCAAAGTGAGAATAAAAGCTTCACTTTTCTATGCACACGCTCTACTTTTCCATCAAAACATTAAATGCCTTCACTCTTGAACAACTTAAAAGTAAACCCTTGGTGTGTGTGTGTGTGTGTGTGTGTGTGTGTGTGTGTGTTGGTGCATATATACATATTTTAAACAAACAGTCCATGATTCACAGCAGGAACCTGCATTAACATAAAGCGTCTCATAATTAAGCCGTGCAGCACTAACAAGCTCTCCACACACAGAGAGAAACCTAAGCTTTGTCAATGAGAATGTAAATTCAATTCGATTACAAAACCAACAAAACAATCCCTCATTTAGTTCCATACCAAGCTGTAAAAATCGTATGTTTTTAATGGAAGTGGAAAAATAAGTTGAGATCATTTCATTGAGTTCCTTGCTTGTTGAGTAAAAGTACGTTCTGAAAATGTGAGTCAATGACATTTTTTTTATAGTACAGCGGTGAAGCGGAGGGCAACGTTAGCATTGTTAGTGTGAATATGTAAATATAAATTACATCCTGCAAAATATCCAACACAACAAGTCATTTATTCATTTATTCTACTGTGGAGTCTTGAAATGTATATTTCATAAACTGTCCACGTTGCTGACGTGTCTTTGTTTTTTAGGATACTGACAACTGAAAATTGACATTATTCTATATTTTCTATACAGTCAACACATTTCAGGAAATGATTAAAACCAGCATTTAATGTAGCCCCAAGATGAAATGCAGTAAATCTGTAAAAACGAGTCAAAAATATATTGGTTCATTTTTTTTTTTTTTATAAAAGGCTCAGTAATTTCCTAAAACAGCTGGGCACTGTAGTTATTTAGCTAGCATTACTCACACAGGAAGAAATAGGCCATTTGTTAAGATTGACGTCAATAGATTTTGGACAACGATGGAGGTCTGTGACACAGAGGAATGAGATATATCAGGCATTTGCAAAGGAAGTAGGAAGTGCAAAGACAGACAGATAAATAAAGGGTAAGGAAGGATGGAAGGCGGAGGAGTAGATGGGGGGAGGAGAGGTGAGGAGGAGCTTCTGGACCAACTTTATAGCACGCTGACAGATGATACGATGCACCGTAACTCAACGCCGGACAGCACATGGACCTTTACCTGGCAAGGACAAACAGAGAGGACACACACACACACACTGGGATATCCCTCGGTGGCATTCTACCCTTGCAGATTTTTACTTAGAATTTTAATTGTGCTGCGCTGTGCAAAATGTAGACTAGTGCAGTCTACATTTTGCATAATAAGAGTTTAATCCTACTATATATGACACTGTCACTATAAAGCAACAGAGTGCAATGAGCAGGCCTGATGTGTGTTATTTCCTAAAAAAGGTGTTTATGTAGGTCGCTGGCCTTTTGTGACATGCTCTGAGTGTGTGTGTGTGTGTGTGTGTGTGTGTGTGTGTGTGTGTGTGTGTGTGTGTGTTGTCCTGTTGTCATAAATACTAGCACACCAAATGTGAACAAATGTGTGTAATAATCCGCAGCTGAAAATAGTCCTTATCAAATGCACTATTTACTCCTGTGTTAGTAATGTTTGCTAAAAACCTACAGTGCTTACCTCTTTAAGGAAATTATGATGTTTAAAAATTAAAACTACATATTTGTGAGCTATATTTTGAAATGTACATCTTCTTCAGGAACAAATGTGCTTGGAGCTGCGCAGAGAGGATAAGGAAGTCACAGAGTATTAACAGACGGAGCAACAAATTCACTTTAAGATATTCTCAAGTATGAACCAGATATCATCACTGGGAGTCCACTCATTCGCACCTCTTGCTAATAAACTCCTAGTTATTTCAAATTTTCCCTTCAATTTATTAAACTACTTCCCAAAATGGTTTTGAACCCAGAGCCCGGATCCTCCATCAAAGCTTAAAGTTACAGTTAAACAACTCTGAAAAGTCAAAGAACAACCCCCCCCCTCCCCCCTCCCTCCCCGCTCAATGTACAATAGATGCATCCAAAAATAGGACAGACAAAATAGCTGAGTCCTTCAGTCCTTGAGCATCATTACTGCTGCTAAGCCAAATGTTGGCACTGCCCTCACCACTCCTGGGCTTTTATTAAAGCAGGGTGGCATCAGGTAGGGATCCTGAGCCAGCTCCGAATCTTTCCTTGTAGTGACTCAGGCATCTATGGCCGAGTATGAGTCACTCCTCCAGTTCCTGGATCGATATATAAGAAGCAGGCAGACATGAATCAAATAACAATGAGTCAGTGTCAAGAGAAAATCACCTCGCAGCCATTTAGAAATTAAGCACTCCAACTCTGTCTCTCGCTCTCATTTTGTCTCCAACACTTTGGAAGTAAATGTGGCCCAAAGTTACTCAGTTCTGTTGAGAGATGTTTAATTGAAGACCTTCAAAAGTTTCATTCTGTCCCGCTCGAACCTGTCTCCTTCTCAGCGTTCACTTTTCCTTCCTCTTCTACCGCTCCTGTCTTTAATCTAGTCCCCCCCTATAAAAACACACACACACACACAAACACACACACACACACACACACACACACACACACTCTTATAGTCATCTACAAGATTGATTGGAGCTCATTCTGTGTCCTATTATAGACGGGTATTAAAAAGTTTCCTCCCACTCGTGCTATTTGTGAAATTGAATGGAAGGTAAAATGCATGCCAGAATTAGAAATGGGTTTCCGATTTGCAGTGTGTGTGTGTGTGTGTGTGTGTGTGTGTGTGTGTGTGTGTGTGCGTGTGTGTGTGTGTGTGTGTGTGTGTGTGCGTGTGTGTGTGTGTGTGTGTGTGTGTGTGTGTGTGTGTGTGTGTGTGTGTGCATACAGAAAAGAAATTTGTTTGCATGCAAAGGAGATCCACCTACACTCACATTAACACCTTTTTATTTGCAGAAAATACTCTATCACCTTTATAGGCTGATAGAAATGTGGAGATTATGAAAGTGGTCAATACACATACACATAAAAAGAAGCTTTGATTCTGCTAAAAATTACACTAAATATAGACAAATACGGCAACACATTTTGTATTTATTGTTAAGTTATGGACATCACAATATAGTAAGCTATATTTTCATATATGAACAACAAGCAAAACTCACATTTGGACACATTTGGTGTTACTGCATGAACTCAAAATGGCTAGAGCTAAAATGATTAGTCTTTTAATTAACGTTTATTAAATTAATCACCACATATCTTGTCATTTTCTGAGGAAAAAAAAGAAAATTCCTGGGCTCCAGCTTCTCAAATGTGAACATTTTCTGGTTTCTTTAGGCTTCTATGATAGTAAAAGTAACATCTTTGGGTTATGGACTGTTGTTCGGAATAAAAAATAAATACTTGCTATAGATAAGAAGTCATCTCGGGCTTTGGAAATCATTTTTCAGCATTTTTCTGACATTTTCTGGACCAAACAAAGATTACTCAGATTACTGGATAATGAAAATAATCATTAACTGCCATAAAAATGACTTTTATTGTAATTAACAACCAAATGAGAAGCACCTAGAGATGTTCAAGAAATTATTTTCAACACACTGTGATGTGACAAGATGTTGAATGACGAACCCTATTTTATTAACAATAAAGAAAGAAAAGTGTCTGCATATTATATATATATATATATATATATATATATATATATATATATACACAGCCTGTACTGTGGCCTGGCTGCTCACCATATGGCAGCAGGGACATGGAGAATCTCTCGCTCTCTAGTTTTCTCTATCTGTTTTCTCTATCTGTGCCAAGCTCTGTTGTTCCTCCTCCATCCCTTCCCCTCCCTCACTTCCGTCAGCGAGCTCACCATGCTGAGCTGCTGGGGTGTACTCTCACCTCCCCCACTCCCTCCTTCCATACTGCCTTCCTTTTCTTCGGACTCTCGCTCTCTCTTTTATTCAGTTCCGATTTTTAAAGGTACGGTACGTACAACTCGTAGGAGAAGCGAGAGGCGAGTAGAAACGATCACGTCAGCCATCAGCAGTTACTCGAAATTTGTCACCACTAATATCGACTTTTTAAAGACTTTTTAAAGGTTTTGGTTTGAACGTTATTGCAGATTTTAGGGAAATCCCAACAAAGAAGGAAAGATGATTCAGGTCAAAACTGACAGTAGTGATTTAATACACAACAGTAGAAGTGTATGTGGTGTTCCTTAGCTTACCAACCCACCAAACTAACTCTTCCTCTTTCATTTCCTCCTCTACTATTCTCACCTCCCCCTTCCTCCACTTTCTCTCGATATTCTTCCTTGACTGCCTTTCTGCCCACTCGCTCCTTATCCTCGCTCTTTCTCTCTCCGTTTCTCACGCCTTCTCTCTTTCTAATTCACTCTTATGATTCCCACATCCTTTAAAATGGTGCCTATCTCCCTATCAAAGAGACAGTCTCTCTAAATCCAATTCAAAGATTCTTTATTGTGATTCTCGTAACTAATAGCATCAGTGCCCCGGCCTCTGCCTCTCCGGTAGTAACTTGACGCACCATAAAGCAATTGAGAAAAGGTGCTATGGGTGCATTCTCACGTCAAACTATTTTTGTTTGAGTGTAAGGTTGCCAGAACCAGAGCTGAAACATTAATGTCTGATGAATATTGAAGAGACAACTTGTGGCAGGTAAACAGTTTAACTTCTCTGTTCTGTTCTCTGATGTATATATTGTAGCTCCTGTCTCTTTAAGGCCGTGTTTATCATAGATATCTGACATCGACAATAGTATATAAATAACAGAAAATCACAAAAAACATATGATTGGCCCCTTCAGCAATGAACAACACGTGTAGTCTAATTCTAAACTGGCTGTACCGCAATTTCGCGTTACCATGTATGTCAATGTATTCACAATTCAGACATCAAAGCAAGGACGCAGTTCTGTTCCTTTAGTTTTCTACGGTATGAGGTCTATTATCACCAGTTCATAGTTTACCATAAGCTCAGTGCTTATAATCCCCTTATAATTGATCCCAATGCGCTTCAGGTATATGTTAATGAGCATAACATGTGCTACTGCATGCATGATGCCCTATAAATCCTTATAAACACAAGCTTTCATAATGCAATTTAGGACGTTCCAGGACTTTTTCACGAGCGTGGACACCCAGCATGTCAGCCGGGATGTGGGGAAGCGAGGGTGTAGCAAAGCAGTGGTTCAACACATGTACTGTGTTACCACTGGAAGTTAATAAGCCGACAACAACACCCCCCCACCACCACCACCACCGCTGGCCATTCCATCGATTATTGGCTCCAGTATCCCCACCTGGCCTTTGCATAAATGGACCAGCAACAGTGGTGTTGCTCCAACCATGTACATCATCACCATTTGTGGCTGCATGGATGTTCGAGAGTGCAAATAACATACCAACGCACACGCTTGGAATTGGACAAAGAACTCAGGAAGACTATTTTTAGATTATACTCAAGATGTGAAGAAAAAAAGTAAAGGCCGACAAAGTGAGAGGGAGAGACGAGAGAAAAAGAGGGAGTGACAAAAATAAGAAAAAAAAAAACTAAACATAGGAGAGAGAGAGAGTGAGAGAGAGAGACAGAGAGAGAGAGGGTGGGATGGAAGGAGGGATAAAAGAGAGAGAGAAGGGACAGATGGAGAGAGCACCAGAGCCAACAGCAGAGCTAAGTGGGTAGTGTGCTCCCCAGACAGCACTCCATATGGCCTGGCAACGCCATACACAGCCGGGCCGCACACACACATACATACACATACATACATACACAGCATGTATACACACAGACACACACAGCATGTATACACACAGACACACACAGCATGTATACACACAGACACACACAGCATGTATACACACAGACACAAACAGCATGTATACACACACACACACACACAGCATATATAAACACACAGCTACTCAAACACAAATGGTGCAAACTATTCCCACACGTAGTCCATACTCACACATCGCCATGTTTCCACACATGTACAGGCTTCAGTTTGAGAGGGGTGGGGTGGGGTGGATGTGTGATGGGGTGGAGTGGGGTGGGGGTGCAACGGGGTGATATCCTCTGTGACATAACCATCCACTTTGATATATTACCACTCCTTTATTTCATTCATTTTGTATTAAGTATGACATAATTTATATCCTGACGTTTACTGTGAAGTCGATGAAAACGTGTCACATTTGAAACTGCTCACAGCGTACCTGAAGAGGAGCGCTTGTTTTGTCTTGTGTACCGCTTTTATGAGCGGAGACCCCACCCCACCCCTCATCTGAGTGTCAGATTGTACTCCAATTTCTTTATGTGTTCATGTCAAGCTCACCTTTGTTTAGTATATGGTTGGCATCCTTTCCAATCCTGATAACAACAACAACAACAACAACAACAACAAAAGTCTGTGTGGGTGTTGGGAACATGAAGATGTTGCTATATTGAAATCTGACGAGACAAAAAAACACGAGGAGTCAGATCAGATCAGGGTTGTAAACAAGCAGTTTAGCCAGATTGTGTAAACCACTTCATTTGACGGTGAAACTGAAAGCACACCTAAGATGTTGCACACTATGTGGATGCGCTTCTACAGTACGTACTGTTCAAAGTTGAACAAGGAAGTCCGTTATGGTTTAAAACAAAGTGCTTGTTGGCTCATTTTACAGCATCTGAAACCGTATTTCCAAACCGTCATGATCGGACTACACATCATACAACTTAATTCCTGTTATACTCAGCCCTTCAACCAAGGACATTATGGTGAGGGATGACTGAGGTAATCATTTCAGCGGCCTCAAACATACAGAAATGTAACTGAGAGTGTGTGTCCCCGCTGGAGCATAGGCTCATGGGAAGACCAGGATAACAGCCAATCCCTGAAGGAAGTGAGGAAATGACTCCTCGCCAATCCCAGGGCTCACTGAGGTTACTACGGGGCTGCTGGGCCATCGCCATGGTACCCTGCTATCAGGGGACACCTGGCCAATCACATTTCATGATGTAAAGTGTAAACATGCTTACATTATAGTGCATCCATGTTGCCTTTTGCAGAAGAAGAATGGGGTCGACCTTGCAGGAGAAGGTGCGGAGAGAGGACCAAATATTATATTTTTTCTAATTTTGACCAGACTGGACCAGTCTGTTGTTTTGGATTAAATGAGTTTACACCAACATCATCAACACCATGCAAAAACTGATATGTAAAAAAAAAATTAATATAAGAACGTTTATTGGCAGACCTAATAAACATGTGATACTGTGTGGAATTTACTCAAATTAAGGAATAAAGACCTGATTCAGTATTGTGGTGATTATATGTTTATCTGCGGACTAAGAAACTTCCACAACTCTTGACTTATTAAATGAGTTGAAGCTCAAACGTACACAGTGGTCAGGTTTAAAACAAGGCTTTTTGTCCGGCAGTGCTTTTAGACTGCCTGCAGCTCAATCAGCAGCTCACCAGGAATTTGTTCTATCGACGTGACAAATGTTTGGCAGCAGATGACCATCAGCAGCCAGGTTTCCCTGCCCACTTTATTTCCTACAGACGTTACAATAACTCTGTGAATAAATATTACACCTCAACGAACACATGATGTCTGCCATCCAGGGATTCCCTGAGTTTTAGTGAAATGAGTACAGGAAAGGGCAATATCCTCCTTTGTTGTTCTACAGCACTGCTGTTAAGAAATGTTAAGCTTTTGTTAGCTAGCCTGGCTAACAAATGCTAACCATACCTGGTAATTTTCCATCATATACCAACTATAACTGTTTTAAACAACCTCACAAACACCACATTTTACAAGCTTTAAACATTAGCTATCCAGCTAGTTGCAGCATTGAGAACAAATGACAAAATAAAAACCAAGCTAACACAGAAACTTTGTTGCTAGAGGGTTGTTGTTTTTTTTTAGGTTGTGGTAAGTAGCTAAACTACCACCATGTATTTAAACTATATGTGAATTGTGTATTAAACATTAGACGAGGCAAATTCGACAAAGACATACTGTAAGGTTAAGCTACGATTAGCCAGTTTCTGCTGCAATGCTAACAAAAAGCTGTACAGAATGGTACACTATTAGCTAAAAGTGAGTGACACCGCAAAAAATACAGAAGCTTATCGACTAAAATAAAGTAATAAGGCTTGTTACTTTCACCTGTTAATTATATTCTGTGTGTGTTTAGACAGACAGACAGACAGACGGAGAGAGATCAAGTATAATGTATAATACATTACCACTATGCAAACCGTCATTTATTTCAAAGAGGCCGCTGCATTTGCAAAGCAGGGCTACAGACGCAGAAGGTTCCAGCAACAAAAAAAAGGTTTTCGATCTAAACCCTGCTATAAAAGATCTTAACATTGCTGCTGGGTTGGTGCGGTTTGCCTTAGAATTACTTTATGTGCATGAAGTTATCTCTCTCCGAAGAAGAAGCACTGTCCTCAATACCAACGGTAATGTCTGGTGTTCAGAGGAATAATGTGGGGAATACTGACTGGAAAGGCACAGACTGTATAATATTATAAATAGGGGCCATATTGTGGGATTCCTCAGAGAAGCAGATGTGCTCCGGCTGACTTACTCTGTAATCCCACCTCACTCACTCTGATCCAACAACACACCCACTCAAACACACATATACATGTACACACAGATAGAACAACATAAATAAAGCTGTATCCTTTGATCACTGTGTGACAAAAAAGACATCACTGGCTGTAGAAGTCACTGCGAAATGCGTTGGAAAGTCGCATTTAAACGTGCAAAAAAAAAAAAAAAAAGCCAGCGGGACGGAGATGCTCATATAACGTCAAAGAGCGATAACAACTGTTTTAAGCACGGTTGGCAATTCAAGTCTATATTAACAACCAATGATCAAATAACCAGACTTTACACACACACACACAGCAGTGAAGGAAACATGATCACTGAGTTGAGCCATTATACAGAACCGCTCCTGACCAACCCATCAAACATGCAATCCCCACTAATTGGAGACGAGATGGGAGGCATTATTTCAGCAGAGGTCAACCTCTAACCACTGGCATCCTCAGTATGATGATGATGACGGTTGGCGATCAGGATTACAGTAAAATACGTCATGATTTACAGGTTTAGAGGGAAGTAAACACACCACCACCACTGAAGCTGGTTGTATTTTTCCAACTGCACATTTCCAAATTTAAAAGTTTACTTTTAACAATAACCTTAATGTCAGACAACACGGAAACGCGTAAGTCGCCTGGATAGTTTAAGGATCATTGCTCAGCAATGTTCATGTATGTTGTATGTATGTCATTAAATAGTACAGAAGCCTACCCACGATTCTCAGCAGTTATTGCTATTAAAGAAGATACCAGTGAGACAAGATTTGAAGTTGTAGCGTGTTCAGCTCACGCCATTGTCACAATCAGTAACCACCACAACGTAACTGCCGAATTAGTTCAATCTGATCCACGTAGTTGACTAATTCCTAAGCGACCAATACTGTATGAACCCTCTTACTTTGCTACACTGTTGGCCTAAATAGCCTGTGACTGTCTTCTGATGCAAGGTAAAGGAAAAACAAAGCTGTGACAGTAACTTTTCTGAGAAACATATTGTTGTGTGTATCATGAAACTGTCTCACTTAATTGGAACCACTGGGCTCAGCAGACGCGCGAACCTTTCACATTGGAGCTCAGCTTTGGGGAACCACGTTACCTACACTGCTAACTGCGTGAGCTATCATAGCTTATTAGCTTTGTTGCACCATCCACTTTTATATAATCGTTCTCCACCAGAGTGTAACTGGTAGACATACGTGTCATGAAAACACTGTAAACGTATTGTCCTGTTAGCCAGCAGTGCAGAGCTATTGTGAGCAACCAGCTGTGTTCCACACTGGATAGCGTACTGTTAATTTGCCAGCTATGGCTCCGCTAATAGTCTCGACATCACCAAGCTGATTTCACAAGGTCATGCGGACGAACTTCACTGTCATTCATTGGTATGACCATAGCTTGACTCCCATCACCATCTTTCAATAAACTGCCAAAAAGTCGGCTGAATAACACGAATCAACATCAACAACCCAAAACATATGAAATTATGGATGTAAGCATATTCCAGACACGTTTGATTGAAAATGACTTTATATTGTACTGGCTCTACTGGATAAAAAATAAAACTGGATTACTTATTAACTGTAGTTAGATGATAGTCACCGCTTTTCCAAAGCTCACATATATATATGAGTGAGAGGATTTGAACTGAAACATGTCATGCAGACGTGCACGTGGTAGTCTTTCCTCCAGACGAGAAGCTTGGCAGAAGAACTGAATAAAACTGCGAATCTCGCATGAATCCAGCCTAAGCCAGCGATTCTACGGAGGAGGACAGTCTGTAATGACTCAACGGGATCTGGACTGGACTTATCAGACCGATCATGTCCATCTTCACAGCGGAAGCTACTCTAGTACACTGATAGATGACACAAAGCAACAGTGCTGTTCGTCTTCACAGGCATATCTCCTAAATATAAATCGTAAAATCTAAATGAGGTGTCATTCCACTCGTAGCATCATACACATTGCACATTAATGACTTAAATCACACATCTCCTAAAGATGGTCATCAGAACAGGAGTTTATTGTTTGTTCAGTTGACTCGTGCGTAAAGTGAATTTAAATCACAAAACGTGGATGATGGATTAAAAGAACAGACTGCCAGCTCTTGATTGAAAGTAGTTTTGGGGCCACTGGGATGACGTGACACAGAACGGACTCATTTCAAACAAATTTTAGGTCAGTTTCGAAGTCTAAATTTTATCAACTGGGAGATATTTAGATGGTGGCTGTGTAACAGTTACCACTCACCGGACATCGTTTTGCTGCAGAGGTTTTTTCTGCCCAACCAGGTTCACAGTTCTTGCTTGGATAGGCTTCTCTTCTCTGAAACACATAGTTAAAAAAACAAAAAAAACATAGTTAGTTTGTTTTATTTGACTTACTTACTGTATTTTCCCCACTCCCCATTTACATTAAACGACAAGTTTGCTACGGACAGCGAGTTATAGACTCGGTAGACTGTTTAGGACTGACTTTACCATCCTACAAACCTGTTAAATGTTAACTTTCACACAGTATGACACACGTCTGAACTTTTCCTGTCTGATGTTACAATAGCTGAATCAGTCCAGACTGCATTAGCCTTGGTTTCATTTCGTTAAACTAGGCTTTGCCATGAGCTTTTAAGCGTCAATATGTTCTTATCCACATAAAAGCTTGACTTTTGATATTTGATGTTGTTCTAATTGCGCTCTAACTCCTAATGAATTGTAACAAAGTTCTATTTTTTTTTAGCTGTCTCAGCACACCTTCGTGTTCGAATGACATTGAACTCACTCCAACCAATTGAACCAAACTACAGAAGCAAATGCACCAAATAGGAAGTAAACTGAGGAGAACGCTCATTCAGACTGTCTTTGCCGTGTCTGAGATACCTTTAGTCACTGATGACGGGCCTTGGACAACAATGACATGTTTGCAATATGCCCGCTGACACATTTTCAGTGTGATTAAAAAAAATAAATAAATAAATAAAAGCCTCATCCATAAACATGAGCAGTGGGCTCTGATCAGCCTGATCACAGAGGGAACTCTAGAGAGAAATCCCCACTAACGCCCACGCTGTCTAAGTCAGAAGACACTCTGTCTCTTTATCGTCAATACTTTCAGCATCCCTCTCTCATTATGAGACACATTTGACACATTTGTTCAACATCTTCTGCTGTACTGACCGAGCGAGGAAAGTGACGACCGAGGTAGGTGTGACATCCTCAAGTTACAGGTAGGAGGTAATGGATACTGTGCCCATTGCAAGTGTTGTTTTATTTTTTTGTTTTATTAAGTATCTGATCTCTCTAACAGAAAGATTTCAGTCAGAAAAAGCTTGAAATCAACTTGTTACGCCTTTTTTTAGAAATCTTCCACAGCGCTCCTGAAACTATGGTACAGGCGAGCCTCTCGCATACTGATATATTACTTTTTTTTCCAGATATCTGAAAGCATTACTGATATTGCAGTATCCTCAACTCACATAATGCATTGCAACATACCTACACACATAGCATCATACAGAAAATACACATGCGAGCACACATACACACAATCACCACACACTCCACCGCAAAACATTTCATCACACACACTCTAATCAGCTTTTATAATGGACACTTGTTTCCCTGTATACGGCCTTAAAAGCCGAAAACATGTTCTTTACATGTGTGGCTATCTTCACGGCGAGGTCGATATACTACTTACTCTTTATAAATGAAAATACGGGATCAATCGGAGGACACTTATCATTCGATTACTTCCACAGACATTCAGCCCTCTGCTATACTTTTAATGAATATTGACATGAAGTGATTGCAATGCGACGCATGATGAAGGTATTTCCACTGAGATTCTTGCTCCATCTATCCTACTGGCTGAATTATCAATACATCTGATCACTTGACCTTCATTTGTAAAAACAATGATACACTTATATTAGGGTATTTATGATTATCTGTGTTGTTCTGGGTCTTTTGAGGTGAGTGTTGATGGTTATAGTAAGGAAAGGAGTATTAACAGTCTATACATCCGTCTTTCTGCGAGTGAAATTCATTCTTACCATATTACGTATTGATAATTAACAAACAAGACGCCGTTGTTTTTATTTACCATTACATCGTTGTTGCTATGGCTATACATCAGGGAGGCATGCATACTGTGATCCTGTACGCTTTGAAAGCATAAAAACTAAAGGTGAGTATATCTTAAAATGCTTGTAAGAGGAGAGTATTCACCGCCTCTCTGCATTACAACCCACACTACCCCACTGCTAGTGCACTCACCATGCATGTATTAGTCAACCAGTGCAGCTTTACAGTGCAGACCCAATTGTAAAGACATACACACACACACACACACACTGCTCTGCTGTAGCAATCTACATCCAAACAGTGATGAGAGGGAACAGTGCTGAGGCTGAGGTTAAGACATGTATGTGCTGACAGCCTGCCTCCAGTATGACATGACTGACTCCACTGGCTTCTAATAGATTACTGAAAATGATACATAGCCACTTAGAGCCGGAGCAATATATTGGACATTTCCTTCTTTAGATGCAATGAATCGATCCTCCGTTCCAATACTGGACTATCAGTCCGCACAGAGAGCTTAAAATAGAACAGGGACGTAAAGCTTGAGGAGCGCCTAGCTTAGGTGGGTCGCTCTATCTTTCTATGTGCTCGTCTAGGCGTGCAGCTCCTAGCAGGAAAACGTGAGAAAACAAGGCATCGCTTCAACTTGATGCATTTTGCGGTGCTGGAGGAATGAGGGTTGGATGTGAGTTTGTTGTATGTATAGGTGATGGTATAGGAGGAGGAGGTAGAGGACGAGGTGGATGCACACAGGGAATATAAGTCACTCCTGATTCAAAATGACATTACACAGGCACCTTCACTCCCCTCTGTTATAGGCCTACTGGTTCTATAACAGCCTGTGTGATGTCTGTTGCAGGAGCACTGGCCTACATACGGTGCATAAGGATGGGAAAGGCTCAACCGCACCCCAGAGCTGAGAACAGCAGCTGTTGAGATGGATGCTGCACAGATAAAAAAAAAGCCAACAGGGAGAGTTTTGCCTTTACTATCCTCAATGCAGGTAAAGTAACAAACATTTGACTCAGGCGTTAGCACGCAGGATAGCAGCGATGTTAGTGAGACAAGTGCAGATGAGTGAGATCAGTTCCTATGTAGTGTATACAGAAGGGAATCTGAGTGGGGTGTGTTGATGTGCTGACGGTGAGGCATGGTGACACACCTCTTCATCCTCACAGCATCCTTCCTCCTGAGCAAGTTACACCTGACCCACCAGCACACTGGCTGAGTCTCTCACAGGAGCAAACGGGACTTTAGGACCTGGTCTGAACTGGCCCGAGCATGTTCCCTCTCGCACAGAGCTGAATCCTATATGGGCCTGTGAATGAGTGTGTGGAGGGATCTGCAGGATGTACACACACACACACACACACACATGCACGGTCAGATACAGTGGAGAGGAGCAGAGGTCCTGATGCTGAAGCATATGAGAGGGAAGGAGGTGAATGGACTTCTTCAGAAGGGAAATAGCCCAGGCCTGGTCCCCCCTTCTATTTATCTCTCTTTCACACACACACACACACACACACACGCTATGTTTCTCTTCTCACTCTTACTTTAACATGGCCTCCTCCTTCGCCTCCTCTTCCCGTTGCCGAGCCAGTACAGCCATGATGATCTTCCTCTCCTCCTCCGTCAGGTGGCTCAGGTCCGGCTCCGGGATGGCCGGGGCGACGGGTGGGCGCGGGCCGCCCCGAGGGCCCACCGAGGCGAACATCTTCCCCACCACCACCTCCACCACCACACACCCTCCTCCTCTTCCTCTTCCTGCTCCTCTTCCTCCTCCTCCTCCGCGCCTCAGTAGGGATCACGGATAGAAAACCCGCTGGCGGATCCCACGGATCACGACATGGCCCACGGACAAAGCGGCGGTTCGAGCGACTGATGCGGAGTTCCCATGGCGGTGGCGGGGGGCACCCAGGGCGGCGGCGGCGGCAGCAGCAGCGGCAGCAGCGGTGCTAGCGGTGGTAGTACTAGCGGTGACGGTGGTGGTGGCGGTGGTAGCGCCTCGGTTCCCGGTTGCCGTTTTCAGCTTCTCCTTCTCCCTCTCGCTGCTCCGCTGTCTTCTCCCCCCACCCCCCTCCCACCGCCCGCCTCTCCCCTCCACCACCTCCGTTTCACGGGGAGCCCATATCTCCGGCGATCGGTCGGGATGATGGCACACGGGGGGGAGGATTTCGCTTCCTTCCTTCAGGCCAGGCAGAGGAGGGGGGGGTCACTGAAGGCGGCACGGGTCTCCGCTCGGTCCGGTGGGCTGGCTGTGTGGCTGCGGGGCGAGGCGGCGACTTCTTGTTTTCCAGCGCCGCCGCTGATGCTGATGCTGATGCTGCTGTCAGGGAGACGGAACCGTCAATGGGACCGCAGCCCCTCAAGCGCGTTCACTTCTTTTGCGGCGGGATCGCGCAGCCCTCATTTGAGAATGGGGGGCTCCACTCACCGTTCAGATGCGCGCTCACGCCAGCCTATAGCACACATGAAAATAAAGGGTTCCTCCCGGGTGCGTTGTTGGATTATAGGACCATAATAAATCATGCATGCTTGGCATCACTGAAACAAGAGTCCCCAAAGATTCCGTTAAGTAGGCTAGTTTCATTCTTAATGAAATAACTATCATGTGTATTATAAGTATATAAGCTACTACATACCCTAGAAGGTAGTTGGTATGGTGGCCAGAAATCCATACATTTGAAATGGTTAAAACGAAACGACTTAGAAAGTCTAACTGATAATGTCTATAATAGGGATGTTTCAATTATGCTGCAACAACACTACAAATTGGTTAATTTTGCTAAGTAGATTGATTATGGGCTTTTTAATGGATGGTTTAAAAATAGAAATTAGAAAATAACATTAAACTCATTCCTTAATTTGTATCTTTAAAGAGTGTTAATGGAAATCTCTTGAATGGAGCACATGCCCCTTAAATATTCTTTATGTTTATCCACCTATAACAAATACTACATAATGTTAATGGGTAAATTAATGGAATTGTAGAAAATATCCAGTATCAAAATCTTTATCTCAGACCCTTTTAAACCAGTAATCTACTGTGTGAAGGAGCAATAGAGCAAAGGCAAAAGTAGAGCGATTTAATTGCAATCAATGGGAGAGTAAATGTGCAATGTCAAAAAAAGGTATAAAGCAATAAGAAAAAAAATATAGGCCATGAAAATGAAATAGAAGCCTATAGTGTGTGACATATGAAGTATTGGAAGTAAATGAGAACTGACTGTAAAGAACCATTTTCTAGCATTGTATGGAACCCTCCACAGTAAGAGTGTATGCACTCTCCTCCTCCTCCTCCTCCTGCTCTCACCCACCAATCATTGCATGATAGCATGACGTGCATCCCTTTCTCCTTCCTCCCACCCTCCCTCCATTCTTTCCTACTGTCCATCCTCCTTATCCATCCTTTCAGCAGTTCTCAGCTTCCACCACTCTCTCTCACACACACACACACACACACACACACACATACACTGAACTATATAAGACAGGATCATGTATTGAGGTACAGTAACCACTTTTACTTTAGTGGCCTTTTCTTAAAACAGACCCAGATTTTGGTGAAAACTCATTTCTCATCTATTATTTATTGACTGGTTTGAAAATTGACAACTTTGTGTACAGTTATATGGACCCTGTAGTAAAATTAGGCCATGCTACATGCTTCTGGAAGCCTCAACAGCCTCGTACCTTGGGCAGCATCACTGTTGCTTCATAGCGGAATATTTCAGCACCATGAACAGCTCACTGCACAGCAGGGCAGCTGCAGACCTGCAACAACAGTAATTTCAGCAGAATAATAAATAATATCAAACATCTGCTACAACAGATGATAGAAACATGCCTGGTACTGGTCATGTAGAGTAAACTATGCTACTGTATATACTCTATGGATGTATCAAGACCTGATGAGGGGCTGATGAATAAGCTGATTGGTATCTTAAACCAATAATAATAATAATAATAATAATACATTCATTCATTTAGTATAGAACCTAGCTGTTATGGTAATGTCGTCTATATAGAACCTTTCACAGAAATAAAACTCTGAAGAACTAAAAAAGTGTTTCACAAGAATAAAAGTTAAAAATGAGACCATAAAAGGTCTTCATGAGTCTCCAGTTGCTTTTAAAAAGCTGCCACAGAGACTGCAGATTTATGAGATTTATGATTTATATTATTGTAGTCACATGTTAATATCATGTGACTGTAACAATATTACAACAATACAGACTGTATCAATCCACTGATTACCCTATAGAAAGGCTTTTGTAGTCCCTGACAAGCAACATTTATGTTCTTATTGATATTTGCTCTCGCTGACAGTGTTAAACTGATCAATCCCGCCCACTTAACTGTTACCTATAGCCTACTGTCTGGTCATTGTGTAATGTTTACCTGCACTGATTGTATCAGAAAAAGATTAAAAAAAATAATAATAATTTAAAAAAAAAGATATAAAGAGGCCTGTAAGCTACTTAAAGTTCCCCTTCACTCAAAAATCTGTTTTTTCCTTCTTTTCATATTATTAATAATTATTATATTATTAAAGGGTGGGCCCACAAGCATGATTTGTGACATCACACATCACCCCCGGAAGTCAAAACCCCTCCAGTGCACAAACACTGAGACTTGACTTTACAGTGAAAATAGGAGACATCTTGTGTCCGGAAATTAAACTTCTCATATTTTACGTATTTATAGATTCTGTAATATGTACTTAAACGATGAGGAGGATATGTATTTATAGAAGACACACGCTATTATTAAAAAAAGAGAGTATTTTATAAACAAGAGAGTGGCATTTTATTATGAAAATACTGGGAACTACGCCGGAAGTGGTGTAACTTGTTACGGAACAATCCACCTCGTTCACACTGAGGTAAGGTTTACATTAGTTTTATTATTATATTCGGTGTATTAGCCGTTTAATGTGGCTATGAGCAGGCTAGCTGTCATGTTAATGTCGCCTATATTAATATTATACTAATGTGAGACATGTATTTTTTAAACGTTAGCTACGTGTTTTAATATGACGTTAAAAGGCTATACATTTCCGTCTTTGACTCCATGGAGAAACATATTGTAGCGTCCTACCAGACGCGAGGAATAACGAGGCGTTGTTCAACCAACCTTGTCTTTATTCTTGAACAGTTGGTTACAGAACCCGGTTACTGTCGGCCGTAACCACGCCAAAAGAACACAAAACAACAACGCTCCCACTCATCAACTTCTCTCGTCTCAGCCCGCATCCACACACTCTCTCGGGCTCGCGCTCACTCTCTCACCTGCTCCCCCGCCCCCTCGCACTCACATCCATTCAGCTCAACTCTGAACATGAACTTACAACTCTGTAACATTGCTGCAGGGACGCTACAATATTGTTAAATACCAGATATTTAACGGAACCTCTGCTGTGACACACGGAGGTTTAACATTTTAAAGGAGAGCAATAAATGAGCAGGTTTGACTTGAGTCACTCAGAGGTGTTAATTTAAGATTTTTATGATTTAGGCATTAAATGTGTATGTTTTTCATATTAATGTCCAACCAGGAATGATAGAAGAGGTAAGACAAAACAAGAAGGGGTATTTTATTTCTGCTTTTCTCTCAATTCATTTGGTTTATCATCCCAATATAATTAAAAACACAACTATGTCAAGACAAGTTTATTTAAAGGACTTCTGTCATACACAAAGACAGTTCAAGGTGGCTTTTGAGAACAATGAAATGGATTTTTATACATTTTTAAGGCTGGAAAACATCACCGGTTTGTACAAGATTTAACACAATACTGTAATGCAAAAATAATGCAGGAAAAACAAGGTTATGATACGTATGGCACATTTACATCCTCCTCAGGTGATTGACATGTTGCCTGTGCTGGTGGTCCATGGAGGGGCGGGACATATCCCAAAGGAGCGAGCGGAGATGTCTACTTCAGGGGTGTGCTCAGCGGCCCGAGCAGGGTACGCCGTCCTCCGGGGAGGGGGCAGCAGCATGGACGCTGTGGTGGAGGCTGTGACCCAGCTGGAGAACAACCCCTGCTTCAACGCAGGTACACACACACACACACACACACGTCCCTTTTCTTACACATACTGCATTGGTCCCACATTTTGCCTTTAATAAAGGTGTATATTAAGTCATCCACACATCTAAATCTGTTTTACACAAATGTATATACATTTTTAAAAAAGGGGCCTATTTAGCACAACCAGTCATATATTTAATATGAAATATGCTTTGGAAAAAAATAGTCCACATACTAGCATTTTTGTAAGGAGATTAGATGTCTGCTGTGGAAAAGGCCTGTTTTCTGTATAACTCACTGGGCATCCCTGGTGTACTGGTGTGTGGTACCAGCTTAAAAACACACACACACACACACATTTAGCATTAAATGTAAATGGTAAATCAAATAAATTTTCAGGGTGTGGATCAGTGCTGAATGTCAAAGGAGAAGTGGAGATGGATGCCATTGTGATGGAAGGGAAAACACTCGCTAGCGGTGCCGTCTGTGCTGTTCGTAACATAGCAAACCCCATCCAGCTAGCAAGAATGGTCATGGACAGGGTATGTACTAGTATATATATATAGTGTAGTATAGTATATGAGGCATATATCATATGCAAACACTATGTGCAACTACATATATTTTCTGCAGATACCACACACTGTTGTTGATCTACATAGCTGCTGAATGTTATGCTGCCGTGGTTATAGCTGCAATCTGGTTCGGACGTTGACCTTAAAACAGTGTGTGCTTCCCAAGTATGAATCTCTTCTGTAATCATTTATAGATGTGTCTTAAGCATGTGAACTTTGATCTTTGTTTTAGACCAGTCATGTCTGCCTGACAGCAGAGGGTGCTAATCAGTTCGCCCGGGTCATGGGTGTCCCCGAGGTGCCCCAAGAGTCCCTCATCACCGAGTACTCCCGAATGCGCTGGAAAAAGAACCAGGAACCTGATGCCAACCCTGTGGAGTGCCAAATGTGAGACATAAAATCATAAAATAATGTTATTTTTTATTTTTTCAGGCTTTTTTTTTATTTTTTAGAAAACCTGTTACTGTTCATGTATTGACAGTCGCATAATTTTATGTTGTTCGTTATGTTTTTATAAAGTATGCCTGAATTAGCATTTCATTTCCGACTCTTCTAACTGATATTTAGATCTCACTCACTGGATACAGGACACATTCAGAAATCATTCAGAAATCATGTGATCAGCATGTGAATCATGTGATACTTTATTCCAAAAATACTACAGAATATACTGTGACATGAGTACTCGTGGTATTGTTATATTGTTAGTATTGCTAGTTACTGTACAATGAATCTAGATGTTGAAAACAGAAAAGAAATACTCAATATTTGGTAGTTTTACTTTGACTTAATTGGGTTTACACATATACATACATATATATATATATATGTGTGTGTGTGTGTGTGTGTATGTATGTATATGTGTGTGTGTGTGTATGTGTGTGGTGACTTGTCTTGTTGTGTAGGGGGAAGATGGGCACAGTCGGAGCCGTGGCTGTTGACCGTGAAGGAAACGTAGCCTGTGCAACTTCTACTGGTGGGATTCTGAACAAGATGGAAGGACGGGTGGGCGACACCCCCTGCATAGGTCAGTCCTCACATCAGTAGTGTGTGATTACACACACATTTTTACTGACAAACGTCCGATAGACAGACTCTGATAGGAAGGTTTTTGTCAAATCGTCGATGACACCCTAATAACTTTATAAGATATGAATGTGTTTGCAGCTTGTTGCACTGCCCCCATGTGGTCAGTTAGAATAATGAATACTGCTTGAAGATCACGGTTGTTTTCCTCATGTTGTAATTACTTGTTTTTACCTGAAAGTCTGAAAAAAGAAAACAACTGCAGAATAAAGCGTCATTCAAAAATACAGCGGGGATGAATGTCAAACTTATTTTACACCCGAAGTTAAATAAAGAGCTGGATTTCATGCAGTCAGAGTAACATGCTGCGTTGTGTGTGTGTCAGGATGTGGAGGTTATGCTGATAACCACGTTGGGGCCGTGTCAACTACAGGCCACGGAGAAGCCATCATGAAAGTTACTCTGGCCAGACACATCCTGTTCCACATGGAGCAAGGTAACACACACTCACACACACACACACACACGCTCAAACACACTCATTCAGGTTTCTTCTAAGTTTAAACCGGGCCATTTCTCAGTGAGTGCACCAAAAAAAGTAGCTGTTGAAGTTGGAGTTCATACTGTACTGTATGCAAATCTCGGTTCAGGTAGAAGGTGATGTTTCATCCCGTTTTATGACTAATTTCTTCTTCTTTGGTGCTCTCAGGTCAGTCAGCAGAGGCAGCCAGTGACTTGGGTCTGGCCTACATGAAGTCCCGAGTGGGCGGCCTGGGTGGGGTGGTGACAGTGGATCCACAGGGACACTGGGCCGCTCGCTTCTCCAGTCAGCAGATGTCCTGGGCTGCGGCCCAGGGAGACACCCTGCACTACGGCCTGTACACCGGGGAACACTGTACCCAGTGTATGACTGACCCTCATTAAAATATGTACAGTGAGGACAGTGTGTGATTTCCCATGATTCCCCCTGCGTCTAGACCCTGGCAGCTGATTTCTGGAAACTGAGGAGGAGAAACTGAAGTAAGATGTTTGACCTCTGAAGCTGCATGTACTAATGTCATGATATAAACCAGCCAGGATTTGTGCCGCGCTGCTGACCAGATGATTGTTAATGGTGAAGCTTTTTGTTAGCAAAACACTGATTATGACAATAAATGCCTTTTAATCTCTGACCATTGTGTGTTTCATGCTTCATTTACTTTAAGTGTGTGTGTGTGTAGAAGTGCACTGATGTGTGTGTATTGTAGTGACTGTATGTGTTACACCTTTGGATCCACTAGATGGTGCTGTTTTAATACATATTACCAGTGAAACGCCCAGCAAACACAAGTTACATAACTTCCCTTTGGATGATCTTCCCATACTGATACAACAGAGTCCACATGACAGCCAGTAAAAGAAGACATGTATCTTCTTCTATGGTTGTGTAAACAGGCTGTCACTGGAACTCCTGTGTCCAAACCTAACAAAAGAGCAGCTGGATCATAACTAGGATTAGATTGAACTCTAAACATGAACTATAATCGTTTTGCTCTGAGCAAAAAAGACAAACTCATCTAAAAGATTCTGACTGTCAGAATAGTAATTAATATGACATTTGAAACACTCAAAAGGCTGATCTGAATATGGATTTGATATGGCCAGTTATATCAAGTTCTCGAGTGTCAGTACATTAAGTGCTATATGGGAGTTGAGGGCACATCTGCCATGGGTATACTGGAAAAAATATTCATAACTGCAGAGACAGTATTGGTTGAAGTTCTTGTATAAAATATGAGAATAAAAGTTCCAGTTTGGCTTTAAGAGACTTCTTCTTTTTTTTTCACATCCTTTATATACTGTAGTGCCTGTACAAAATGTGGAAGCAGCCCCTGGATTAACACGATGTGGAAGAAGCAGCGTTAGATATTATGACATTACATGAAGTAAAGAAGTGGAAACGATTTAGAAAACGATTTGGTACAACCATTATTTTCCTGGTGTTTTGCCTATTAGACGAGCTTTTAAAGCAGAATTTATTTCAGATTCGGCAAACATGCCTCCTCAAATGTTCCTCAAAATGTTCCAATCAATAAACACTTTCCAAACCTGCACATTTCATGGTTCAAACAACAAAAAGCTGTGTAGTTTCAGGGTGGAGTATCACTTTTCTGGATGTATCTGTCTCTTTAAATAGATAAATCCTGAAGACAGAACACATACTGTAACTTTTTTTCTTTTCATCACACTCTGGATGACAGATATCAATAAGAGAACTTAAAGCTGCCAGAACTCAAGCTTCTCACTAAATATAAATCTGATCTTTCTCATCTGTTCTCTCTGACACTTCTACCAGATCAGTGAAATCCGACCTCCGCTTCCTCTCCTCCTCCATCCTTTGACGCTCTTCTGCCGTGTTTGCATTCTCATGTATACGAAACACACATTTGCTTAGACGTGCAAACGCTGCCTCTCCTATCTCCCAGTTATTAAGTATATACTGTGTATATAGATCATCTTCTATATGGAGATTGAATTGTTTTTACTGTGAATGATCAGAAGTACACTGATGACTGTGTTTCCTGTGTTTTTTTCCCTCATAGTTTTTCCTGATTGTGGCCTAAAGGTTTTATTCTAACTTCATCAGTCCACATTACTGCAGTTTACTTCTGACACTGGATTTAATGATGAGGAAAGGTTTTCTTCTACTGACTCTTTCCATGAAGGTCTTATTTGTGCATCGCTGCACCACCGCTCCTGAGTCTGCTAAATCTTCCTGCAGGTTGTTCGCAGTCAAATGGGGGCTTTTGATTCGCCTTCCTAACCAGCATTCAAACAGTTCTCTTACAGAGTCTTACACGGCTGCTTGGAGGAACCCATGATTGCAGAGGGTTTGGAGAGTCTGAGTATTTGTAAAGCTTTGAAATTGGCACTGGCTGATATTTCCTACTGACAATTGTTGACATGCCTCAGGCCTAACGAGATGATTGAGACCTTGGAAAAAGACACTTCGGGACTCTTAATGTGCCCAAACTTTTGCCAGATTCCATGATGATGTTTTTAATTTTTGTTTAATTTATGACCTAAAAAGTACGTGTGCATTAATGTTTGCTGATAATATGGTGGGGTTTTTCTTCTATTTCTCAGAGAGATTGGTGTTTACATCCTTTGGGGCTACTCCAAAAATATATTATGGCGTAACCCAGAATTGGTTTGATGAAATGTAAGGCCCATGTGACACTTGCCACGGCCCACTTTGAGCCTTTGTGCCGGGGACTGTGTGCTGTGTGGGTAACCCCGGGCAAACCCGAATCCTAACCCTGAAGTGGCCCCTTGAAGAAGAACTCACTCCACAAACATTTACCCAACTGTCTCCCTCAGTGATACTGTAACACACAGTCTGTGCTTTCAACCTGAAACGAGACCTACAGTTTTTTTTTGTTTTTTTTTTGCTGTTGGCTTTTTCCACAACCCTCATTATTGTCTTGTTTAGGGTACAAACTGGAGCAGAAACGTACTGGCAACAGGATCTGGATGCAGATAAAATACAGTATCCCTCTAGGTTGAGGAATAAGTGTTTATACTCAAAGCACTGGTAGGATGTGGGGAGAAGTTGACAGTCATATCAGTGGAGGCATATGTGACCGAACCCACTCACTATTTACAGTAACGGATCGCATCAGATCACATTAAACATTACATTATGATGTTATGAGAGACTCATTAAAAGCAGACAAAACACTGGCGCTTGTCATAAAGGCCTTAAACACAACCAGGCAAATGTTTCTTGTTACTCTGTTACTATAACATTAAATCACTATAACATTTATCACAGCTGACTGCTAGGTCTGGAAACGACACCAATGAGAAGCGGAACAACGAGTTGAGAGATGCTAAAAATGCTCCATAGAGCCGAAAGAAGTCACAGAGTCAGTATTAGAGGTTTAAGGTTTAGATGGTGAGAACAGCAAAACGTGAGTCTGTGTCACTGCTCCTTTACATAACCGACACTACAGGCCGGAGAACCTGTGCACATAAAAGGAGACGTGTTATTGAAAGACTCTCAGCTGATCCGTGCGGAATGAAAAGGACATCAGCGTACAGTTGACCTCCCAGCAGTCAGCTGTGTGGAGGTCGATGCTGCCTCTGCAAGGTGAGATTAGGCCCTGCTATTCTTGCCTCGCGCCTGGGCATCTTATCTTTTAGCTGCGTTCACACCATGAGGTCAGTAGTTTTTTTTTAGTCTAAACAAAGCAATTATATGGGTTGGCAAATGCATAGATTTTTGTGAAGAGATATATATTGCAGATTAAATGTCCTCAAGTCACTGGTCACAGGGGTCATAGGGCTTGGATTGAAATTAGGGACGTGGTATGAATTTGTTGTTAGGTTAATTAGGGAACACAGCACAGTTTATGGAAAAATGCATAATTTACATATGTACACACTGTGTGTGTGTGTTTGTGTGTGTGTGGTGCATACCCTCTGAGTCTGCAAGGTGAGATATGGCCCAGCTGTCCTACATCCCATTGGCTGTTGGCCAGTCTGGAAGCTGCGTCAAGTTAAACACAGGAAGTCATATTTGTCCCCACACTGATGTCATTGCTTTCATAATAAGAAGCCTCAATTGTATTATATAGATGCCTGCATGTTGTATTTAAAGAGCACTGGCCAGGGTAGAAAATTACTGGATTTATATAAAGTATGTGTTCTTTCTATTTTCGCATGTACATTTCTAATGATACTTTTTATTTTGAAAAGAAGACGTGTACCGGAAGCTGCTTCGTGTCGAGGCGAGCTTCACATACCGGTCAGAGAAAAGGGGCCGGACTCCGTTCAGTTTTCTTCCTACAAAAACCTTCAGAGTTGACACAGAGGACAATCTCAACTGGGACGGAGGAAACTTGGCTTCAGAGGGGACAAGGAGCAATAAAGGCCTGAATTCTTCCCTTTTTTTTATTTTTATTTTTGAAGTTTAAAAAGTGTTCGTCATCACCAAGTTGAACCGTTGGAGTCGTGCAGGACAAGTGAGCGACTCATCACTGACACCGAGAGAAGAGTCCGCACCGACTTCTTAACATGCACCTCACTGTTTGGCTGGTGAATGGTAGCTGCTATTTAACACCAAGCTGAAATGTAAAGAGCAGCAAAGGTGTTCCTGTCCACAGCTGCTGTCCGCCGGGAACTAAGTGCTCACGGTGAGTTACCCCCGGCTGGTTCCGCCAAACTCCGTTGAGAAATGAAGTAAGTTATAGCTACCACAGTTTTCTGTACATGTACATAGGTTGTAAAACAGTCACTAAGATTCCCCCTTTATAAAAACACACTACTTTAAAATTCGGCATAGCGGGGACATCAAAAAACATTATTTATTTATTAAAAAAATTCAACTTTTGACAGCTGGCTTGTCTGTTTTTTCTCGCTAGTACCCTTGTGAGGCTGGTCGAGCGCGGTGAGAACTTCTCATTAATATTAATAAAAGTGACCTCTTGGTGGGTCATCTATGAAGCCGAATTTACACCAAGAAGCATTTTAAAGCCATCATGTCTTCATTCAGGCTCTATCGGGTATAATAACTTGTTGATAAACAGAAAGGTTCTGAATTGATAGTTTTTTGGATTTAGTTTGTTAAAGCATCTTTAAGGCGAGGAGTTGATTTAACCTTGTCAATCACAGCAGTGGAGTCTGTGGTGCTCGTCAGCAGCAGAGTGTTCAATAACTGTTACCCAGGAAAATAGTTCACATAATAGAGTCTAATGTAGAATATGTATATAATGTTTATACACTGTTTCCATATAGATATTAGAAGAGCATTGGAAATAAGATGATTTTGTCCTGATTAATTAATTAAATTAAACACTACATCAACCACACTGAGGGGGAGGGGGGGCTAAAGTAATCAGATTACATTGGACTATTCCTAATTAATAACAGTTAAAGAGAAATATATAAATGTATTAGACTGTATTCTAAATATGGCTCTTAGTTCTGAAATATATAGAGTCACAATGTTTTTAGGCTACTCCAGAAATAATGTGAACTAATCAGGTCATACGTTAATAGATTGTGTCTTTTTAATTTGAGAAATGATTAGAATAAAGGGATGTTTCATACAGGATAATAAACCCATCTAACCCTGATGTATCCTCTCTATATAGATTTGAACCAGCGGCTCCTCAAATGGTTTTTAAAAGAATGTTATACTGTATGATGACTTTTAGTTAATGTTGTTGGTTGCCTGGTTTTCTGATCAGTCATAGCTTAATCATCTCTTTATTTCCCTCCAGATCCCTGGCTAGTGAGTTTCTAGAGTACATTTTGAGTAGGTAATCAGTAATCTGTGGCTGGTTGGATATGAATGTGACCCCCTCACCCCTGCCTATTCATCCGACTCTTTCCTCCCTTGGGACGATGGTCGCTTTGGTTCCCAGGCAGAAGGAGAACACACAGCGAGGAGTGTAAGTATTTATCTCTACAAGACATGGCAGAGCTCTGAATAGCTGAAATTAAAAACATACAACAATACAGTTTTTTTGTTTTTTAGAAGATTATCTTGTTGGTTGATATACCTGGTAAGTGTTGAGACTATTATTATTATAATATCTAGTATTCCATGCTAAAACAGCCAAACCATGACATTATTTCTGTATCATATTTCAATCTCTTACACAAAACATCCTGAAACAGCCATATGATGTATCATTTAAATCATTTAAAGTTTAAAGTACTACAACTGTAGTTTAATACACAGTGCAAAGGTTCAGCATGTAACAGCAGAGCCAATGATCTGCTCGGGTCATTCAGATGATTGTTAACCAGTAAACTGAATAGCATTCCTCCAAAAAATAGATGTACTTCTTTAACGTCTTCACAAGTGGCTCGCAGTAGTGTGTCTTGGCGTTGTTGCTATACAGACTACACAGGAAGTTCTTTAGTTAGTTCAATGAAGTTTATGTCCCTATGTGCTTGCTGGTATGTGTGTATGTGTGTGTGTGTTGTTTGTGTTGATCTAGGCCTCTGGGCTCTTTGTGTTTGAGGAGGGGTCTCCGGCCTAGCGGGGCTGACCTCAGGGTTGCCATGGAGACAACAGGATCCACTTCCTGAATTCTGGGCCCATCCTGCGATACATTATAGGAGCAGAGAGCTTGAGTTGAACTCATGATGGGGGGGGGGGGAGAGGGAGGGAGCATAGAGGATTCTTTAGGGAATATAATAAGTCCTGAGATTTAGTTCAGTCACTGTTTAGGTTTTCTTGTCATATTAATTTGATGAATTAGCGAGTTTCTTTTGATGCGTGTTTATCATTATCTTGAGAACGAGTAGTTATGCCTGTGTGTCTATAATGTATTTGGCGTCTAAACCTAAAACTGTTTTACTTCCTGTCCAAGAACGTAGTTTATTTCTGTTAATATACTGTATATAGTTATGCTAAAAGTTTAAAAGGATACCGTTAGACTATTGTTAGGTCTGAGGTGCAGATTTGAATGGTAACTGAAAAAAGCTCAAATTTAAAAGTGAGTTGAAGTAGTTTGAACGAGGGTAGTTAAATTATATGATAAAAACATAAGCTTCTGTCCTAATGTAATAAGTTTAAAAAAAAAAATCAGTGTAACACAAAATTTAAAGTACATGTTTTACTAGGTGTTTGGCATTCGTTGAGAAAGGCTGTGAGTTTATCATCAACTTTTCCATCATCGTTGCAAAACGCATTGCAAAGTCCTTATCAGGAGGCAGAGTTTCCTGCAAGACCCCGGTACTCAGCACCCGAGGGTGTCGAGGAACATTAACCCGCAGTTTTTGTTCTTAGGAGTCAACAGTGTTAATAATCAGAGTTCTGGTTACACGGACCAGCAGCTCTGTTAGTATCCAGGACCCTGATCGGAATATCCAGCGGTCTGTTAAACTGCTGACCGAGACTCGTATACGAGCTCAGAGAGAAAGAGAAAGCTGAAGGAAGGAGGAAGGGAGGGTGCGAAAGAAAGCGCAGGATCTGTGCTATCAGATAAAGAACTGAAATGGAAACTCACAGCTACTCACACACTCCAACACAAATGCAAAAAGTCGTGGCTGTTACCAAGTTTTGTTAATGAAGATTAAAGGAGATTAAATCGTAATCGAATTCTGAGAGTCAAAGGGCACAGATTACACTTAATGTTGGTGTCAAATATTATTTTGAGGATTTGAGAATCTGGTCAAATTTGTCACTTTTAAAGGTAAATAACACCGTGTATAAGTCATGTCATTAGACATCATGGCAGGAAAACTGTAAATGTAAAAACCCACCAAGCTGAGCAGTAACTAGTGGAGGAATCGAGATACTGAGTCACCAATTACACTTCAGTTACAGAGAACAGAAAGAGCCAGAGTGTTTGTGGTGGTGTGTAGATGTTACACAGGTTGTGTGATGTGGAAAGACTTTATACTTCTGCCAGTGGATTATGGTCTGTGGCGGAGAAGTGGGACTTTTTAAGGAATGCTGTTAAGATGAGGAGAGATGGCATGTTGCATTTATCAGATCAGGATGGTATCGTAGGATGCATTATCTGTCACGCATGGGGGTGGGGTGGGGGGGTGTTGTACTTCTTTAATGGAGAAATCTTAAAAGTGTAAAGAACGTTGTTTATAGTTGAGAGTATTTTTAGAATGAGCAAAAACTGGGATAAATGGATCATTAGATCCAGAGAGAGCTGGAGAGAACACACAGTCGCCCCCTTTACAAGAAATGAATCTTAAGCATCATGATCAGCGATGAATTGTGGCCATCAGAATATATTATACTTAAAGCTCTCAGGTAATGAAAGGGAAGAAAAGCTGCAGGACTTCAAAGGCTCACGTTGGCACATAACGCAGCTAGAGGTCATGTGAAGTGCCTGGGTCCGTGATATACTGTACCTTTTTAATGGTGTTTAACCTGGCACACTGTGGCCCTCTCATTGTGTTGCTGCGTTTGTGATGTAAAAGAAGTGCCTCTCGAGTGGATGAAAGAACACAAAGACACGGTGCTCGACATACTTTGAAGGTTTCCTCCGTAGCATTTTTTTTTAAACATCAATATATCACCGTTGAATTCACTGTCACCTTGGCGTATTTACTGTACACAGATCTGAATATGGAAGGCTCTACCTCGCACCAGCGGCGCTGCTAGTGTCTGACAGTTAAAAGTCCGTCCTCAGAAACCCCCCGATGGCGCACTTTAGGGAAGAAACGCATCTCATTTGTTGACATCATAGAGTCGGTGTCAATGAGACGAGCTGTTCTCTACTGAAAGTAGATACCGACGGGGTTAGCTGTCAGCCGCCAGACATTTGAGCTGTCTGTCCCTTTACAACATTCAGCATTTGAGGGAATCCATTGTGCTGTTAAAGGACGGGTTCACAATTTTTCAAGTCTTTCAAACCTTTCAAAGATCCTTTAATGATGCACTTACAATGTAAGTGATGGGGCAAACTATTTTCAGTTTTTACCCACAATTCACTTAAATTTCAGTTCAACTTCAGAATCAGAATCATATTTATTGTCATTGTTTTTTGTACGAACGAAAAGCATAACTAAAAGATGAAGACGTCTGTGTTGAGCTAAATGCTAACGTTTTAGCACACAATCGTCACAGTTACAATGCTTATGTTTAGCAGTTATAATGTCAGCAATGTTTGCCATCTCTAGAGCCTTGCCTTTGAGAGAAAAAAAACTAACGGCTGAATGTTGTGTCAAGGTGACGCACAGTGAGAACGTTTCAACTTTGATAACCGTTTTCTCCTCCAACCATAATGTCACTTGCGTTTTGGCAGCGAACAGTGTCAAGAGTTGAGATTTTATCAGAGATTTTTTTATCACTTTTATAAGAGGTGCTGTCTGGATTGCTTGAAAGCCAAACTGAAAAAGTGGCCCTTAGTCATGCACTACCACGTATGTCTGATAAGCCATGCTCCATTATATAGCCTCAGATCTTTGAATTTCATTTGGCTTATACATTCTCAGTAGACAATAGACAACATTATGACAATTTAACTAACAGAAAAACGGCAGCAAACTACAGAATGTAAAGACGTAAGTACTATTGATGTGTTTTGTAAAGTACAATGTCAATGCGTATGCCTCCCAATATTCCCTTTACTAATACTTGACTAATAGTTTATGACCAAATTATTTCGTGTGACCTTTATTGCCAGAAGACGAGTGTATTCATGTTTTTAAATTTAGATTTCGGTTGTAAATGAGTTCGGATGTTTGCTTTTTTGTCATAGGCTGGGTTTTAGGGAACACACCTAAATTGGTGCAAATCAAGTAAAATGGAACAAGACTTTTTCCATCAAATAAAGCACAAAACTCGAACATCCTTTCTTTCTCTCATACACACAACCTGTTTATTAAGCAATACTGTAGATTGTATTCAAGCTTCTAGCAGACGGTGTGAGGAAATGGTTAGTGTGTACACCTGCTCTTATTTCTCCTGCCCTCCTCTTCCTTCAGTTTTTCTCTTGCTTTCCTCTCTCTCTCTCTCTCTCTCTCTCTCTCTCTCTCCCTCTAGACTCTGCATTAGCTGGTTGCCAAGAATCTGGGGAATGCAGGATTGCAATGTTCTGATAAAGTTTGCTTTGTTCCCCAAGTGACCTGAGTGAGAGAGAGAAACGGAGAGAGAGAGAGAGAGAGAGGTACCCATAAGTCCACACACACACACACCCACACACACTGCTTGCACATGTTATTCTTGAAAAGGACACTCGAGTGACAGACTGTAAACGTATGTATGCACAGTGCTGTGCGTTATACAGTTAGACCTAAATAATATATACTGTAGGAAAAGCAGCATTCCTGAAGCATCCATTAGTCTTTTCACAGTGAGCTGCCTGGAATTAAGAGCATTCACACAATCTGGGGCCAAAAGTCAAGAGCTCTTAAAGATCTCAGGGATTACTCAAAAGACATAGCAGGGATTTGTAATTTGTTTGTTCCTGTCTTTTAACTCTAAATAACTGAGATCTTCTGCCTCTTCGCTGATCCACAGAGTTTAAGCAAATAATACAGTGCTAAAGTCATTTAATTAAGGGCGCTGCCATGGCAACAACGCTACTTGCATACGTTACGTTGTACTTAAAGACATTCTAAGGGTCTCTCTCTTTTAAGCCTGTTTCACATTAGCCAAAATTAGCATTAGCATTATCACAGTTAACCATTGTAAATGCACCGTTGCTAACCAAGCTAGCAGCTAGTGTTATGGTCAGCTCCACCCTCTCGTCCAAATATGGTCACTTCTGGCTCCAAAAATCCAAAATGGCAACAGCCCAAATCCAAACTCAAGGCGTCAAAACAGGAGATTGAATATTAAATGCATACATATATTTTTTTCATGTTCTGTTTTCCTTTTCTTTTCACTGAGCTCTATGATATTTGGTTTGGTAGTGTGTGTTGAGTTGGCATCATTTGTTTACTAAATCGAAATTATCCACCTTCACCACCACCTTCATCAGTCAGCTTTGGGGCGACCTCAACCTGTGGGGATGACTCAGATAATTCACAATGTGGGATGTGGAGTACGTTGAGAAACAGCGAAGAACTCTGGTTCGGTTCAACCGTCGCTAATTTCGGCACCTGAAATCTTCGATGTTTCACATGCAACAGAAACATATAGACTTAACTACTACATATAGATTCAGACTTGATGTATTAATACTACAGCGTATAATACTAAATTTAGTGCCGACATAAACCAAGCGGTTGTGTTCAATCTTCAGTCTTAATACGGACACACTCACATCCACCTTTTATCTTCAGCATCCTTGACAGGTGTCTTACATCGGAGGCCAGTTAAAATAGAAAGAGTACATCACATGTATAGTGGCAAATGTCAGGAGATCAGAATTTCCATTGAAGTCAGTTTTAGTGCGTGCTGGTTAGAAAGCGCTGCTGACTTTACAGTAGCTTGACACTTAAGCTCTGTGTTATTGAAGGAGAAGGAGGGAACGGGGGGGAGAAATGGCATTCCTGTTTTTATCTCGGCACAGGACACACAAGTGATTACATGCTCTCTTGCTCTCTCATTCTCCAACTCCATCACAGACATACACTCTGACCTACTCTCTGTCTTACTGTACACACACACACACACACACATAAAGGCACATTCATGCTCATGCTCACAAAACATACAAACTCTTACGTGCTGTGCAAACTTTCCAAGTCTCGCTCTTTCTTCTTTTCAGACAAACACACACCATATGTTATCATGACACACTTGTGGGGCCCAAAGCCATCATTCAAGCATTCAAATTAGTCCAGTCACACAGCATGGAAGTCAAAGGTGTGTGAAGGAGAGTTTGTACTATAAACAGAGATGGGGACTGCACTTTCTCTTTATGTGTGTGTGCGTCTATAGGAAAGAAGTAGTTAAGAAACATGGAGAGAGAGTGAGAGAGTGGAAGAAACAGGAAGTAAGCGTTTGGGTTGGTGGAGCAGGGTCAAAAAGGGCACTATGGGAGTCCTCCACATTCATTTGCGTGTGAAGAAGTAATTAGGTGTGTGTGTGTGTGTGTGTGTGTGTGTACGTATGCTGAGCTGTGGGAGTGTGTATGATGGCTAAACAGAAAGGCTGACTTGTGTTTACATGGTAAATATGTGTGTGTGTGTGTGTGTGTGTGTGGGTGGGTTGGGAGTTAAGGTTGTGGAATGTCACATGCTGATAGAATCCTTACTGGACAACAAAGCCGGGGAAAGAAAACATAGTGGAAACCATTAACTATGCTGATCACTGTCTGGCGCTAGTCTGCACTGTAAAGCAGAAGAATGAAGCAGCCTATTAACACTGATGTGAACGGTGTTGTGTAGGCCTGTATACCAACCAGCTGCTCCTGTGTTGTAGTTTTCAGAATGTTTATTAAATAATTATACCTTGCACATTACACAGTCCAGTGTGTGTATGTTTGTCTTATTCCTTGTAAAAAAAAAAAAAAAATCAAATGAGGAAAAAACCTCAAAATAATAGTTTTGTATATGAGAATAAATCTGATCTCAGACTTGGCGTGTATTTAGTCAGCTGGAAAATTCAGTAGATTCAATGTTGTTTCAAATGTATAGTAAAACGTTAACAGCCTGATAAGAATGACACAGTTCTTAATTTCTAAATGTAGGTTACAGTATCTCGTCCTTAACAACTGCTTCTTTAGTCAAATGGAGCCAGGTTAGAAACATTATCAATAATATTTAATTTCTCTTCTTGGTGGCCATTTTGAGAGTAGTATTAATGCTTAAAGGAAGTGTGTTTGCTTGATTGACAGTTGTGTTAACTGTTGACATAGCTGCTTTCTAGCTTTTCCCTAAATTTCGAACCATATGACCCGAAAACTTTGATATTCTACAGTATATGATATATCGCTTGCTACTTAGCTCCCCTATGTAGCTAAATTCCTAAGCTCTAACCATTTTAGTCCTCACTTTAACTCCAAATATGGCCAAATAAAATGTTAGCTGGCTAGCTAACATTAACGTGTCACTACCAGCCTAGCCGCTAGCTAAATTGACATGTCAATGAAAATATACTGGTTGACAGCAGAAAGCACTGTCGACATGGGGAAAAGGGTTAAGGACTAATGGAACATTTATGAACAAGTGCAGTGACTCTGAAAAAATATTGAATTATTGTATGGGAACAGACGGACGTATGGCATAAGTCCTTTAAAATTTGTAAAGGACAATTGTACAGCCATCCTGTTCTTCTGTGTGATGATGGATTGTACCTCTCGAGCAAGGAGCAGGTGTCTGCAAGTTTGAGAACAAGAATAGACAGCAGAAAGACTGGAAGCGATACAGACAGGAGGTGTCTGCTGTAGAGGAAAGTCACTGCTGTTTCTTTGAGTCCAACTTGGCAGTGGGACAAAGACAAAAAGTTTTCCAGCAGACTTGTGTAATACCGTTCACTCACATTGTATCCATTCTTTGTGTTTTTTTGTTAAGATGGTTGATTTATATAATTACAAGTGTTCTGCCGTATTTAAAGATGTCGCTTCTTTTAAAAATATCCTTAAAAACTATTTTTTACGTGTTCTGAAACCCAGAATTGGAGGCTCTGTATTTAAATAAAAGAGAGAGCTCATAGGAACTTCTTCCTTTTCAGGCCGGTTGGCAGTCAGGGCTACTGTAAACATCCTTGACTGGAAGCTGGTGTCAGGTCCGGGGGCTTTCAGTCGGATGTTTGCAGCAGCCAACTGCTAGTACCATCGCTAGACTTCACCTGCTGTGTTTTACTGAGGGAACGGACGCACGTAGTAAATATACTGACAGCTGTTTCGAAAAAAAAAAATACATTGCTTACCAAATGATTTGATTAAAGGAAAACTACATCTTATTACAACCTGGACGTTATTTTTTCATTGGTTCGGCTCATTCATCGGCTACTCTCCAAAGTCTTGGGCATGCAGTAACGTGACCTCATACTGTATGTCGCAACAAAGCTCATGGTTTTGATCATCAAACCAGAAGCATGTACTTATAAGCAACCATTGCACAAGAAAGCCATGAGTGCACACGGGTACGGTTCAGTATCCCGAGATCTCACTGTGGTGAGTACAGTATTATCATAATGAGTGTTGAGCAGTTGCTTTTCTGGTTGTTAAGAGATGGTTCAATGGTTGTTAATGAGTAGTGTATGAGATTACAATTAGAAACTCAGTACTACCTTGACAAATTTGGACTCGATTTTTTTTCACCGTTTTTCAGGTAGTTTGATGGAGGGGTGATCAGACTGGTCTGGTACTTGCTAGCTGATCAATACAGATTCAATTATCAGCCCAAAAAATAAGATTCTTGTTGCATTAAACAGTAGAACGTCTCCAACCGCTTGACCTCCCCGATACCTATATTACACTCGGAAATTTCAATATCTTAAAATGACCAATAACTTTACATACAGTAGTTATTCGTGTATAGTGATATGCATTGCAATCATGTGGATTACAAATGAAAAAGTTGAAGTCAGTGAATAAAGTATAAAGTTGCATGTAACTGTCTAATTATGGGGGATGACTCATTTCGTCACAAAAGTACATATGTACCAATGGGACAAAGCAGAAATCCTGAAAAACTGGTGGGAAGGAAGGTGGCGTGAGTCCAGGAAGAAACGTCTCGCAGTGATAGCTGTCTCCATTTAGGCCATTTGGTTCCCAGTGGATGGGAGCGGCTTCATCCTCCCCTGAGAGCTGAGGACAAGGGAGTAGGAGTAGGGGAAGGGTAGAAGATGCGTTTAGACGAAGAGAAGAGTGAGAAGGATAAAGGGAAAGAGGAGCAAGATGGGAAGAACGAGAGCATGAGCTGGGAGACGAAGTGAGGATGAACTTTGGGAGAAGCTGAGATGAAAATGATCATTTCTGAAAGGTTTGGTTTTGACCCCCCCCCCTCCCTCCCACTCCCATCAGTTGGAGCCGAGGGGATGTGGGTGTAACATACACTACAGAACCACAGACAGGGAAGGAAGGAAGGAAGCATTCTAATATTACAGTCTCCCCCACCCCCACATTCATCATGCCATGAATGAAAACATGCTGTGCTTCTCGCAGTTTCTGTCTAAACAGTCTCTGCGTTCCTTCCTTGGTGCTGGAAAAGCCAGAAAATAGACAGTTCAGCTCACAAAAGCTCCTCTACATGGAAAGAATCAGTGAAAACTAAGCAAACTTCTACACGATGCAGAAAGTTATTTGTTGACAGTAATTAGATGCAACAAAAAGAACTGGGTCCGAAATCGGATATTTAAAATCTTGGCGAATAAAACTCCCTCTGAAATGTGTTTAGAAAGTACCGCTTGTTTTTATTTCCCCAATTTGACTCAACTGACCATTGAAGTACAGTATACTTATTGACCTCTGAGCTCCAGGAAGTGTAAACATCCTACACTCTCGGCGTCCGCCCCCTGGTGGCCGGGGGTGGGACTGTTTGCACTGCCTGGTTCAGGAATTCAACCGCTGTACTGTACAGTTCTTACATTGTATTTTTCTGTCTGTTCATTTCGGTGCAGAATGCAAAAAATCATACTTACACAAACGTGATATAATTTACTGTGGCTTTTATCCTCCATATACATATATATTTGACACACTAATGACCTAAATTGCTAGTCTTCTATTCCAAATGCGTCACACACCTAATAAACTAAAAATGGGATTATGACATTTCAGACCTGCAGCAAACATTATGATGAGCTTCCTCTCTACTGTTGGCTATAGTAGAGAGGAAGCTCATCATCTTATTATGGGTGAGTGTCAATTTTAACAAAATAAAATTTTAATTGATTAATGCATATTAACTGTGTCCAGATTGCATTGTATAATAATTATTGTTACATACTGAACAATAATGCTAGTGATATAATGATAAATCATTCTAGGTGATATCATCCCTACTGGTTTCCTGTCATACTTTTATTGTGAAACGGTTATTAAATGGCTTTGTGTATGGAATAAAAATGGTCTTAATTCAGAAACCAGTTTAACAATGAAGCTGAATATTTGAATTTAAATGTTGTCTTCTGTCTTTAAGTCCTGAAAATAATTCTAATGTCTTAAACTGTATTGATGTAATTGTGCGTTTAAATAAAGAGCTATTAAAGTAACAACTGAAGGGTCTGTGCAATTCCTCTGACATCCTTGGTCAGGCTGCTGGGGAATGCTTGCCATACGGAACAGGAAATAGGGAGCGGTTCATCTATGATTGGCTGGTTTCCGTGACCCAGCGACCTTGGTCATGGCTGTCCCAGTGGGGCTAGGACACACACACACACATGTATCAAACTATGTGACAGAGTCCAAGAATGGAGGAAATGGGGGTAACATGAGGGAAAATGAACTTGTATACAAAGTAACATGAAAGTGCATGAATGGTGCTGAAATTCAACAATAGAGAAAAATAAATCTCTCTAAAACTGTGTGTGTGTGTGTGTGTAAAAGCCGTCCTCGTAGGAAAGACGGACAGAGGAAGCAGTGGGTGGGGTCTGTGAGTGTTTGTGTATACGTAAGTCTGCTATTTTAGAACTAAAAATATGTAATCTGTAATAAATATCTACGCAGGGAGGATGTGGCTCTTTGAAAGTGGAACGATTGTGAAATCTGTTTGGCCAGTGTACACCATAGATCTCACTGCACCCCAACATGATGGAAAGATCAAGACACACATGCCAAAACAGTCGATTCAGAGGCTGTCTTTTTTTATGTTTATGTGTTTATAATATGTTTCTATGTGCTGCATCCAGATTTACTGCTCCAATTATTCAGTTGCCTCTCAGTTACTGACTGTGCTTATTTGATCATTGTTTACTTAACTTATAGCAAATTACAAGGTGTTATGTACTCTGTAAACTGAGTAATAGCACTATTCACAGTAGCATATAAAATTAATATAAATATTAGCACAACTGTAAATATACAATAGAAATCTTGTGCTTGTACTTCTGCTGTCTTCTTCTACATGTTGCTTACAGTGATGTAAAATGTGCAGTCCATGCAGTAGCCACAAGATGGCAGTATAGTGTCAGTAATATACACTATATTGCCAAAAGTATTTGGCCACCCATCTAAATGATCAGAATCAGGTGTCCTAATTACTTGGCCCGGCCACATGGAGACTGTTTCTACAAACGTTTGTGAATGAATAGGCCGGTCTCAGGAGCTCAGTGATTTCCAGCGTGGAACTGTCATAGGATGCCACCTATGCAACAAATACAGTCGTGAAATTTCCTCGCTCCTAAATATTACAAAGTCAACTGTGTCCCTACATAATCTGTTACTGAGTGGCACTATGAACAGGTGTGTGTGTGTGTATGTTCATGCATGTGTAAAAGCAGGGTGTTGATAATCAGCACCTTGAATGTTTTTCTGAGTCAGACCAAGTAGCAAGGAGTAAAAAAAAATAAAATATATATATTTACATATATATGTAAAGTTCCTGTTTACTGCACATAAGAAAGCAGAAGTGGCTCGATTGAGTTTCTACCACAGGACAGAAAGCAGGGAAAGCCCCCGAAACCAAAACTAGCCAGTTTCGGCCTAAAGTTGAACCACAGCACTGCAGATGCAGGGCGTTTCACTCTCTATGATATCTTATTATGAAAGATTACATAATGATTCTCATGACTGAAGTGATTTCCGAGCCAACAATAGAAACACACCAGTCACTCAGCCAGTTGAACGTACACTGGTGCTTTACTGTTGGCACATATAAACATGTCCTAATTTACTGTGTTGCTTTACAGTGATGCAACTAGCCAACTGTCAAAAGACAGTGTAAAACATGTTCAGTGTATAGCTGGTGTTAGCATCACACGCTGCCCATATTTTTATCCCATATTTGGCTGGTTTGGAAGGCATATATTGTCTACATGCGCAGAGACCTCTGAATGCCACCAGCCTTTCATCCACTGTGATATTAGGGCCTAGGTTATAGAGTAGTGGAAGTTGTTCTACCCACTTGTCCCACACTGTCCTCATAGCTGCCACCTTATCTCTCTCCCGTCTACCAGCCCTTGTATATCGATTATCAAGTGTGAAAAGTCAAGAGACATTGAACTGGCTATTGATTCAAAGCCCCAAAATACCCCCAGCTCCTTCCAATTATCCCCCAAAGCACACCTCCCTTCTAGATTAGTCATTTCTAGAATATTTTTCTGTATTAAATCTGGCATGACCACATGAGTCACACGAGTCACTGCCATCCTAGTGGGCCCTGGCACTGTCTTTATTATGTTTTCTGCAGACAGTTTTGCCTGGTGCATATTTGTGGATGAAGACCAATGTATTTCACCATTGTCATACTGAAAATAAATACTTGTTCGAACTTTAAAATGGGTCGATTTGATCTGTAAAATACAGTCCCACCTCTATAGTTTAAGCTCTGTCCATCATTACAAAACACATATTTTGTGGCTAAACATTGTTTAAAAAAGAATATAGAGGTTTCATCTAAATAGAGGTTTTTAAAAAATAGCACAGAATTAGTTAGTTCTAGACAAAAAACTTCAAGTACAGAACTGGTGTGATGCAGTCTGCTGTGTGACAGATATGGCCTTCAGACATACTGTTGGGGAAATAAGTGAGTGCTGGTGATTACCAGTCTCCAGCGGTGTCTGAACTCTCATGATCTCCCCTCAAGGATGAGAGCGAGAGAATATTGTGAAATATCTCTTTAAAAAAGGCACAGCAGCGTGCCCGCTGGGAGGAAATGGAAGACGAGAGGACAGGAAGCACATGGAGACGCCATCTGTTGTTGGGCAACAAAGCAGAAACAAGTGCCAGGACAACAGGAGACACACACACACACACATGCAGACATACACACATATGATAAAGAAACTGGCACAAACAGACTCCAATAAGTGAAGGAATATTCAGCTGAAAAGGATGCTTAAGCTTACTGGCACACAAAGGAGAAACTGTATGCTATGAAACTGAAAACTATACTTAAAAAAAAAACCCCAAACTGATATATTCATAACACAGGATCAAGTGATTATGTGTAATGTAAAACAGGTCGCTCACAGTAATGAATTATCACCTGACTCTGCAGTTCCTCTCAGCTCTACACAGCCTTATAACATCTTTCACACACACACACACACAGTTCACACTATATAATGAGCAGAGAAATAATTCTACACCTCCTTAACATAATAAGTCACATTATCTGCCAGAGCACACAACAACCATAACACAATATACAATGAGATATATTTACACTAATGTGAAATGATGTATGCTACTGTGTGATTTTATTGCTATTTTTAGAACGCTATCTTCCAACTTTCTAAATCTTGATCTCCGTACATTGAACTGTACAGATGAGACCGTTGTGTTGATTGGACCGAAGAGTAGCTCAGAACGTACAGTGAGTCAAGAATGGAAGATCATTATATGTTGCTGTTGGAAAATGAATTACTAACATGTAGCTAATTACCTTTATAACTATTAGTCACTATGCCAGCGGGTGTCATTACAGTCTAAAGACCCGTTTTCAAACTTGCAGCTTAGTGTGGAGCTGCTATTCAAGAACCATAATAGATACAGAGCACAATAGTGACATACCAAATATTTATGACTAATATGCATCATTATGCATTATGTTTTAATCGTACCTACTGTGGCTGTGACATTCAGATCTGTGTGAGCTGCTCCCCGTGACACATCTCATCAAAGCTTACTGACATGATGAGTAGAAGGATCGACTCCGCCACTGATGGAAAAAGAAAAGAAAAAAAAAGAAAGGTTCAGTAGGAATGAGATGAGTCGCGCCACTTTGAAGAGTCTGGCCGTCACATCTTTCTACTTAAGCCCTTTCCTGGCAGCAGCAAGCTTTCTAATCGTATCCCTCCTATTATCGTCCAACTTCATTGTGGAGAAAACACTTGGGAGTTCAGTCGGTTTGCTATTCGTATAATGTTCAACTCCTATACAGTACTGCCTCTCCAGCTCTCTTTACTAACAAGCCTTCATCCTATGTATTCAGATGGCAGATCTGCTGCGACAGATATGTCCCATATACTGGAGAATCACTGTATTTCTTTCCTGTCTTAGATTTTTTTATTAAAGGACCATAAAAATCTGAACCTTTCATGGGTGTACATCCCATGGGGTGTAGTTGGTTGGTTTACAGAAAGTGCAGAGGAGTTTTACAGTTTGCTAAATTTAAATATTGAATCGTTTGGTAAAGGTCAAGGTTTTTGAATTGTGTTCACCTTTGTTGCACAAGCACTTTCCCAAATTAACTTTCAATCACCTGTTTTCCCCCCACCTACAACATAGTCACTATCACACTAATCACTATCTATCATAGTGAGAAATATGAAACCATAAACAGCAAATATAGCAGTAACATATAAAAAGAGATGTAAGAAGTCTCATTGGATACAGTAGTAGCACAAAATGCAGCAACATGCCGATGGCACATTTAGAATTTTGCTACTTCTAATTATTTTTTACCAGTAGGTGTCACTACTGAACACTGTGTTAAATGAGGCTTGGCGTAATGAATGAAGTAATTGTTTCAAGAAAGCCTTGTTTCGCAGTCACTACATACCAGTGTTGGAGGACATCTTGCCAGTGAAAAAAAAAGCTGTTAAACACAGGAAGTGGCCAATCAGACTCTAGCCAGTGCCCACCACAACATAAAAATGAGTTTATATTTTGGTACTTTTGTCTTGGTATAGCCTGTATCACCTCTTCTGTTCAGTTGGGTCTGTTCAGTTGGAGTCATTGACATTTTTCTGAGTCTATCTTGTTTAACATTTGAGCTCGTTCCCTACTGAGATTCCAAGATTTATAGACAGGCATAGTGAGGCCGGCTCTTCTAGGCCTCCTGAAATAACTACCATGTACTCAGCACTTGGTTACTTTCTTCCAAACCCAAGAATACAGAGTTTTAACGACAGAGGGAGCTTCAGACTCCCAAGAAATGCTGCTCCTGTTTCAGAGTTGATGTTACATTACATAACAGGTAAGAATGTGGCTTATTTAGCTAAATGAACTAGTTATCTAACAAGTAAGAATGTGGCTAATTTAGCTACTTGAACTAGTTAGCTAACAGGAAAGAATTAGGCTAATTTAGCTAAATAAACTAGATAGCTAACAAGTAAGAATGTGGCTAATTTAGCTACTTGAACTAGTTAGCTAACAGGTAAGAATGTGGCTAATTTAGCTAAATGAACTAGTTAGCTAACAGGTAAGAATGTGGCTAATTTAGCTACTTGATCTAGTTAGCTAACAGGTAAGAATGTGGCTAATTTAGCTACTTGAACTAGTTAGCTAACAGGTAAGAATGTGGCTAATTTAGCTAAATGAACTAGTTAGCTAACAGATAAGAATGTGGCTAATTTAGCAAAATGAACTAGTTAGCTAGCAGGTAAGAATGTGGCTAAATTAGCTAAATGAACTAGTTAGCTAACAGGTAAGAATGTGGCTAATTTAGCTAAATGGACTAGTTAGCTAACAGGTAAGGATGTGACTAATTTAGCTAAATGAACTAGTTAGCTAACAGGTAAGGATGTGACTAATTTAGCTAAATGAACTAGCTTGCCAGTGCTTTGTTGGTCCAGTTTGCTAACATCACACAAAACCTCCAGTTGTGTGTCATTGGACCTTATGCAGCATTCAATTCATGTTGGCAGAATGCAAATAGCAGGAAAACCTCACATTTTTCAGTCTAGTGCCTCCTTCTAAGATGTTTTACTATCCTTGTAGTCACACACTATACATAGCCTATATTTAGCTACTCATGTTACATATTTCTCATAGAAAACAAGTAAAACTACAGATACAGTCAAACAGTAGCATATAGCTCCCTTTTTTAATTTGCCAAATTGATTGTTTCAGCGTTAATATGGCATTTTAATTAGATGTTGCAATGTTGGCTTTGCGGCCATTTTGTCACCAGATTGTTGACACTCCTGTTGCAGTTTTTTGTTGTTTTTTGCAAAATGGGAGATATTATAAATTACTGACATCTGACGCTCAGAATTACAACTAGGTGGTTGATGTGAATGTTTTTCCTGCTCTGCTGCTTGTGATTACAATCTGTACAATAGGTCTGCGTAAACATATCATTAGTCATGCTAGCATTTTGTCCATTTATAGCTAACTAGAATGAAATGCATAACTAGACTTTAGCTTTAACTTTTATGGTTAACTTAACGTGCCACCATCTCACCTTAATATTGGGTAAATTTAGTAAACATTGTTATTGCCTATACATCGATCTACCCACACTGGTGTTGCCTGATTAAACCTTTTCTAACACTCTGGGTGTGTAGATGTTACTTAATTGACATTTCCCTCCACTATCTTATTAATTCTGTTGCACCTATATGTTGAATATTGCACCTATATGTCCACTAGTTTCTGAATACTTCTGGCCTTTGGGGACCATGTGATCGGCTGTCTTTGGGTACCATAATCACTTTATTTCGGTAGTTAAATGCTGTAGTATGTAAAATCCAACTTCCACATTTGGAAATAACAAGAGCAATGTTTCCAACTAGTTCATGACTTCTCATAATTTCCTACTGTAGCTTAACTCACTTTCACTTACTTTGAACCTCTGGAGTCTTTTCAGACTGCCCCAGAAACTTGACATTTTTATCAGGAGCACGTTGTCTTTTTGTTCGGTGACTTGCTGTGAAATTGACTGTGCTCAAGTGGAAGAAAGGTTGTGGATGGAGGTGTGTCGGAAACAAAGCAGTCAAGCAGAAAAGGGCAATTTTGATGTCAAAGATTGAAAGATTTGTGCCTGCAGCAGACTGCATCAGAGTTTGGTTCCCAGTGTAAACCCCTGGACATCAGGAGATCCCTCTGAAATAGAGTTGACATGATTGCTGTCCTCCTGTAGCAGATCGATCCCTGTACTTGACTATCAAGTCAAATGTGATCACATAGAAACTAACTAAAAGGTCTACAACAGTGTTCAAATAATCATCTTCAGATACTAGTTTCAAATAAATGTTCTATATGAAAATGTGTGTGTGTATGGTTGTGTGAAACAAGAGAAGAAAAACAGCGTTGATCTCACTTTAAGGCTGTCGGGTACATTTAAACTTAAGTGTTAAATCAAATATTCACATGACATAATCTCACAGTTTGACTGAAAAAAGAGAAAAACCACTCGGAGGGTGGAAGGTACGCAGGTTCATTTAATGTGCTGGATTTACTGTTTGTTTGGAGTTTTCATGTTCTTCCACATGAATTAACTAGTGAAAGACTAATGATAAAACAGTGTTTTTTGTATTTATGTTATAAAATATAGGTAATATTGTGGATTTAAAGTCCAACTGAAAATTAGTTGTCCCTTTTTTCAGTCAACACTCAGAGTCAGAGTGATTTTTACATTGCTATGTTTGTTTGTTTGTTTGTTTGTTATTTTGTTTTTGTTTTTTCATTAGAGTGGAGGGATGAAATGTCTCTGAATGAATGAATGAGATGGCAGAATGGTGAGTGAGTGAGTGAGTGAGTGAGTGTGCCGGTCAGTGTACGTATGTGTTGGACTGTCAGCTGAACCAGCAGAGGCACAGACTGATAAAGTAACCAAACTTCCACTAGCAGTAAGTTCACTTTGTAAGCTGTACCACACCTGACTTGGTAGCTGCCTAGCCTGTACACTGACAGTAGGCGTACTATGTAGTATTCTGTTAATGTTACCAATAACAATATAATTGTTTAATCGTGTGATGTGTCTGTCACTGTGTCACTCACTCAAAATGGAACTGTGTGCACTGTGTGTATACTGGGTAACTTTTTAAGTTTCAGTAATCATCAGTTGTGTTTACAGCTTTATTATAACTATCCCGTCCTTGCCAACAGTGCTGGGTTGTCATATATTCACTAGTTGTGCTTTCTATTTTTCTTTGAAATTCTGTCTTACATAACATTTATCTGTCATTCGCTTTTTTTTCCTGATGGAGCATTTTTTCATTTAGCGGTGTGCATTATTATCGAATGTGGCATCGATGTGTGTATTAATACTGCATTAGTTCCAGTCAGATTAAAGCTTCCCACTTTACTGAGGTTCCAGAAGTCAGAGAGATAATCTTCGTTATATTAAGTATTTGAAAGTGAATCTCTTTGCATGTCTAATCCTCCACTGTGAGCATATTTACCAGTGATATCTGTTCAGCCTTTAGCACGCAAACTGAGTTCTTTGCCTCCAACCACTCAGGTTTACCTCAACCAATGGGATTATTTCTGCTTCCAGGAGAGACCTTCAGTGCGATGCTTTCGCACAGTGCTCACTGTCTTTAAACGCTTCCACATGACACATTTCTTTATCCACATCCCCATTTTTATTTGAGTTAATTGTGACAAAATTCACATTGTAGGGCTTAAGAGTTGCAAATGTCCAGTTATTGTGGCTCATCTATTCTGAACAATACTCAGAAATCCAGCAAGCATGGCGAATATTCATCTATTGAACAATCACATTTTAAGACATAAACAAACCATTTTCAAGTGTTATATATTATTATAATTCCTCTTCTGAACCGATTCTAATGGGATTTATCCCTGCTGTTACTGTACGTTAATATTCACACTGTATATGACTATAATGCAAACAATAATGTAAATATCAAAATGCTGTACAAAAAAAGAGGATGTACAGGAAACTAGTTGTGAAAGACTATCCTTACAGCATAGATAAACATAAAAAATACAAAAGAGGCACTTATCAGATACACACTCACACACATGTATGTACATGTACAATATACTAGAAATTCAAATATTGAGCCCATGTTATCACACAATTCACCTGAAGTTATTTTTACAATTATATCAGATACTCTTGGCTGGGAAGCAATGTAGAGACCTGTCAGCTAATGAAAGGCAAGGCCTTATTCAACAGGAAGAACAACTGACCGAGTCAGGAAGAAAAGTTTAAATCCTGCTCATATGCGCACCATTGCTGTCTTACACCTCGCATGGCTTTTAATTTCACAGATATCTATCTATTGTCTCTACTGGCGGACTGGACAGACCAATACATGCTTCTCCATGTCAGGCAAAAATTATTAAACAACTAAACATAAAAAGGTGATGCTGTCAAAGTCTGTCAAATCTTGCAGTAAAACCTGCTTCACATTGCCTTGACAGCGGCTACAGCAACGCCCCGTTCAGTGGAGAGTTAAACCAGTGTGTTAGTGCATGCTAATTTAGAGACTACTGCACGCTCATAGGAGCACAGTTCCAGGAGTTATTTTTGAACACCAATTTTTGACAGGAAAATGAACAAGCCATTAATATCTGCAAAGAATACTGTGCACCTGGAGGCTTGACGGATTGAATTGACTGATTCATAGGGACAAAGTCAACAGTTTCACCACCTACTATGGTGAAAAGTACTCTATGTATAGATATACTATATCATGGAATAACGGTGTTTGTACAATTTCACACATCATTTGGCCAAAATATTGTAAAGTGAGACAAAACGAGACCAATCAATCATGTTCGTGAAGCGACAAGTTCCTGAAAGTGTAGCTTCGTTTGAAACCTACAGCGCTTTCAACAGGAAGACACAGATTGTCAAAAAAGTGCAACTCGCCACACACATTTGTCTGATCACATTACTTAAGTCACAGTCCACATCCAATCATTTTCAATCATCTTGTCCAGTTCGGTGTAGAGGGTGTTCAGTGGCAGCCATATTGAAAGGCCACGAACAGCTGTTAGCAGGGTTGTTCTGTGCTGTTTTTAACTAACAACTCACTAACATAACATTTCACTAATGATACACTACACAAGGATTGTAGAGTCTATTTTTATATAGTCAATCTGTAATGAACATTAGTGATTAGAAAAGCATTCAGTCTATAAGCAGTGTTGGTAAAATGAACCGTCACTGATCAATTAATTAGCTTCCTTGACGCGAAATGGAAGAAACTAGCTAGCTGCGCTGAAAAGATAATGACGGAAAAAAACATTTTTTTGGAAGCATTTTGGATTCAACACAATAGGTGGGGAAAAAAATACATCAACATTACGCAACCAGTGTAAAGTTAACTTGTCGCTCAGTGAAGCACCACCAATGCTGTGTTTAAATTGACTGGAGCAAATTACACAATAGTTCCTCCATGTTCAAACCCGACTCTTAAAATAGTGGCAGCTTATAACCACATCTCTGTTAACACTAGCTAGCTAATGTAGTTACCCTACATTATCACTGATGTTAGCATTTCTACTTCACTAAATTAGCCTGTAACTGAGTTTATTGTTTTAAGTCATCACTCGGGCTAACAAAGACAGACTAGTGTGTCACAGTAAGCTACATTTTGAAACAAGTGACCTGTTGTTATAAAGTACATTTATCCATTAGCATGTGTTCCTCCATGGTGCCACTGTCACTAAAAAGCTTTTCTATTCTTAACTTTGTCTTTAAATCTTGTGTTGTTGTTTTTTTGTTTTGCTTCTGTACAACTTGCAAAGGGAGCGAATACTATACATTTTTAGAGTAAAATCAAATTGCAGAATAGATAAATATTACATTGTGCCTGCTAGTATTATCAGAGATCAATGACAAAACTTCAAGTCAGTCTCAGAAAATATGATTTCAAAGTATTGCTATTACAAACCAGCCCACCCCATGCCCGTTGAAGGCATTCTTTAGGTCTTTTGTGCCCCGTGTGTTTTTTCACAGAATTTGAAAACTAAAAAAATGAATATTCTCCCTGATCTCTCTGTTCACATTATAAGATTTACTTTACAGCTCAGTCCAGCTTGTGGCTCAGTGGAGCTCCAGCTTCAGTGTTTGATGAGTAAGCGGTCTCACTATTACCAACATGCCAATCAGCAGACACCTTAAGTGTCAGAAAGCAACATTTCACCTGCCAGAGTTCCAGCCCACAACATGAAATAAGGCAATCTGCTGTCTAAGTTGTGTTCGTAGCCCTGGTGAGGAAAAGCTTTCAACATGTTTGGGTCTCAACTGGCTTAGATGGTTTTGGGATTTTGTCCAAGGCAAGTTTTTTTTTTAGCTTGGCTCATATGACCTTCCACCAACAATCCCAAATACAGTTGAACTGATTTTTCAGCAAAATAAATAATGTCATAGCTGTTTATATTAAGCCCTTAACCTGACAAGATTCTAATAACATGTTTATCAGATTCTACAGATCTACGTTTCACTATTATTGTCATGTCAGTGTCCTACGGGATCTTCCAGAACTTTATAGCCCTGCTATGTTCTGTCATAATCAATGAGTTTTGTTTTTTCTTTACAATTGGTTCTTTAAAAAAAAAAGAAAAGAAAAGAAAAGATGTTTCTGCTTTCAAAACCAAATATCAGTCAAACTGTATTCAACCCACTGGCTCCTTACAAAGGAACCACCTCATTGTACTCGTTCCTCTCTCCTCTAGCGCCCACCATCATCAACGCCCCATCCAGTCCAGCCATGTTGGAGCCGAGTCCTGCGCAGCCCTTCAGCCCTCCTCCAGCCAGGTCCTGGCATGCCACGGCGTCGTGGGAAGACACAAAAATCCCGCTACTTGCAGAGGTGAAGGTGGTGCTCTCCTCCCCTCTCCTCTGTTGTTCTGGTGTCGGAGCAGGTGCTCTGATTCCGCTACTTCCAGCACCCGTGCTCCCTCCAGTACCAACACCGCCACGTCTCTTAGGCGGCGGACCCCAGAGGAAGGCGTGGGCAGGCCTGTAGTGCTGCCGGGCGTAGCGTAGCAGGCGCCTGCGGGTGGCTGGCAGGCGGATGGTGTAGACGTAGTACTCTAGGACGCTGTGCTGCATGTTGGGAAGGGTGTTGTGGCACAACGACTCCTCCAGGAACAGGTGAACCAGCGGGGCTTTGAAGGCCTCATAGCCTAGCTCACCCAGGGACTTCAGGATGCGAGTGATCCGCAGGTAGTTGTGCTGAGACCTTTAAAAAAAATCAAAGTAAAATGTAAATCTGATAATACATTGCAGGAATTATGGGTGCAACTTATTATTCCTTTTATAACAGCATCTAAAAAGAACAGAAGGCAAAGTTTAATTTCTGGGAAATATAGGTTCTTTCCAAGAGTTACATGAGAATATTGATACTTCTCATGCCTAGTAAATATCATAGAATCCAAAGTATTAAAAAAAATATGATGCAACACATTAATAGTGAGCTTTAAGGCACTGGTAGGTGGGTTTCATTACCTCTGGACATAGCCAGGCTAGTTGTTTCCAGTGTTTGTGCTAAGATAAGTTAGCCGGCTGTAGCTTCATATTTAGATATGAGATTTCTCATAGTTTTAACTCGCACAGAGGCCGGCTTGGTAAATAATATATAATCAAATAATATTCAAATGGGGCAAGGAGTAATGTGGATGAAATTGTTTGCTTCTGGTGGTTGTTTGGCCTGAGAGAAATCTAGAAACCACAGTTCACCAGATGCATATTTCAATGGAAATTATTAAGAGCAAGAGAAGAAATGAAACTGCATTGAGCAGCTGCTTTATGGGAAAAGAATGTGTTGTTTTTAATGTGGTTGGGATAATGGCAATAATTAGCATCAGATGGTAGGGTTTAGAGGAGGTCTTGTAACAGCAGTAAGATTATGCTGGATAGCAGGAGGAAAATATACTTCGAAATAAAAACCCCTGACGTGTGACCTTCAGGTGGCAACAAAATGCAGTGACTTCTCTCAGGCCATGAAGCTATAGAATCACAGTTTAAACTACCCACTAACCATCTGTTTGTTGACTTAAAACGTGCTGTTTCACATTTGGCTGGTGATAGGAGAAACAATTAAGTTGCACAGGGTTTCCAATAATTGCCTTGCTAAAGGACACAAAAGCAGCGATTGGCAGCCGAGCGATAAGTTCACACAAATCCTGGCTGCAATTTTATACCCCTAAGCTGCTGCATAATGGGTTTATATATATATGTGTGTGTACGTGTGCACTTACTCATTAAGGTGCTGGAAGCGCTCCTGCCAGTTGGAAGCCCGAGCGACATTCCCGCTCTTATCCAGCAGCTTGAGGCCATAGAAGTCCAACATCAGGGAATAGGCTGCCAGGAATCTCCGCTTGGCTTCCCGGGTGCTTTGGAATTCCTGAGAGGATTCAACACATGATAAAGATGAGAAACTCACCGACAGGTACAAGACCACCACCTCTCTGTTTGGCATAAAAGCTGCATTTTTGGGTGATCATATGATGGAGCACAAGGACATACAATGAGTCGGTAAATGCTTTCTTGTCATATTTATGATTGGATCACCAGAACCACATATCAGTTTGGTCAAAGACTTTCCCCTTTACATTAGCTTCAGATAAACTGTTAAATACATTTATGCACAGGAATAAATCCACAGGATTAAACATTGTAGGTGCATTATGAAGTCTAATGGTCAGTATGAACAGGAGAAATAATTATGGCAAGAAAAACCTGTTTCAACATTCATTTGGGCTCCTGACTGTTGAAACTAAATTGTAAAATATAACATGTAAAATATCCCTTCTAAAGAAAAAGGACTGTTTTTCATTTATGAAACAGAGGATGTACTCTATCACCCAACCATGGTGAACATTTATGCAATGAGGAAGTTCAAACGAATAGCAGCTCCAACAGTAACACACATAAATAAAAATGAAACCAGGACACAAACAGTGTGTGTAGAGACTGAATGTGTATCGCTACTTGTGCGTGTCTTACTTTGATCTCGTCCTGAGTCAGTTCATGTGCGTAGAAGTTGAGCCCTTGTTCTCTTAATGGAAACAGCCTGCCATGCAGAAAAGGAATAAAACAGATTTCCTGACCGTCGTATAAATAACAACATAAACGTCTTCTGCTGAGACCTCATTTTACATTCAGGAGTTGCAGACAATAGAATTTAGTTTTTCAGGTTTTTACACATGTGGATGGAAAAACCAGCTTTGACAAGTCAGTTACCTTGACTTATACCATGCAATTAACAATCCAGTAAATTAAGTTTCAGGTGACTGATGATATGTCTCACCACTGAATGTAGGTGTGATTGTGCTCCAGTTTGTCATAGTCGCCTCTCCACTTAGTCAGAATCTCCTCTATGTAGATGCCTGAGAAAAGACAACAGGGGTTAATTAGCTGCAACTTGTACTATTGTGTGTGCATGCGTGAGTGAGTATGCGTGTGTGTGTGTGTGTGTGTGTGTGTGTGTGTGTGTGTGCGCGCGTGTGTACGCAGGCATGGATCACTTTATTAATCTGCTGGTATTTCCCACTCAGACATGACCTTTAGCCAACCAAAACTTACTAATCCTACAGTAAGGAGGTCTGCATGCATTGTGTGTGTGCATGTGCGCGCGTGCGTTCCTGTGTGTGTGTGTGTGTGTGTGTGTGTGTGTGTGCGTGCGTGTGCTTGCGTGATCTCACCGTCAGGTACTAGAGGGATCTTGTTCAGGTAGAAGCGCAGGTTACGGTACTCATTGGGCTGCCGGGACTTTCTGAAGTTCTACACATAAACACACATAGTGTCCACATTAGTATGTGTGTGGTAAAACAATTCCATTAGATTTTCCTATTACAGTGCATGTATGTGCGTGGCTGCGTGTACCGGATAGCTGTGGCGGTATTTGTAAAGGTCCCTGGCAGCGTAGAAACTCCTCTTCATTTTTGGAACAGACGCTGGAGAGTCAGTCAGCTGATGGAGGGAGGAAGTAATTAAAGCATGAAGGAAGAAAGAGAAAAACATACAAATGCAGGCCTGAAACTTTTTTTTTTGCTGGATACAGTGTAGCACTCATCTGCCGTTCAGCTGCATTGAAAGCACTGACTTTGCTTTGAGGTTGAGGGCTGTCATCATCCATTTCTTTCTAGCAAAGGAGGACAATTCACATCAGCGCTGCTGTGCAATCGCTGGAAACTAAATCTGATTCTCAAATAAAATCTGGGTCATGCTAACTTCCACTGGTCAGAAAAGCTGTCAATGTTACACTGAGCCTAATCCTGTTATACTGAGTATCCCAACACCACATACTGTACAGTGTATGAGCTACACAGCATCATAGTACCATTGTACACCAGAATACTTGGAGCTGTGCACTGTATAAGAGTTATTTCAAATAGTCCTACAGCCTCATACAAGCTGCTGATTTTAATATTCATGAACTGTAAATAGTCCAATAACAACCACCCAGTCAACTATTATGATCAATTATGGAACAGAGATCATAATATTGAATCTATCATTGATGAAGTGTTTCATCAAGCATATCATTACCACACCATACAGTAGATAATAATATTTAGAATGAACTTTTCTCTGCAAGATGGTATTTAAGTCTATATGGTTATATAATCTACTGTATGTCAATCCATCTCAGATTTGAGTCATTTATCATTTCAGTGAAACGCTGTTTGATGGATTTCATGTCACACTGAAGCGACCCAGTAAAGTTCACTACATGACAGTGTATATGTTTGCATATAAGCAGGGTTAAATAAGACACATTTCTGAATGAAGTTTGGCGGTATGTCTCGGGGCTACTCGCTTGTCCTTTCTCCGTCCTGGCCTCGTATAGTCCGCTGCAGGTGGAACACATGTTACCGCACCGCGTCCCCGCTATTGTATCACCAAATGCCTTCAACATAGCTGTCACCGTACCTGTGGGGACGTGTCTCCGGGGTCTCCCGCGGCCCGGTCGCTGTCCGCCGGGCTGACAGTCTCGGAGATGCCGCTGTCATCTTCAGCCGCCGGCTCGTCGCTCTCTGAGTCCGACCCCCACGTCGAGTCGCATTCCTCAACGGTGCTCGGCTCCTTGAAACGCCAGCTGCCCAACAGATTTCCCATTTAAAAAAACATGCAACACCTTTTATTATTCTCTTCTTTGCACAAAATACTACATCATTGTGCTCCCAACCTCGTATTTTTATTGGCTTTGCAGAGCGTCGGGCTCACACTGCTCGCAGCTTAGCTTTTAAATGGCAGAAAAGGGGGAATTTCCAGATCAGCAGCGATGATGCGTGTTTCAGGTATGAGGAGTGATTAGTGCCACAGATTAACGGGACGAGCCCTTAAAGCTGCAAACAGTCAATTATAAGATGAATAAACTGCTGAAGTATTATAAAATGAACCGTGATAATGTTACTAAATGTGTTTAAATAACAGCCAATATAATTACAACAATAGTGAATATTAACTTCTCCTCCCTCCTGGTTTAAATTCACACTAGTTTTACATTCAGCTACTTGTGGTACAGGACAAAAACAAATGTTTTTTTTGGCTATGGTTGTTTAGGCCTTTCATTCATACATCATGGCTGTGGGAGTTTTCTATGACTTTCGCCATAACCATGCCATAATATCAATGCGATTCTATGGCAACCTGATCAATGTAGATTAACTTTTCTGTTAATTCTTTAGTGGTTATTTGATGTTTAAGTGCAGTACATTCCATATACATGTAGTGAATATAGAAAGCCTCATTGTATGCATGTATATTATGATCACACCAAATCATAATGTGCAACCCCTAAAAGTCCCATTAATTCACAACACACTAAACCATGCCGTCATTGTTTATACATTCTATGTTTATATTTTTCTGCATTACTCATTTTTAAAAAATGCATGTAAAAAGTCAGTGATGCTATTTCCAACCCATTGTTTTATGTTCCATAATGCTACTGACAGATACTTTGCTTTTTCCTCACCCCTACTGCATGGCATTAATCACCCTCTATACTGAGTCCTGGTAACAGCAGCATCAGGACCAGACCTGCGTCACGTGACACCGGTACAGGAGGAGGTTACAGTACCCCCTCCTGAGATTATCAAAGTCACACTAGGAACATTTAGGACAGTCTTTTTCACTCAATGTATTGAGGCCATGTATAATGCTTGATCATATTTCTACCTCATAAAATAAATCATCATTTTTATTATTATTAATCTTTATTTATTCAGTCTTTTGCAAGACAGACTTGAGAACAGATTACATACATATACAGGATCATAATAAAACAATCATGGTACACACTCGGACACACTACTTAAACCATCACAAACATTATGCTGGTGCCTTCTAGATGTAAGTGATGACCATCCAACCTTTTCACATATATCATGAGTGCAATAGCTGTCTACTATACAGCATATCTCAGCATATACAGCATAATCCAGTATGAACAGTATGGTGGTATAATGGCTGCATAATGTGGTTTCTGCTTTTAAAAGACAAACAAGAATCCAATTTGAATCTTTAGTTTTTGAGCAAGATGTTCGATTATATTTTTTTGATTATATTAGTTTTAATTCTCATTATATTATAATTCTACATATTTCTCTTCACAAAAATGTGAATGAAATATGTATAATAATGTGGAGCCAAAAGGCAAATAAATATATTGTATATTCATAGTTCAATCTTTCATTCTTTCTCACAAGGTGTGGTGACATATTTACTACAGGTAATCCTCAGACCCAAGGTAAGGGAAACCTATGTGGTTTAGCCACATACTGATACTGGCTTTTTAGTTCACAATATAGGTGTCTTTTTCTTCAAATAAAAATTCTACTGAAATATCACTACACAAATTCCAAAAGAAATCCACATAAACTTGAGAGAAACTTGGGAATTTGGCAATCGAGAATCAATAGTACAGTATCAACAGAATAGCCTCGCCTTGTCAGCAAGTACAGAAAGTGAACTGTCAGTGATTCTGTTGTATTTTGAGGAACATGAGCACAGAATAACAGGAGTGACTTCACTGCTGCGTTTTCCTTGACATAGTCGTTTTAAGCTAAGTTTTCTATTGCTTTCACCCTCCGACTGTTTCCTCTAATGAGTTCACTCACACTGCCACCAAGTGTAAGAACCAAGCATTACGGTAATGTAGGGCAGCAACTAAGATATTTTCTCTCAACTTATCAATTCATTGTATAGTTTGTAAGATGTCAGAAAATAGTGAAAAATAATCACCAGTCTCAATATTTTTAAGCCCAACTATTTTCACTTTACAGTCAAAAGACAACAACTGCAAAGGTGAAACTAGAGAATATTAGAGAAAAATGACTTAAATTATGAATTAATTATTTAATGAATTGCTCCTAATTAAGAGATGAATCAATTAATTATATTAATTAAATCAGATTTTACATTAATGGAATAAAAAGCTAGTATGTGAACATTTTATAGCATTTTATATCGGAGCACTTCATCAGTGGCACCAACTAAATGAGGAATAAACTTTAGTACCATTTAATATATAATAAGAGGATACATTATTGTGTTGTGAAAATATATACTGTACAAAGCACATACATTCTAAACAATTATGTAGCGATTAGGAGACTATAGTGTACGTTTGCAGAAGGTAACAAAATAAAATGGCACAGGCAGAGCTGAATTGGCATGGACACACAATACATACAATAGGATGTATCCAGAATAACAAAAACGTGCAGTTATTTAAGCAACACATATTAATTGTATATTTGTATAGTCATTTGTTCCACATCAGCTTTTTAAAACATGTTTTTCTAATTTATGCTGTTTCTCTTAGTTTATATATATGTATCTTTTAACTCTTAACATCGAGCTCCATGAGGATATTTACTTAAAGCTTTTACGTGAGCAGTGTCTCAAATATTTCTGTGTAATGTGAAGGTGTTCAGTGTGTTGTGGACTTCTGCTCTGATTAATGCAGCGGTAATGTTTTAAAGGAAAAGGGTCACACGCAATAAATTCATATCATATATGCACAAGTGATTTTCAGGTATTTAACAACCTTTGTAAAAAAAATGCAAGATATTCACATCTTACACATCTAGGTCTACAACTAACAGTTGATTTAATTATTGATTGATCTGCTGATTATGTATTGATTCATTGTCATTTGATCTAAAATCCCAGATCCAAAGATGCAACCTAAAATATTTGATATCCAGTTTACTATCATAAAAGACTGAAGAAAGAAGAAAATATTCACATTCACAATCTGGAAAGATTATTTTTTACAGTTTCTTATTATGATTAATTATTGAAATAATAGATTTATTTTTGTCAATTGACTAAATGATTAATTGCAGCTCTAGACGCTTAATAATAACAAGGCTGATTAAACATGTGAGCCATCATACCTCAAATGTAGAAACACAAATTCCACACATGCTTCTTTTGAATCTGATATAACATAACTAATGATAAACAAACACTGTAATGTAATGTAGTTATTTATTATGCACAGTTGCCTGTGTGTATTATTTAATATTTCCCATAGAGGGAAAAGAAAGAGAGATCAATCAAATTGTAGCAAACCTTACTGTTCATATTTTACATATACACAGTAATTACAGTACACAACTCATGAACTCCCAATACTCCAACAAAGGCTATATAGCTGTCATAGATACTACCTATTAGAGGCATCTCTGTCTATTTGTGAAAGTATCTAATATTTTGACATAGAGAAAATGTGCAATAAAGAATGCTCTAAAGAGACAACACATCATACAGAAGGGCAATATTACTGTTAGAGACATGACACATGTGTTATATCTGTAAAAATCAGTGATCTGCAACAATTCACGAAAAGCAGAAAACTTTCATATGGATGTCAAAGTCCAAAAGCCTCTGAGAACGACGGGTTTCACTTTCTCTCATCTGCTGTGCTTATATTCCCCAGCAGAGGGCAGCGTCTTCTATGTAATACCGCCAGAATGCTTCAACACCAGTCCATCCCCAGTGTGTGTGTGTAGGTACTGTAGCTATTAAATAACCAGAAGAGGAGAAAGGTTGATGAGGTATAGACACACACGCACACACACACACACACACACACACACACACACACAGGGCTGGTTCTTAAGTACTCTGAGATGTAGCTGCCTGCACAGAAGCAGCATCATGCTCAGAAAAGACCTCTAAGTGAAATGGGCAGCTCAATATTCCCATGTTGAAGTGTGTGTGTGTGTGTGTGTGTGTGTATGTGTGTGTATGTGTGTGTGGTAAAAGCTGTTACATTTCTCCAGGGATTAACTTTGTGTGTATCGCTGCCATTAACAGCATGTTACGTGAACCGTTGCCGAGAACCCAACTATCAACCATAATGACCGTACTTCTTATGTGTGTGTGTGTGTGTCTCTGTGACAGCAGAATAAAGTGATAGAGTGGGAAGATGGCGAGGTTGAGGATAGATTGAAGAAAAAGCCACTTTCTCTGCTGTCAAGTTTAAGTGCATCTAAATGAGATGAGAAACAGAGCCAGACACAGTTTACTGTGAGCTTTCTTTCTTTCTTTCTTTCTTTTACTCCTCGTTTTTTGTCACTGGGTTTCCCAGAGGTCACCTGTCAATCAAGTGTTCGGTCCAGCAATGTGACATCGGTGACCTTTGATTTTCTGTTGATGACGTTTTTGTAGGAGCCATGGTGACAATAACTCTCCCATAGTATTCTCTCTCTCTCTCTCTCTCTCTCTCTCTCTCTGTGTGTGTGTGTGTGTGTGTGTGTGTGTGTGTGTGTGTGTGTGTGTGTGTGTGTGTGTGTGTGTGTGTGTGTGTGTGTGTGTGTGTGTGTGTGTGTGTGTGTGTGTGTGTGTGTGTGTGTGTGTGTGTGTGTGTGTGTGATTAAGTGAATGCACAAATGCTCCCAAACTGCTATAATATAGGAGAGAGAAAGTAGAATAATACTATCTTACATTTTGCTAATGTCTGTATTTCAATATATGGAAGTTTATTTGTCCTAATAGTAAACCTACAAAACACACACTCAGATTTTGTTCCATAACGCACTCTATTAATATTCAAATTGAGCATTGGTCATGAATAACTCCTATTAGATGCTGTTTAAACACCTTCCTAGAAAAACAAAAACCTGACAACAAGTGAGGCATTAATTCATTTTGACTGTATTGTGATGAACAGAACAGGGCGCCTGAATGAGCCTGAATGAACTCACTGTTCCTGTAACAGTTTAGTTATTTGATTATGCACTTAGATGTCCTCAGCAAGGTTATCATTGTATTGACGTCACAGAGACAAAAGTATCGCAGGAATTCAATCGGCCAGCTAATTCAGGAGTGGCCTTTTGAAGCTGGTTCAGTGGGTGTTGCTGTGCTGCTGTTTGTCTTGCTGGCAGAAATGAGACCTGCGGCTGCGAGTGATGGGGATTCACTCAGAGACGGGGATAAGTCCTCGCTGGCATTAGAGAGACTCCAGCGGTATTGGAGCTCCTCCTGACAGGGCTGCTGTAGGTTTTTAAGGGAATTTAGGGAAACAGCGGCGGTTCCATCAGCCTCGATGCTGGCGATTTAAAGCGGTAGTGCCGCGACATCATCTTAAGTTTCAGAAGATCACGTCACGAATGGGTGAAAAGGATCATTCTCCAGATGCTCCACAGTCTGTAGCTGTGTGTACTGTTTCAAATAAATCAACCTCCCACTTTGGGCGGACAGTAGCTCTTCCAGCATCTAACTAGTTACCTTGTTCCTCCGCCCACTCATTCACAGACCAAACATACTCTTGATTATGTTCTCTGGAAAAAAAGGCTTCTGTAATATATTGTCCCCATGTCAAGCCTTTTACAAATGATGTTCAGTAGGCCAGCCAGTGTGTCAGATACTGTTAATGAACTGTTGCTGTCTACATGTAACCATACAGGCACACTCAGTGCCAAATGCATTATCAGTTATTTGTTCTGAGGAAGATGAGAACTAAAACCAGAAGGCAGCAGCAACACGAGGGATACCTCGTAAAACCTCACAGAAGAAGAAAACACACAGATGTAAATGTATGCACATGGTTGCCAGAGGGATTATGTAGACCTATTTGACACAAATAATGACAATATCATGAGCACTAAAATGAATAAATCAAGATTGCGCATGGATCGGGATCGTTCAGATGTAAACAAAGGCCACTGTAAACTAACCATAACCCCCGCAATAGATCAGGATCTTTATAAATATGAGATAGTATGTCATAAATATGAGATAAGGCCTTCATTTTTAAAATATATTGTTGTTAAGATATTTTAGTGTTGGCCTTCGCTTGAAGCAAAGCTACAATTTTAAGCCAAATTAACACATTTTCAAACACTTTGGAAGAAGCAAAACAAGCTGCAACAGCCTCCCCTTTACTCACTCACTCATCTCAGAATTCTCTTTTTTTATGCTACAAATTATTTGTCTTAGTCCAAAGTATAATTTACTATTGAATCAACTTGTACCTATATGTGAAGCTGACAACCACAGGATGAACGGCTGCTAAGAGGGATATAGTCTCAACAACACCTGCTCCATTATCATCATGCAGAACAGACACAAACGAGCCTCACAATCTCACAACGCTGCGTCAAGTCATTTTAAGTTTAACAATTAGCAATCAGCGCAGATTACAGCTCTAGCCTCTAGCCCAACTAAAGTCAGCTGTGTGTGTGTGTGTGTGTGTGTGTGTGTGTGTTTTCTGTTGACCACCACTTTACATCCGAATGTGATAATCAGTGGTATCATCAGATTGACCTAGACATTCAATTCATAGCACTGTATTCACCAGAAAATGCTCATCTGGACACATTTGTCAAGCAAACATGCAGAGAAACATTCTTTCCATTAAGCATAATCTATTCAATGAACCCCGACACAAACTTGAAGCTAAACTACCTCTTGAGATCCTACGTTTCTGAAAATAATATATCTATTGACATTTAGGAAATCTAATTGATATCATGACAAAAGATACCAGATTAGCCAATAAGACATTACAGAGGACCACCATGCACCAAGCTCTCTGGTCCTCTGGTTCCACTTTTTATTTTATTTTTTTACCACCAACCTTGAAAGAGTCTGTGCACACCGTCCTATCGGTGTCTTAATATATCACCTTCCAGATGTTTCGCCGTCTACCAGAGCGCCGTGAACTCACAGTAATCCATCTTCACGCCGACGCCTGTCATTTTGTCTGAGCTGAAAAACTTCCCTCGGAGAAAATTAATTTTTTAATCAGTTTAATATTTTAATTCAAATATTAATCTAAAGGTCTGAAAACAGAATAAAGCCTCAGGCATCAAACTGGATATCATTTATCTATTGCAACATCACGCTATGAGATGACTGGCATGGGAATACCAGAAACTAATCAGTGCGTTATACTATAGTAAACACTGCTGTAATTATGTTATATCTGTACCAGCTGCCTGCTTAATAGTTGTATGTGAAGAACACCAACTTCTCTGTTGTCCCTAACTTGCAATCTACATTTGATGGAATTCATTTGATTAATGTATTGGTTGATGTATCGATTTGGCAAGCTGGTGGCTGATGATCACTTTTCACCGGTTCATCTTTTAGTCATTGTGGATGCATTATTTATCATGGGCAACATTCACGCCTGTAGCCTTTAGTGTCTGTAAACAGGTCACTGTAGACAACAGCCTCATCTGTTACACTGACACTTAGTCGTTAGCCATGAGCCCAACTGTCTGGCTGAGAGATTAGCTGCTTGTGCGCTGCTACTTAAAAGCTTCGGGGGGGAATAGAAAATGAAGGTGAATTTCGACAACATGTATTTGGGTGTGACATGGAACAGTTAGAAGAGAGTCTGTAGTAGTGTTGGATTGCATTTGACAGATTTTCTAAGCTTTATTTATTGCGAGGAAGTTGACTGAGCACAGTCTTTCAGCAGTGCTTTGCCACACACACACACACACACACACACACACACACACACACACACACACAGCTGACTTTAGTTGGGCTAGAGGCTAGAGCTGTAATCTGCGCTGATTGCTAATTGTTAAACTTAAAATGACTTGACGCAGCGTTGTAAGATTGTGAGGCTCGTTTGTGTCTGTTCTGCATGATGATAATGGAGCAGGTGTTGTTGAGACTATATCCCTCTTAGCAGCCGTTCATCCTGTGGTTGTCAGCTTCACATATAGGTAAAAAGTTGATTCAATAGTAAATTATACTTTGGACTAAGACAAATAATTTGTAGCATAAAAAAAGAGAATTCTGAGATGAGTGAGTGAGTAAAGGGGAGGCTATTGCAGCTTGTTTTTTTTCTTCTTCCAAAGTGGTTGAAAATGTGTTAATTTGGCTTAAAATTGTAGCTTTGCTTCAAGTGAAGTCATATTAGTTATTTTTATTTTCAACTAATCTCATGTGCAGAGACAAACTAACAATGAACTTTTTCTACATACAAGTGTTGTGTGTGTGTGTATCCAAAGCCTAATATACTGTATTGCTCTGTGCTGTAGACATCCGTCAGTGACACACACCGCTGCACTGGGTGACATGTTCCATTGTCCCTGAGTGAACAGTGGTTACCACAGCTTGTTTAGAAATGTGGCCAAAGAAACACAGTGATGAGATAGTAACCATCAGGAGTGAGGTTCCTAGTACAGCAGGCACCACAGTGGTGGTTCAGATTACAGAGCTTCGTTAGCTTGTTGTGCTACATAACACAACCTCTTGACTCTGTATGAAAGTATACATGCCACGTTTCCAGTCAACAAGCTACAGAGAGCGGTAATCACGCTCTTCAGGGACAAAGAAACATGTCACCCAGCTCACTGACGTCATTGATGGACAACAACGGAGGTCTACGGCTCAGATGAATACAATATACAGTATCAAGCTTTGGAGACACACACACAATGCTTGGTAGTAGGATGAGTCCATTCTACTTTTGTTTGACTTTTGGAGCCTGTTCTCCCAAGAAAAACGACACTATAGGGTGCAACTTTAGTTTTCAAAAACGAAAACAGAAAATAATTGAGAAGCACTGTGATAAGGTAATTGTAAGGTGCCATTATTAGAAAGAGGAGGATCATGAGTTAGCAAGAAGTGAAGTTTTCGCTTTCCATTCCCAAATGCAACTGTCATGTTTCCACGAGGCAGGATTTTAAAGCTTAACCTGCAACATTTTTGTTCTGAAAACTCAAACTCCTGAGTCATTCTGAAGACACTCCAATGGATTGTTCTGGAGTGCAGGTACTAACGACCTATGTGGTCATTTAATTTGGAGGACTTGTTGGACTTTTGACACTAAGACCTCGGGTTACCAGAGTCAGAATGTTTCAAATCCTGTATCAAAGGCGCTTTAAACACCAGGAAACACTAATTCACTCTCCCATCACCCAACATGTAGTTAACATTGCATGCATGCACTGTGCTCAGAGTTTGCAGACACTGTGTTTCTAAAGGGAAGGTCTGTTATGTTAATGAGACCAGATATTGCCAGTGATTCAAGGTTAGTCAAACAGTCATTTGTTTGGTTGCTGGGCACGCTCTACAGACTTTCCTGTGCTGGCTCGACAACATGCTGGCAGAGCTACAGCCAGCAATGCCATTGCATATGTAGACAGCAAGAGGTAGACCGTTTGTTTCCCAGTCCACCCTTGTGTTAAAAATAATAATAATAATAACAATAATAATAATGAATCATATTTATATAGCGCTTTTCCAATTGCTCGAAGATGCATTACATAAAGGCAATTTTTGTATATAAAGAAAAAGCCAGACGCTGAGCCAGCAGAGAATGTAGTCACAGGCAATGCTATATGCATATAATGCACGGTGTGTGCATGTGTGAGACAAAGCAAAGGAGAAAAGAGATTTTGTCACAATTATATGCAAGGCTTAGATACAGTATATACACTTGAAGACTTCTGATAGACGTTCTGTCAAAGCCACTCACCCAAATCGATGACTTCACAGCTCGCTCTTTTAGATGAGTTTCAAATGTCTGTGTGTGTGACTGTTTCCCAAACCTCTGCAATGTACTGTCCCCTGAGACTGCATTCTTTTCTCAACCAAATCAGCTTAGATTGCTTCAGCGCTCTCAGAAAGAGAGAGTGTGAGAAAGAGAGATTAATACCAAATGAAATAAGAAGAGAGAGAGCGAGAGAGAGAGAGAGAGAGGCTGAGATGGAAAAAAGAGGTGAGCCTAAAAAAGGGCACAAAGAGGAGAAGGAGAGAATGAAAGAGAGAAAAAAAATGATAAACAGGGAAGACAGTGATAGAAATCTTTATTGTATTTTAATGCACTCTGTCTGTTGAGAAAAGAGGCACAAAAAACGGGGTTATATTTTGGGAGATTTGATATAAGCAGAGAATAAATTTATTATGTTGCCAGGTTGTGCCTCTTAATTTTACTCTTTATGACCTTTCTCACATGGTCTAATATTGTTCAGTTTTCAGTCAAATGGTCAAAAACCAAAGCCATTATTGGTCTTACAGTGCTCCAGCCCTCACACAGATTACAGATGCACACATCATAGACAGTAACTGGCTCCCTTTTTTATAATACATACTGTACGAGAATTGGATTTGACAACATAAAGGATCATGATAAATACTGTAGCAGGACCGTTAATGTACCCGACAAGCTCTAAAATCAAATGGCTGTCACATGAAACACCTGGCAATTCATGAAAGGTATTAAATATAAGCCATGGCCCCTCAGATGGCTGATGTTTTATTTGTCATTAAACATGCAATACCTACATAAAATACAACCGTCCTCTAAATTCTGCCTAAACTTGGGACTTTCAATATAAGACAATTACATATAACACCACCTCCACCCTGATATTATAAAAAGAAACTTGCCATTACAACAATATACTGTTAGAAAATGGTTCTTAATTTTTTTGTAAACCAGTTTCAATTTTCTACCGATTTAACAATTAACTAAGATCTAGCAACAAAGCCCATATGCAGTGTTATTTTATCGAAATACTGTTATCACAGTCATAAACCCTGAGCTGAAGGGCACAAGGCTGTCCGTTATGCTGACAGTAAACCTGAGAGCAAGACGGGCCTGTCAAAAATCTGTCCATGTTTTAAGGAAAGCTACGCTGTGTTACAACTTGGCAGGCATCATTTCTAACATGGCACTCACCAAAGTAGTGGCTGAGATCTCAGAGCGGCAACATCACTAAAAATAGATCGAATAAGACAAGATACATAAATTATCACACAGGATGTAACAGAACAGTACTTTAGCCAAATTAGCTGTTTAAGCTCAACCACTTTGTTAGGATGTAAAAACAAAAAGTGTATTTTACTACAGTAGACTAACTGTTTGCTTCACGTTTCCAACCACAAGTGGGGACAGATTTTTTGTTGTTGTTGTGGTGTTTACTGTTGCCATGACATTTAAAGTGATCATTTTAACCCATATCATGATCTTTTTGTGTTTTACTTTCATTTTCAATTCAAAATAAGATAAAACTTTTGGCTTATGTACAACCTGTTTCATTGTCACTGTCATGACAGAGTTGCAAAATAAAAGCCAAGTTGTATTAAACAGTTTTCCTCAAACATGTCTTGTCCGAAAAATCTTGATAACCCTCAATGTCGCTAACCATGCTAACGTGAAAGCATGCGCTTCGGCTGGCCCTGCCCGCAGTTTGAGAACTCCTTCAGTCGTTTTGTCACTTGTGGCAGCGCTGTGTTGCTGTGGAACAAGTAGATGACGCCAATCAACAGACAGAAATGGCAAGATTTTGTTCTAAAGTTTGTTCTTTACACCGCATCCTAATTACTGCCCTCAGCCAGTCACGCATAGACTGCACTGAGTTCTTTTGATCAGAAGGCTCAATGTTCCCCCGTTGAGCATTGAGCTGCTTCAGGATACCCCAGCAGTTCTCAATCAGGTTGAGGTTTAGGAAGTTGGGTGGCCTTTTTGTGCAGAAAGCCAGGAAGCTGAACAACTGCTGAGTTGTATGTGTGGAGGCACCATGTTGCACGAAGACCATTTTCGCACGCCTGTTGAACATCCTTCTAGCTGTGACGAGGCCCGATTTCTTCTTTCTGTTGAGTATGGCCCCTCAGACCGTGCAATGGCCGCTGAGCTTGACCTGTTTAGAAGGTGGTACTTCCATTCGATTGTCAGTGTAAATGCGGTCGTTGGGAGTTGTGAAAAAGTAGAGAGTGCACTCATCAGAGAAAACCCAGTTTTCTCAGTCTCTAGGGGTCATTTTAGCATACTTCTAGCATACTTGGCTGGCCAGGTGCAACCTATTTTGGAGACAGACAAAAATGTTGCCCATTTGCGTGCATGAACTTTTGGGACACGGCGTATTTGACATTCAGAATTATTTCTAAATCAAACTATTATTCTGTCAATGTTGTAAACTAAGATCTAGTAAATACATTTGAAATCTACATTTATTATTTGTTCTTATTTAAGACAATGTCAGGAGTCAGCCCGACCCCTTTAACATCTAATGGAGTATTACACGCTTGACTTTTATAGTGCTGATGCCATCAAATGTCAAGTAGCGCCGATGAATTTCATCCCGGTGCGAAACGTATCGAGTCACCCACCAATCTGTCGAAACGCTGGACAGAAAGTTATTTCTATGCTAATGGTGTTGACAAATGTGTTGTGATCTGGTTGCCATTTTTTGAGCGGATTTGAATTGTCCCCCTGAATTGAATTGTACTGTGAATTATCATATAATTGCATTTTCAGCTGTGATTTATGTGCGCATCAGGGGCCGGTGTGCTTCAGTTACTGGCATTTCTGCAGCTGGTCTGACTCCAAACACTGCAGGATGTTTCTCTCCCAGTAAACATCAATCTTTTTCCTTGCCACCCTTTCTGCTCTTGCCTTCATTCATTCATTTTCTTCCCAGTTCTGCTGGTGATGCTTTCATTTGGTTCTTTATACTTTCCATCTTTCGTAATCTATCTCAGCTGTATTTATTGGAGCGTGTCGTGCCAAGAAAAACAACACAATAGGACGTAATGTCAATGTCTAGTCACCAAAAATGACCTTGTTACATTTGAGTGACAGACGCCATCTAGTGTAACAGCCGTAGCAATTGTGACGCAGTTCAGATGATGTCTACATAACATGTTAAATTATCATATTTGGAAGGGGCGAGTTGGGTGGCTAGGAGTCAGGACAGTTTTTAAAAAAAGGTGACTGCAATTGTTGTGGTGTGTACGGTTGCCATGGTGATGCAGGTTGACTAAGTTTAAGGAAGTAGTAACTTTAACCCACATCATGTTTCAAGTAATCATTTGATTGCTGTCGCATTATTTTTAACAGTGATTTGACTTGTGTTTTGTCTATTCCAGCACAAGCCATCAACACATATCTTTTTATGTAGTGTATCTTAAAGCCAATACAATACAATATATACTGTACTGCAGGGAATCAACATATATATGGGTCTTAAAATCAGACCATTTTTATAGAAAAAAATGAAAGGCTTGAGTGTTTTTGCCAGAACTGCATTCATATCAGCATAGTTATGCCATAGAATATTATCAAATGAAAATAAAGGTACATGTTTTAATCCAAATAACACTATATTATACTATATTACGATGACAGTAAATCCAGTATACTTGTGTGCACTGATGTCAGTTTGTCTCTGACCGTGGTGCTCTGTCTCCTCTGTCCTCTGGCAGCGCTCAGCATCAGCCGTCCACATCACTGTGTGTCACCTCACTGCGTGTCCCTGGCTGCCCTCAATCACACAGGCTCCTGACATTTGACATGATGTCACGTAATAGCTAAGCCTTCAGGGTCAAATTAACATCATCTCCAAATCTAACCCTCCACTGGAGACAGGCAGCTGACTCAAGTCTGTGTCAAAGGAAATGTTTCAGGAAACATCATCCAGGTTGACTTCACTAGGACCAGCTTGATTACTGGTGCGTGATGCATTCAGTAGCCACAGTATAGAAAGCCGGTCAGGGCTACGGTATGCACTGAGACTGTAACGGTTTAATAGACTGTATTAATGAAAAATGAACTTGATATATGCATACTGTAAATTAAAACTACTAATCAATATTTTCATTTTTAATCAGTGTAAAGTGGATTTCAGTGTAATCAGGGTTTAAGCATAGAGCATGTCATATATTGTACTATATATGCTCTAAAATGTAACTTTTCCCTTTAATGCAGGGTTGCTATAATTTAATTTCTACTGCAACCCAGCGGGACACACCGTTGCATTGTCGTTGTGTGTTAAACACACAGTGAGATATTCAGCTCATGGGATACAGAGCCTGCCTACGTAAACACAACTCTGAATATAAAACTTCACCCAATTACACCTCAGACGGAGCCGCACACACAAACTCATGCTGCCACCTTGACTACTACTGAATCAACAGTGTAGACTTCCTCCAAATAGTTTATTTTGACAGACCAAACATTTTGTCCATGTCCATGATGTTTTAGTCCTTAAGGTAGCTGATGCAACTGTGCTCATTGACTCTTTATTTCTTTTACTATTCCTGTTTAGAGTAGCAGAGCATAAAAATTCACACTGTCCAACACTCACGATCACATGATGGAGGACACCCCGCTTGATTTGTGTCCCCCCGGGCGTCTGATTTCCCCTTTGCCTTTTATCAGGCTTCTAATTTTACACACTGTTTTCTGCCAATTTTGGTCTCCGTAGCAGTTCTGTCTCTGATAAATCTGCATCCCATCTGACAACTGTTTTTGTTATTGTAAGTTCTCATTTAATGTAGAAGAATCATTCCTCAGCTGTGAGACTCAACTTCATGCTGAGGTAACTCTTGTGAAAGCTGCTGTTCAGCGCGTGAACATACTGTATCTGCAGCGACAGAAAGTTACAATTATGTGTACTTAAACATGTCTATTTTTGGCCCAGCTCCACTTTCAGATGTCTGTCATTTACACACACACACACACACACACACACACACACACACACACACACACACACTTTCCATGAATAAAAACAGCATGAAATAACTGCATATAATGTGGAGCCAGGTGATTGACAGGGTAGCGTGACAGCTGATTGACAGGTATGACAGTATGGGAGAAGATTTGACAAAGATTGTTGTATCAGGAAACGTGTCGCGACTTGACACGATGTGTTTGTGTGTGTGTGTGTGTGTGTGTGTGTGTGTGTGTATAAAATGGTGGCACATCTTACTCTCAACACGCTCCATCCAGGCAAATTAAAAAGAAACATGTCTCAATACTAATCACAGACATATAAATATCATCTGAGACTTCCATTTCTTAACAACAAGCCTCTAGAGGCTCATTTTAATGTCCTGCATGAAATAAACATGTTGTCTTTCATCCGTGGTTTATTTAGCCACCAATACTATCTGAAGCAATGAAAACGATCACATTTAAAATTGCATTTTGCTCGATGAGTCATCTTGATTTCCAAATTTGCTCATTGCGTGTGAACAGATGGACAAACATGCAATCAAGGTTGATAAAGCATGACAATTTAATATTGCAATAGAGCCTATTAAAACCATTCGCCATCATCACATCAGTCTATTAAAAGTGATTTATCACTGGATAAGTCCATTACGTGGTTTTTACTCACCAAGCATGAGATTTATTAAGCATCCAAAAAGTTATTTTGTTCGAGGACAATGTAAAACCCCAAAACTCCCAAAGAGCCAAACAAGAGCATTAAAAAGTCTGATTGTTTTATACCAGACCACTACCTAATCCAAACAATCAAAAGGTGCTTTAATCCCAGTGAAATTATCAGCTTGTTTGCCTGCACTTAGTTTGCATGTGATCCAACTCTATTAGTGAGGCTCAGTGATTTCTCTTCTCTTTCCTCCTGACAGATCTCTTGATCCGTGTTGCGTGCATTATTAACTTTGAATGATTGGCTTCTCAGCTGAAGTGGAGAACATTAGTAAGCTAAGACGAAGCTCCCCCCTACAAACCCATTTCATTTAAGGACCCTTAAATGAATCCACATCTGTCAGCTGTTTGTTGTATACTCATCAGTTAATTATTATGACAGGATCAGACTACAAAATGTTTTTGTCTTTTGTGATGGCCAGAGAGTCATATTAGGTGATAGTAGAATCAAAAGTTCTGTCCATGACTTTTGCAAGAGAGACATGACAGCATCGACAGTATCATCTTGCATCTCTTTTTGCGTCGTCGTGGTTACAGTTGTGAGTGGATGAGATAAGAGAGAGGCGTAAACATTCTGTCTTTTCATCGGGTTAGTACAACGTGTCGCAAATGCTTCTTGAGTTAGTGTTGTTAGTGTTAGTGTTGTGTCACACTACAAGGGATAAAGTAAATTGGACAATTGCTGCGCCCGATGTTTTTGTCCCGGACACGTTGTTCAGTGATGTTCTGTAGTCCCAGTGTTGTACTCTCCTCTCTGTCTTGCTTGTTTTGTCTGAACAACACTTTAAAACCCAAAGATATTCTGCTCAAGGAAACCATCACACTTTAGAAGCATTTTAGAAACTGGAAAAGATGCCTTAATGGTAAAATATCCAAATAATTACAGATTAAGCAATATTATGAGGAGCCTGGACGTCCTTGTAACTTATTATGGTTTAGGAGTCACGCCATATTACCACATACCCTTCTCATGTTTTCTGCCTGTATCTACAGTGTGAAATATACAATAAAGCCAAAAATGCCATAAAAAACTCACATTATATATTTGAGGAGTGCAGACAGGATACATGATAGATAGATAGATAGATAGATAGATAGATAGATAGATATACTTTATTAATCCCAAACTGGGAAATTATGCCCAACGGCCTATTTCTTGTACTATTGTTCTATGTTTTGTTGTACTTTTACAATAGTTGTATAGTTGTTGTTTTTGTTTGTTTTTTTTACAGTGTAGCGTTTACCTACAACTTAATGTGAAAAGATGAAAGTGAAATGCATGTATACAATTAATGTATTACTCAAACTATATAACTCCTCGTTTTATCAGCATGTGGACCCCGCTCAAGGACGCCTGGAGGTATATGCAGGTCCTCTGAGTCCTCATATTTTGTATTCAATAATTTATTCTTGACAAACACGGCATGAACAGCGCCAATACTGTGTGTGTGTGTGTGTGTGTGTGTGTGTGTGTGTGTGTGTGCGTGCCTCTCTATCCAGTGGTTTTATTCTCTGCGGACACTGATGCGCACAACATAACAAGGCCTTTCTGCTTTCCTCTTCCTCTCTCGCTCTCTCTCTCGCTCTCACTCTCTCTTTTGTCTATGTCTATGTCTCTCTCCCTCTCTCGGTCTTCTCCTCTATCCCGTCTCTCCTCTTCCGCTCTGCACCTGCTCCTCCCCCTCCCCTCCTGCCTTATTATCCTTAGACTCAGAGCAGCGCTCCGTCCTCGCCAAGTGATGCTCCTCGGCGGTGCACATCGGTGGGTTATCACCGCCCGCTGCAGGGAGGACCTCTCCGGCGTGTTTTTCTCCTCTGGAAACACGCACTGACGGACGACTGGACATGGGAATTTAAGGGGGCTGGTGAGATTGAGCTGGAGGAGGATAGGACGGCGAAGAAGCGCTCAAGTCCCATCCGAGAGAGGCAGAAGAGGAGGAGGAGGAGAGGGACTCCGGGGAAACAGTCCCGCCGGGACGTGGGACCACAGCGGACAGGTTCTGTGATTTATATAGTTTGAAATGGACTCAACATGCTGTTTTTGTGGGGTTTTTTTTGGTCGTGAATTCTAATACTGTAGGATTTTAAAGCACCGGTGGGTTCCAGGAGTTGCGATCGTTGCTTTTCCGTTTGCGATGGAGTGAGTGAAAGAGAGGGCGCACGGTTAAGTTCAGCCTCGCCATGAAATCAGTGTTTTTCAGCCGCTTCTTCATCCTGCTGCCCTGGGTCCTTATTGTCATCATCATGATCGATATCGACAGTAAAAGGACGATCCGGGTTCCGGCGGCCGGTCGGAACAGCAGGGCGCAGCGGACGGCCAGAACCGGCGCACCAGGGATAGGTGGCACCCAGAACCAGTCCGCCCTGCCGGTTATCTACGCCATCACTCCGACTTACACCCGTCCGGTGCAGAAAGCGGAGCTGACCCGGCTTGCCCACGCCTTCCGCCAGGTGCCCCGGCTCCACTGGATCGTAGTGGAGGACTCGACAGCGCGCACGGAGTTGGTGGCGCGCTTCCTGGCCCGGTGCGGCGTGCCGTACACTCACCTGCACGTATTCACGCCGCGCAGGTTCAAGCGCGCCGGGATGCCACGCGCCACCGAACAGAGGAACGTGGCTCTCGCGTGGCTCCGGCAGCACCGGACCAAGCGGGACGCAGGGGTGGTTTTCTTCGCGGATGACGACAACACGTATAGTCTGGAGCTGTTTGAAGAGGTAAGTTATTATTAGTTATTATGTGTTATTAGACCAGTGTCTGCGTCACAATACAGCTGACCAACAGCAGCATGAAGATGCGGAATTCACCTTTACAATACTCCAAACAAATGAATAATAACATAAATGAATTATATTATGTTTATTAAAACATTAGCAGCTGTCACGTACTCAGAACGTTGACTTGAAAGTAGATGGTTAATACCACAACAAAGGCTACATGTGCTACATTACGAGTTAAAGTCCTGCAGTGAGAATTTTACTTATGTAGCCTATTATGAGCAACATGTAGAAACACCAAGTAACTTCTAAAGAAAGAGGCAATATTAAAAAATATATAAATTCAAAGTAATAAAACAGTCAGTTTTCTTACCTGGTCTGGTATGGCCAGTAGCTTATGGTTATGTTGTGCAGCAGACATCACTGAGTCAGTTGACTTTTTAGGGCTTCTCCCTACTTGTGCCACTGTTATTCTACATGTTGAAGCTTTACTATTGTCTCATAACTGTCCCTTGTAATCAGTGTCTGCCTTTCAGTGAAAGTTACATGATATTTGAACACCTTTATTCACAGCATCAACACTGTGAGGATAAAGGGTCTATTCCCCTCTTTCCTGACTGTGTTTGACTCGTGATCTAACTGTTAAAGCTAAACAGGAAAAGTTATTTGCACGTGTTCCCCAAATGGGATCATTTCAAAGGAAATTAAACACAGAAATTTAAAGATTCTCCATGTTGAGGGGATCCCACTGGAACCCTGATAAACACCCCGGGGACGCTCTAGACCCTGGTTTGAAAACATCTCATTTCACCTGAGCTGAAGAGATGAGTGTGTGTGACAGAGAGTAGTGACAGGAGATGGATGTGGCGGTGCTCAGGGTGCTCAGGGTGCTTCGGTGCACCAGGGTTTGCCAGTTCTTTCAAATTTTCATCTCAGCAGCACCACTGTCCAATTTTCTACCGATCCACTTTCCAGCAGAGAATTAATAACCAGGACTGTGTGAGTGTGATTAGTGTTTTATTCACTGTATTATGAATGTGTGTGTGAGGGCGGGATTGATATGGTTTGATAAAGACGTCATTAAAATGCATGATATATTTTTGATTTTCTTATACTCAGCAATGTCCAGTTTAAATTCTTATCGCTTATTTAAAGCCTCTGAAGCAGCATTTAGACTGATATAATAAACCCCGATGGTCTTCTGATATAAGTACTGATAAAAACATATCGACTCGCTCTGGACTGTGACTGGATGATATGCTAGTAACAACCATGAACATTGTAAATCAGATACAGCCATGTAAACCAAGTCTACGTCTGAGAGTGTGTATATTAGTGCATATGGGGGATCTCTTTGCACATCTCTGTTGCCATTTATATTTAAAGTACATTTTCATCCTCTGCTACACTGTGCTCCAGACTTCCAGGTAATGAAGAAAGATGAGCCAATAGCAGCAGCAGCAGCAGCAGCAGCAGCAACAACACAGCAATCCCCTCGCTCTAAATAAATGAACAAAAACACAGTGACAGAATGCTTCGCTGATTGCTGATTGCTCACTCTGATTACTGCTATTGAAAAATAGCTGACCCCCAAATCTGAAATTGCTATAATTTTTTGGAGAGAAAAAAAAAAATTGACAACATGTAACTTAAAATGGCTGAGAGGTGCACTGAAGAAGACTTTTGATTGTTGGAGTGAGCCCATTCAAAAAATGTAGAGAAGACAACTGCATTGTGATTGGCTTAGTTGCAGCGAGGCCAAAATCTGGGCAGGTCACAGAAAACAAAGGTCATATTATACGAAAGCTTCAAACAGCTCTAAATGCTTCATTTGCAATATGCCGTCGGCTCGTTCCGTAGCTTTTAATGCTACACATTGTTTTCCATGTGTTGCTGGAATTGTCCACTCTTATATTTCAAATACTGGCTCAAACATGTATAGATAGATTTGAGAAATTTGCATTTCGAGTAAAGATAAAAAGAAATAAAATCATACTAGACGAGGGCGGCCTATTTCAAACAGAGGCTGAACTGAGGGGCTGCATAAAGGGCCAGTATGAGTATTTGAACTGTAAATCATGCAAAGATATTCCAGTAGAGCCCCAGGTTTAAAATATAGACATAAAAATGTGCATAATGTGTTTTCTTTAATGTAGATGTGCCCTTATATCTTATATCATAACTCCTTTTAAGTTTGTGTATTAAACCAAAGTAACATTAAACTCTCTTATAATTTCAAGCAAAGAGAGAAGGTTTTTCTTTCATATCCACCTGATCTATAATACCCAATTTTAATGTAATTGGATTTTGATATTGTATACTATGTAGAGTATGTTAAGGGCGTCTGTTATTTTGACCAGAAAAACAGCTTTACCATTGCAACCCTGAATGCAACATGTACAAGTACTCAGTATTGTGCTGTGGTCAACTGTGCTATGACACAGAGTCTCAGTGTTGGATTCCCTGCCTGTGGCTCAGTGTAAAGAGCATCTGTTTGATTTGTTGATGGCACACTGTCTGTCTGCCTGCCTGCCTTTTTCATTACCTAGCTCCTCTGTGCAGGTAATGGCCTGTCATAGAGAGATAATAGGCTGTCATAGGGCAGTAATAACCTGCAGAAACTGTCTGCAGGCTTTAGACTGATGGCAGTTACTGTGCTTATAGTGGGTGGCAGCTTCATATTACAAACCGTCATATCATTATGGGAAGAAAAGTTATTGAAGTAGAGTCCAAGCAGCTGAAATATTATTTTAATGTGACCTTTTGTAATGATATTTCTTACAGTAATCCATTATAGGGTATTAATACCATGTCAGCAATGGTTTTGAAGGAACAGAATAGTTAAAAAAAAAATTTTCAAGCGAATCTTAATACAATACTGCCATAAGTTTATTGACCCAAAATTTTCTCCGCGGCCGTAGAGATATATTTTCATATTAACGCGCAGATCTCACAGGCCTATTTTAGGCTTAGTCAAATTTACATAACTAAGCACATCAGTGGAATAAAATAAACAAACATGGGAGCATTTGAGAAACATTTTGCAGCCCAATATGTAATCACTGTAGTTACACATGTAAAGGGTAGAAAACATTTAAATATACAAAAATACACTTCAGGTCGCAGTTATGCATCTGTGAAACGCAGCATTACGTAGCTAGTATATGGAATATGGAAACTATCTGGTCCATGATGCATCACTTAAATCCTGCATTGTTGATTGTTGTAGCATGTACACAATACGAAAAAAACAGGGACCCACTCATAAAAATTCTGCTCTATAACTTCTAGGAGTCAGAAAATTCCCATGGTTCCTTTAAGTTAGCCAAATCAAGTATATCTTCCTCCTGGCATCTGTGTGTGTGCGCGCATTTATTGCTGGTGTTTGTGCTGGTGTGTGAAGTATCCCTCCACCACAGCTCAGCAGGTAAACACTGTTGGTGCAAACACAAAGAGGAAGATACCCAACTCAGATATAGAAATATATATTATTATTATTGTAGGATTCCACTTCGTAAACCCCCAGCTTATGACTCAGCAGAGCAGAGACAACTGAACATGTACATCCTCATTTCCATTATTGGAATTATGCAACTGATAATTCATGTTTTGTATATTTAGAAATGAGCGCAGGTATGAATCGCGACTCATAGTCATGTTGATTTAACAACCCAAAAGAATGATTTTCCACCAATTTTAATATACTATTAGCTACTGTAGAGCAAAAGATAAGCCGTGTCTGACCCGCAGTTGCCCAATTAACAAATGAGGAAACCCAGCTGGGACAAAATCAGCCTCATTCTCGTCTCTAGGTGTTGATTACATGATGTAGCTGCCCAAGCTGTTTTGTTTCAAGAGCAGGCCGCAGTGTATACCGCAGTGTAATGAGCAAAACTGTGTTACAACCGCCCCCTGCGTCCCCCTTATGAAAAAAACATTGGTACGTAGCAAATGTTTAACCAGCCTCCCTGCATTCCTCTTCCTCTCCAGCAGCAGAGAAGTCAGGTGGAAAAGGCATTTTGTATCAAGACGAGACTTAAGGGGCGTGTGTTCTGTTTCCGCGCGTTAGTCAGGTCTCAGTTTGGCATGGTTTATTATTCAAGCACCGCGTTCCGGCTGAGTCACCTCCCAGCAGTCAATAGGGTGTCAGAAAATGCAAGACTGCTCATTTAATGCCCTCCATGCAATTACGCCTTGATTGCCACACACTGCTTCCTGTTGGTTTCTTGTAGTGATTTTGCATTTCTGCCCTCAGGAGTCAACGTGCTACCATCACAGGATGGATACAGGGTACGGCTCATTGTTCCTTCCAGGAACCAAACCAAACCTGCTGAACAGCATTCAAACCATCATCGGACAATATACCCAGAATAATGGGATTGTTAACAGTTCTCTAAGCCACAGTGAGTAAGGCTTCATTGATGGCTTTTGGGTTATTTCAGTAAAATATGTCTTAAACCACAGTGGAAGGATTTGTGTGGCAAAATAAAACGAGGAAGAAGAGGGATCATTTAATTTTTGTGGTCCATTAATGAACAAGTAGTTTACTGTTGCTCAACAATGTGCCCTTCATGCTTGCTTTCATCAGTTTTGTCTGTCTTTCTAATCTATTATAATATCGGTGAGTAAATGCCTTTCTCCACCTGTCCACCAGATGCCCCCAGACTTTCTTTCCTGCTCACCTGTTCCCACTTAAATCCCACACTTCTCTGGCCTTCTCTGCCCATTCTTCGCCTGTACCTCATCCCTTCATCATCTTCATCTTGTGCTGCTCCATTTCCTTTGCTCCCTGCCTGGTTGTTATTGTTGCTTTCATGGACATTTACGTTCTTGTCAACCTTGACTGTTCCTGTTCCTGTATTTTGTACCTTTAGCCTGTTTTTTGATCTGCCTGCCAACCCTTTCCTTTAGATTCCTTTGGATTTGTTTGCCTGATTCAAGCTGCCTTTCTTATGAGACCTGTAAGTCTGACTTTTAATTTTGAGCATTAAACCCTTTATCCTTCTACCTGCCCATCTATCCCGCATACCGTACACACTTGTGATATTAAAGTGACAAGAAAGACCAGCTGTCAGATGATCCAACATGTTTTAAACAAATCCCTATAAGCCAAGCAGTAAAATTATTACTCAAACTGTCCATCACAACTTTAACCTGTACTGTTCTGACTGTAGTTGAACGCACACAGCGAGGGATTATCGCAGTTTGGCTGCACACTTAAAATAATCTGCCTGCTTGGGTCTTTTACCCCATCAAAACTCTCTGTAGCGATGTCACTGTGTTCCCAGATGTCAGCCGTTACTTTGCTCATAACCATGGGTACCAATTACATGGTCGGTGGGAAGCTTTGACCATGTAAGATTCAAGCACAAGGTAAAAGAAGGAACGGATACGCATGAACTAAACCTGTGTCACATCCAACATTTGAATTTTAATCAACAGCAAAAAAGAAACAGTGAACAGTTACATTATGTGACCCCAGCAAAGGCCTCCAGTCAAGTTTGAAGCTGTGTGTCGATATCATGTAGTTTGATATGTACTGATCTGAGCGTGTGTGTGTGTGTGTGTGGCCTGGCTGTACGGTACAGTATGTTTTATATATATATATATATATATATATATATATACATATATATGAAACCCACTCGATCTTGACTTGTTGTGCTGGTTATTTGCTTAGATACTGATTTTCCTTTGTCGGTAGTGGTTTGGTTAACCTTTCACATGTGGTGATTTGTTGGTTGTTTTGGGTGATAAACTAATCAACTTAATATTGATATATTTCAAGTCGCGATAAATCAGAATAGAAGAAGAATAAGCTTTTATAACACTTATCAAAACGAGAGATTACAAAATGCTTTACAAAGACAAAATGAAAAAGCAAAACTGAGGGAATAAGTTAAAAATCGATTTTTAAATAAAACATTTAGAAAAAGATTATTTAAAGGCCTTTTGAAAGAAATGTGTTTCCAGAAGCAATTTAATAGAAGACACTGATTTTGCAAGTCTGAGCTCATTGTTTTGAACTATGATGGGTCACTTTCACAGACGAGGAACCCATTCAAACTCGGTGGGGTAACAAGCAATCAGGAAAATGAAGTTGTGCTGCTTGTTCCTGAAAAGCTGACTCTGAGGATGGAGGGGTTTTCAGCTGACTGCAGCATGGCAGAGCTTTTTGATTCAGCTGCAGCAGCCTGTCAGCCAGCAAGACTTTCGTCAGACCTTTTGTGAATAATTAAAACCCCCCCCCCCGGCCCTGACGACTCCAAAGAAGTCACATTGACTATTTTAGGGAGCAGGTACTGACTGTGTCAAATGCTCTGTGCTGAAGTATGACTCGGGACGCCTTTTTCAAAGGGTCCCCTACTCGGTCTAGTGTCCATTCATTAGTTAGGATATGGTGCAATGGCTCCTCAGATTGTATATTAATGGTGGAAATCCACTGCTGTGCTGAAAAGCAGCTAAGAACTTAACAATTTCAAGTCAGACGGTGCACGAACTTTAAGAATGTGTGCATACATTCTTTTTTTATTACATTCAATTCATTGCAATTAATTTATAATTTCATTACACTTTCATGGTGTGGGTATTTCATTCTCTCTATGTTACACATCTCACTGGGGAGTCAGTTGGTAGAGGGGAGTTGGGTAAAAGACTTTCTATTTTTAGAGGAAATTGTGCAAAGACACATATGCAAACATTAAGGATGTATTTTCTGAAGTGTCCAAGCAGCAGAGTCCAAGCCTGGAGTGGGGGGCGATGAGGAGGCAGCACAAAGAGAAACTGGTGGGATAAAAGAACCACAGCGAAATAGGAAATTCAATTTCCTCAAACCCCTATGAGCAATTATCATAATTACATAGTGTAGTGGGAGAAGCGAGGGGTGGGGGGGCGGCCTGTAATGTCAGGGAAGCGAAGCAGAAAGGAGACGAACCTCGCTGAGAGAAATTGCCGGGCTGGTGGGAGGATAAGGATGGAGGAGAGAGGAAAGTGACGGAAAGGTTGAAGGCTTTTAAGGGCCAATGTAAATGTAAAAAGGTGTTATGCACCAGCTCTCCACTTTTGTCCACATCTGTCTTTTTTTCTGAATAGGCAGTTTGACTGAAAACCTTCCCTGTGCTTTCTACCTCCTCATCAAATCCCTCTTTTTTCCCTCGTTCACCATTGCACCCAACAGTGACTGGGATACATTTAAAAGAAGCTCATAAGCATTGAAACTAATTGGCAGTTTCCACGTTCTTACCTGTTCTTCTTACTTCCACCAAGGAGGTTATTTATATCCCAGAAATTGAAATTCCCATGAATTCTGTTGCACATATCTATCTTGGGCCATGGAACACTTTATAATGTATACGCTTTTATTAAGGACCTGTATGTGGGCTTTCTGTCATTTCTTGAATATGGATGTTGTGTTATTTTGGTTTTTTGATGACATCAACATATTGATCGCTGGCTATTATCCATATTGACTTAGGATGTGTGTAACATTAGAGGGAGCTTTCAGTGAGTAATATCAAATTTTCAGTAGTGTGGTTTAATATCGGTCTCTTTGTATGCTTTATGAATGGAAATTTAGACGGGATGGGATTAGTTTCGTATAGCGATGACAGTAGAGGCAGCCAGGAAAAATACACTTACAGATTAAAGGCTGTCTAATTTACACTTTTTTGGTTTAAGAACGTCTTGCCAAAAGGAAAAAAAAATATCACGGTTGCAGAAATGTACATTAATGTACGTTGTCTTCTTAAATAAACAAATAAAAATCAAAATGAATGTCAGAGACTATTCAAGTCTTTTAGCTTCAGCTGGTAGTAGTTTTTCTCATGCATCCAGTCTTTATTCTATGCTAGGCTAACCACGTCTTGAGTCCAGCTCTGAGTCTGGTCGTTCTTCCAGGAAGAATGTACAAAACAACCAGCTGTTGTGAGTTACAGGCTCCTGTTGCAGCACAACTTTGTGATTTGGGTGACAAGACTGCAGGATTTCATTATTCATATTTTCTGAAATTCTGTATGTACAGTATACGAACACACACACACAGTGCAGTACAAGAAACACTGCGACGTTACAGTACAGTATGTGTTCAGGTTTGTGGGCATTCTCACTGAAATCACTCATTTATACTCATGAATGCACCTCCACACACATATCTACATAGTCAATATGCAGGCCCCCCTCATCTCTTTATTTATTTTTTTTCCCCACATAAACCCATAAAGCATTCAACCTGCACACATATCATGCACCATTGCATCACAGTTTCACAGCCCATCTCCAGCCCCCCTAATTTAATTCATTCATTTTCTCCCAGCTCATTTCTTCCCTCCCTTTCTCAGATTGTCTCCGCCATGCATATTAATAACGCACAGATAAAAATACGCTTGATTAAAATCACACCGGGGCCCAGCCACCCGAACACTCATCCCGGTGCGTAAACACAATGACGGCTCTTTCTCCGGGGCAGGAGACAGGAAACGAGAACATCCATAATGGATTTCATATACTTTATCATTAAGAGTCTCATTGTGTGTACACACAATTCACTTCTCACCTATTTGTTTGCAGGGAAAGGAGTCAGAGTTGATTAACCGACTGAGCCGCACCGCTCCAAGACAGTGTCCTGGCTGCGAGTCAAATGAAATGTGATTCCTCTCAGCACTGTATTTTTCACCCCAGCTTTTCTTTTGTTTACTTGTAAATAGCATGCGTTTACTGACTGAGCTGCCGGTGCTATCATTTGTCAGGACTTACAGGTTGTCGTGCAGCCGGCTGCATCGAAAATTATTTTTCATGCGCGGCAATGATGAATTACTTGTTATCTCAGTGCAGTGTCTGCCCTCTGGTGAAGATATCCATATTGATAATGAGGCCGTAGCTACAGAGAGTTCTCAACGGGTGACAGTGTCCACTTATGGCTCCACACTATACACCCTAAACTAATGTACAGTACAGAACAAAGGCATTAAATGGCTTTACGGATTCATTAGTGAGGCAAAGAGAATGTGGAGGGTCAGAGCAGACATCCTGCTGTGATCCACTCTGATAAGTTGAAGCAGAAGACACTGAATATGAAAGAGAAAATGCTGTTTATGTGGCAATGAAAAAATAGCAAAACGTACTGGAATTAGACTCATTGCAGTGCAGTATTTAATTATTTACAAGAAATCTGAATTTATGGAAATATTTATTCCTCTTCTGGGTTTTATCGTTGGTGTTGGTTTATTGTAAATATTCATTGTTCTATATGGTTTCGGTCCCACCCAGTTGGTATTCTCCAACCTCTTCCCAGCGGCAGCGACGTAGAAAAGGCAGCCAGTTGCTTTTAGTAGCTGTTAGCGTCAGTATCTCTTTTGGTATCAAGCCACTAAAAGCCACTACTGGAGGTATATTTGGGTCATGTACCAAAATGGTGTATTACCTTTATAATGGTGACTGATGATGACAGAGGGTCATTTTGTTTACAGAGGACGAAAACACCAAAACATTTTCATCCTTCATCAGTATCACAAGCTAATAGTATAGATGCCTCTTAAATAGGAAACACAAGTTGATCCACTTTAAATGAACTGGGATGGCACCTGGTAAGTCAATCAGATACACAACATCAAGCATACAATCAATGAGCATCCATCACTGGAACAAGGAAGAAGATGGAAACTGGAAATGTGAGCAAAATTGATACTGGCCTAAAGATATATTACGTTATTTGTATTAAATGTTATCAATTATCTGATTTATTTAGTTTTGTTTTTCTGTGCATGATTTTGCACAGACATGAAAAACATTGTTTCACAGATGAGTTAAGTCTGCTTTTACTAGAGGGTCCTGCTAAAGTGGTCGATATTCAAAGCAGCATCAGAACAAACAGTATATGAACTGTGGATTTTAAGATACACAAGTATACTGTAGTAGTATTTCACTAAAAACAATGTATAGACTAATCCCTTTCAATCATGACTTATGACCCACTAGAAGTGCATAGCGTGTATCTACAGAGATCCTGCCTCCAGCCTGTATTTTCTTATTTCCTTATTGTTTTGCTGTGTTCGGGACGCTTCTGGGCTGTAACCTTTGAGCAGAGGGTGTGTAGCCACCAACCAATAACAGCATGCGGGGTTTGAGGTCGGGACTCGTATCGTAGCAACCAGGTTACATCTCTCAGTGTGATTGTGTGAATCCATAGACTTTGCTGAGTTTTTACACCCTGAGGTGAGATTTATTCTTATGAAGTAGTGACACTCCTGAACTAGACATTTTATTTCCACAAAATCCCACTGTGTACTCTCTCAGCAACCTTTATTATGTCTCCTTCCCCAGTTCGGTCCCTGAAGCTGCAGTTTATTCTTGATGACAAACTTGATCATAAGATTGGAGTTGGGTTTCTAGCCTCCTGGGAGTTGTTTGTGTTCTTTCAATGGATTTACTGTGGACTGTAGGAATCACATACGTGACTTGGTTCTGCTCTGTAGTAGTAGAAAATGTAATATGTTTTCAGAAAAGTTTTTAAGACATTCTTTGTTCTTATATTTGTTTTCTTCCATTTTAAAATATTTTCTTCATGCAACATAATCACTTTGCTGTGATGAATACACTGCATTGATTTCATAGAGCTGTATGGCAGCCTATAAAGATATGGGATGCGCAAAGAAATGTGGATTTTTAGTCAACTTCCAGTGATACAATAAGCATTAAAAATCACACATACACACTCATACACACACATTTCCCAAAATAGAGGCTTTTCTGTGCAGAGGATTGCAGTCGAGGCTGTATTGATTTTTTTTCTTTTGTTCGACTCAGTACTTTCCCAAGATTGTTGCAGTGTTGGCGAGTGTTTGAAACTCTCCTCTTCTGCTTCTGTAAAACCTTTATAGGACTTCAACATAATAACAATTTTCTCTGTGATGTAATATGCCCTTACAATAAGAAATCAAAGTAGCTCTATCTATTTAGAAATTGGTTTGGTGAGTGTTAAAAAAACAAAAGAAAATCGATAGATAAAAGATAGACTGAGGACTCAGGTTTACTCCTGAATTGGCAGTAAAGAAAGCCTGGGTTAGGGCCAGAGGCAGAGGGACTGTATTTAGGTGTTAAAGGAACGAATGGACAGCAGCAGCCAGTGCTGCCAAGTGAGAATACTATTCGTTTCTACTCGGATCTGCTGAATTCTGGGAGGACAAATTCAATAAATCGTTACTGATATGAAATCTGATAGCTGGCGCACACACATAGCTCGTTAGGTCATTCACAGCTGATGTACTTACAGACTAACAATCATTACAGATTATTACCTGTATTTTCAGTTTTTACATTACATCTTGTATGGTTACCGGCATTTATACAAATGGTATAAATCTGTATAAAGATGGTTGCAAGCTAAATAAAAATCATCAGTTTCCAGGTTGTCTTGCCTGTCAGAGTCCTGGAATTGCTAACCAATAATCAACTGGAGGCGTTTACTCCATTGGATGTCTGGTTTCAGAGACAACCATAGGACCATCTTAGCTGCTAACCTTGTATTAGAAGATTTTCATCTGTGTGTGAGAGTTGGGAAGGCCCTGAATTGCTACTAACTAGGCGTGCCACAGGGAAACGCTCTGGAGCCCGTGCTGTTCACCAGTTATATAATGCAACAGCATTTTTATATTTTTACCGAAAATATTTTACTTTTTACTATGAGGCACGCTGGTAGATGTGTTCCAAGCCTTTAAACTGGAACATTTCAACTTGATAAATGCCACCTGTTGATGAGTAGGTGTTGAGTAGAATTTGATGATATGGTGAAGGGCATATGAATTTTGCATGAAGTTTAGTTTTCTTTATTTTTTTAAATCATATTTAAACTCCAAATTCAAAATACTGTTTTATGTTTCTTAAGGTCAAGCGTATTTCCTTCTGTGGAGGAGAAACTATGACTCGCACGACAGACCAGGTGACTTGTGAATTTTGCTCAGACTTTTAATAAAATTCATAACCAGAGAAATTCTGGTAATGACACAAGATCTCATAAATGTGTCACATAAAAACAAACCTGTTTGTGTGAGTGGTTGCATTTTTTTAGGAATCGTATTATTTTTGTACTGTGCGGCGGAGTCTGTTAAATTAACTGTGGATAAATTAAAACTCCATAAAGTTAATGCAGCATGCTCTTATTAACTTTAAAATGACACTTAATAACAGAACATAATTTGCATATCTCTACTGCGACAGGGTGAGAGAATATAAATATCCTGACATCTGTCTCTATGGGAAATATACATTTAAATATCTTCAACAGAAGCTTTTTGAAGCCGTTTTCCTCTCAGCTTAATATTTTTAGATGTCGCTTATAGACACGCTGCTGCCTCCACTTTTAGATTCTCTTTACCATTGAGCTCTTAGGTTCATTGCTGGAGATAATTACATTCACTGTTGCGTGCAAATGTGAAAACCATTGCTATTATAAAAGCCCTAATGTCTGAAAATTGCCATTATATATCTCATTTATGCTTCTCTATACTGAACTCTAGTTATCAGTTGATGCTTCATGAACACCAGGCCTGATTTAGGACAGACCTCTTTTACTATTAACAAGCCACATCAGTGAAATCTTATTAAAGGAGAGCCTCTATTCTCTATGTGTCTGTTGTCACATTATTGGATATATTTTTCATTGTAACTGCCAACCGGGTCATTTCTGTTTAACAGCATGTACTGTGTACAGAGCCAACCTTCCCTGTATGAATAAAGGTGGAACTAGAAGTTTGTGTTGCAAACTTTTTTCTATGCCAGCAGTAATCTGCAGATGGTGGCAAGAAAACCAGCATGAATAAAGCAGTCACCACCGAGCAGAATAATGTACCATCTGTTGAAGCACCGTCACCCCCGCAGCTTTGTTTGGCTCCAAGCAAACATTTTGACATTGACTTGTTGTTGATAAGACGTCCTGCACCGACGTTAAAAAATGAAAATTGAGACAACATCTGTAGTCAGCCTCTACCTGCATCAGGACGTAAATATTATATCTGTCTGACATCAGCTCCAAACTATTTCCAAAGCTGTTGTCATATAACTTTTTTTTTTATCTTGCTATAATATCATTTTATTAAAGAGTTGTACTTGATTAAACCCATGACACATCCAATCATCTCTGCCTGTCAAATGTTGCTCTGTATGCCGAGGCAAAGATTACACTTTGTCATGTTAGTGTGATTTTTATCCTCAGATCCAGTTACGAAAAGATCTGGATGCTTCTGGGTGGGATTTGTGCTGTTTCAGGTTACAGTGACAGTAAAAGAAAACAAACTAAAATACATAACCATTAGAACAAATGAGAGAAAATACAAGTAAAACAAAAAACAAATCAACATAGCTTCTATAGCATCTGTACAATGTTGCTACATCTTGTTCATCTGAGTGATGGCTGCTAGAACAAAGCTATTTTTAGACCGCTTAGTTCTACATCTTGGGACTATAAACCTCCATCCAGAGGTTCTGTAATGTTATGACACCTCGACCCTGGTAGTCCAGTTATAATGACTCAACTTAAACTGTGAAGACACCAAGAGGGAAAGCAGTAATAGGGAGGCCTGTTGCTATCACCCATAGTTTTCAGCTCGCACACCGGATGCTGAAGCAATGATCAGACGTTTGCACGATGTGCCCTCCTTCCTCCTGATTAGTCTTTCATTTGTCTTATTTCTCGTATACTAATCAGCAAAGTTTCTGAATCATTTGGAGCATAAAATGGCAAAATCCATTTAGTCAATGGCAAATAACAACTATAGGTAATTTAAAGCTGCACTCATTAATATTTTTGTATAACCAGTGGGTTAAATGTGTATGATCTCTGCAGTTCTCCTCTCCTTTTAAGCTTTTAAGCCTTTCATAGCTTTCACAGTTAACTTTAGTGTCAATCTTTTAATAACCCTGTTTCCAGCTGTTGCAGGCAGCTGTTGTCATCGTAAAAGCTCTGATAAACACACTGTACGCTACCTGTCTATAGCACAAGACTAATGATGCTCTCTGTCAATCAGATGTGTAAATAGGAAGAACTGTCGGCTAACACATTAGTCTTAAGGCCATAATTAAGTTTGTCAATGAGTCTTGCCTCTAAGTGGCCAAAGAAATAAAAATAAAAACTGTAATGAGTCATTACATCATCTTAATATTACAGATCGCTCTCTGATTGGTCCAACATTATTTCTGATGGAGCTTTGGTTGGTTGAGATGATCATTAAGTGTTCATCTGTCACTTTGGTAGATAGCGGGTTGACATTAAACAATGAGACAGAGACATGTAAAAGCAGGTTTCATTGTTGAGCTCAAGCAAACAGTTTAAATGTCATGTGTTAGGATAGACAGTGTAAAAGCTGGAGCTTGTGTGAAGCTTTACATGAGCTCATGAGAGTCATTCAGTGTTTATCAAGTGAAACCAAGCTTGCAGTAAGTAAATACAATATTAGCATTTGTAGCTCTTTCCTAACATCCTGCTGGTGGTCTCTGAATCCCTTTTGATCTATGTGGAATTTTTCTTGTGGAGATGTTGAGACAGTCTCATATAGAAAACACATGGCCTTTGGCAAGATGTAAACAAACAGTTGTGAATTGTCTGTACTGCAGAGAAAAAAATATAAAACATAAATAAATATGCAACATGCCTGTCAAAACTCTGATAATCCACTTTCCTTGAAAATGACTTGTGAAGCCCTCTGAAGACAACAGAGATAGCTGTTACACAGTAATACATTTAAGCAGGGAATGATATGCATTTTCAGCCGTTTATAGTGCAAATCTAGTTTCTAAAGACTGGCTAAGCAGAGGGGGAAAAAAATCCAAAGTCCATATCGAATATTGGTCTTCAAAGTGTTGGAAATTGAGCCCCATATAAGTCCAGCTACAGTTTCTGAGTATGTTTGCATACCCATTCAGACTCTCTCTAATAATCTGTCAAACTGCACTGAGCTTTGAGACGCAGCATTCAAGCCAGCAGATCATTAGCAGTCAAACTAGGCCTTAACCGCTAAGCCCAAGTAACGATCTTACTCCAGGAATGATCTGGGAACGACCAGCACGTAGTCAGTCTCGCTTTCTTCCTCTTTCCGTTTGTTTTCTTTTCATCCGTGTTTTTTTACAAAGCAGAGGAGCCGGAGTGTTTGAAAAATGACCTGAGAGTGGAAGGCAGACGGCAGCAAAAGAGAAACGAGGGGGGAAGGGTTTTAGCATCACACGGGCGAACTCGAGGGGCCACAGTATTAAAGAGCTTCAAAGCTGCTGGCGCTGCTCAGGGGCCCTGCAAGGAGAGAGCTGCTGGGGTGCACGGTAAAAGACGCAGGAAGAGGAAGAGAAATGAAAGGCAAGCAAGAGGTGAATGGAAGGAGAAGATGCTCATCGTTCTTCTTGAGGTGGAAGTGAGGTGAGGACTCAGTGTTCAGTTTATCCACTTCCCTTCATTCTACAGGATCTAAAGATAAAGTCCCTGCACTTCATGCTCTTTATTCCTACAGCTTTATAGAAATAAATGTCACCTTTCTGTTCTTCAACACTGCCATAACGACAGTGACTCTGCCTATTTCCACATCATGTTTTACATGTGTTACTCAAAACCCCCAGTAGCTGATATACTAATATACTGTCCTAAATTTAAAAACATAGCTACCAAAATGAGCAGAGAAGAAAACATGTTAACCTGTGAGCTTAGTTGTTTTGAACAGTAGTGTGCAAAAGATTTAGGCACTAAAAGTAAAGTATTGACGCTTACATGAATAGTTTTTAATTTATCAGTTAACTTCAATAAACAGAAACAAGCGAAATGAAATCAGTATCAAAATGAGCAGCTTTGCAACCTTTAAAACAGCAGCAGTTCCCTCACTCTGTGTTTCAGGTACTCGGCAGGTTGTTGTTCTGCATCTTGGTGAAGTTTCCACAGTTCTTCTGTGGATTTAGGCATCTCTTCATATAATCCCAGACTGACTCCATGATGTAATGATCAGAGCTCTGTGGGGGCCAAACCGTCTGCGTTCTTCATGTTGCTGAAGATATCTTTATAACTGGTTCTCTTAGGATATCATGTAATGTTATCAGGTTTGATAGAGCACACTACAACATGGACCCGGTTCATCTTTTTGGACACTGTAAATTCGATGCCTGACAAAGGACAGCGCTTAACATGCTTAATTATCACCGATACCTACCGTAGACTATAGACTACAATGACACATGATTTGTAGCTGCGTGTTTAATATCAGCAACGTTTTACATTCGCTAGCCTGCTACCTGCGCTCTATACTCCCGCTTGTGTCATTGATCTCTGAACAGGCTCAATATGCGTTTTGCTGGAGGCAGTATCATTTAATTACATTGTCAATGGCAGATTGACAGCTCACCTCGTCACTGTTACATCAGCATGAAGCCTTCCTCCATCTGGCTGGACAAACACCACCGCTCACTGTGCTGTCATTAGCCTTTGTTTATATTCATTAAACTGGAAAGACAGGCAGAAATGTGAATAGAAATATAGACCAATAATTACATTGCAAGATGCTCTGTTTATGTGTTCCTGCTTTGGTGTAACTAATGCATTCAGCCTTTCTGTGCACACATCCAGGTCTCCAGTATACCTCAGTCCTTGAAGGAGTAAAGCATTTTGAATTGAACGATTGCTTGGAGGTTTGCAACAGAACTGTAAACCATCTCCATATTCCGTACCATGCTGTGTATTTTATATGTATATATTTGTATACTTGGTTTCCCGTGGCTTTAGAAACTAGAACTCTGTGATGTCTGGCTGCGGTAATGCAGTGCTGCCTACTGATTTAGTTTGTTCTGTTGTTTTGTCATGAGCGACTGGCTGGAGGCTCATGACATGGGTGAGCAATGAGGAGCAGTGTCTGAATGAATGGGCTTCAGGGTGGCCAGGGATTCACAAGCACGCACACACACACACACACACATCCACACATAAAGACAAGATACAGATGTCTCACACCCCCCCACCCTGTCTTTTATCTCGCTTTCTCTCCGTCGCACTGCTTCCGGCTGTGTGCAAATTCATTCACTGTGAAAATGGAAGGCAGTTCCATGCCGCACAGTTTCATTTAGTCTTCTATTCAGTTAGCCACAGAGTTCCTACATGCTGCTCTCACTCACATTTCAGATGAGATCTATAATCAATCATGCAAACTGACACAGAAGTAATTCGTTTCAAAATCAACGTCACAACCGCTGACTTTCTGGGGACTTTGGTTTGACGGCGTCCACCCTCACCCCTGGGCTCAGACATCATGTCCAGTTCACTTCTGCAGAACTGCAGTATTGTGATTGACCAGAAAACGCCTTTGGTCTTTGGTCAGATTTCACTTCATTACACAGGAGTTCGTGTTAAATAAATCCCCAGTCTGGAGCGCTTTTACACCTAAAAGTTACGTTTCTAAAATACAATTAAGAGTCTTTCACCCTTGTAAACAATTTATGATTTAAATATTTTTTCCCTACCAAATGCAGAAACACTTAACACATACCATATATGACAGTTCAACATAATTGAAAATGTTTTTCCTTAGGTATACTGTATGGGCGTACATAAGACAGTTGAGCAAGAATAATAAAAGATCCGCACCACTTGCAAGACTGCTGAGCAAGGCAGCGATGGACTGTTAAGTAGAGCATCGTTTTAATAATCAGCACAGACAAGAGAAGAAAACATGAATTCATTGCACCTGCTGTTTGTGTTTCTTGTCTGCGGTAGAAACAAACTGAACCAAGTAGAATCTGCACATCGGTGCATTGCCTGACCTCTTTTAACCAGAGACGATACCTTGTCATCCTCGTCAACTAACATTTGTTTTTTTTAGTCTGTCGCTCTCGTAGAAGCGATGAATGATGAATGTAGATGTTTACTGTATGTCATAACTAAGCTAACCCTCTTCCTTCCTCCTGTTTGCAGATGCGGAGCACTCGAGGTGTGTCTGTGTGGCCTGTTGGATTTGTTGGTGGCAGAGCCTATGAGCGCCCTCTGGTGTCGGGGGGAAAAGTAGTGGGCTGGTACACCGGCTGGAGACCGGACCGCCCCTTCGCCACCGACATGGCAGGTAAAGAGCAACACACACACAAAAAAAATGATTGTAGATTTTCTTTCTTTTTGTTCTATCAAAATAACCAGAATGTTCATAATCCAAATATTTAATGAGATGATCGTTCTAGAGGCAGTATTTAGTTTGGGAAATGCACTTATGTAGAAGATCATATCTGTGAAATATGAAGCTAACAGCCGGGAGCTGATTAGCTTAGCTTAGCATAAAGACGGTAAGCAGGGGGAAACAGCTAGCAGTGTTGGGTCAAATCCCAAAGATCATAAATACCGACATCTTTAAAGCTCATTATTTAACATGTCTTTTTCACACATGAATTAAACAAACACAAACAAAAATATACAACAGTTTGTTGTTTATGCTAAGCTAACTGTTTTCATGGCTCTATCTGCATACAGTAGGCACACAGACATGTTATTGATGTTCTAATCTATTTCTCAAAATGTCCTTCAAAGATGAAAATGATGGCTTGTATCGTTTCATTCAACAAGTGCTGAACAGAGAGACTCAAACTCAAAATGGATAGTAACGTATCTTGCAGGATATGTCAAGCTAATACTTTAGAGAAGTTGATTTGTTTTGGAAACAAATGAAATTGTTTTACTCAGCCTGCACATCTTTTTGTTTCTTTTCATTAAAAATCTGATTGTAGGTGGTGGAATAAAATCCATAAAATTGATCGGTTGTTAACCGGAGGTTCAAACGTGGATGAATCGGTGAAAACGGACGGTTTGACGGTTACTTTGGTTCTGTTGTTATACTGCTGAGTGGCTGCTTAGGAAATAGTGGTATGAATGAAATCTTGTTCCCCGTTTTTTTATTATCAGCGCTTTGTGTAAACCTTAAAAAGTCTTTATTGATCAGGTCATTGATTATAGAACAAGTCAGTAAGTCAACTGGACTGTGTTGGCTTTCATCAGACTAGAGAACAAACAGAAAACAATAAATAGTGCTCTTTCTTTCTGTGAGCTTACCTGAAGAGATCACACAGCTTTTCTATTGAGCTTCTGTATTGTCATGGATTCATTTGGCATGAAATGAGATTTGATCTTTCCAATTTAATGTTCTGACTGTTACCTCTCCACACAGGAGCTCCTGCACTACTTTCCTTGATTGTTTATTCCTGATATAAATCACAAAGCAGGGTTGCGGAGTCTTGTTGAGTAGACTGTGCAAAGAGGCAACACATTAGATGGAATCAAAGCTTAAGGAACCTTACGGCCTTAAAATGAAAGGCTGAGGCATCAGAAAACTGAGCGATTTGTGATTTGAATGCAGCCCATTGTTTCAGAATGACTCCCCAGGCCTCAATATAAAGTTTAATAAGTCGTCCCTGCATTCCTATACCAGCTGGTACATACAACAGTGATTTCTATTTATATTAGGAGGCTTAGAATCATCTATAACATGAATTCATTTTCCAGACTTGAATGGCATGCCTGCGGTGGCATTTTATGTTCTCTTGCATTTCCGTTATTATTGATATTATATTATTATTATTGCTTTTGCTTTCTATAATAACTGTAGTGTTCTCTATTGAAAGAAAATGTGACAGTCTTACAACTTATGTTTATGAAGTTCAAAACCCAAAGGCTTTTACATTGGGGATTTTTTCCCACCATTTCATCACATTAACATGAGAAGTCGGCCACATTATTCCACTTATATTTCTATCTGTCGTATTTTGTTGCACATTTTGAACTGACACAAAAACTTGAATTGAAGCATCAACCTAACTGTTTAAACTAAGCTAAGATTAAAAAAAAAAAAAAGAGGAATTAATACATTATTAAACGTGTTATAAAGATGAAAATATATTGTTCTTCTTGTTCCATTTCCTGATGATGCTGCCATCCACGTTAGCGGACGTGTGAGGCTGCACTTACACACCAGAGCTAAATAAAATCATCAGCATGGATGCTAACACGCTCACAATGACAATGCTAACAGGCTGATGTAACCATGCTCACAATTTTAGCATGTTAGCATGCTAACATATGCTAATTTGAACTAAACACAAAGTGCAGCTGAGGTTGACGTGAGCGTTGTTTAGTATTGGTGGACCAATAGAAATGCTGAAATGACCAAACAATGACACATTTCACAGCAATCTGTCTGATGGTTATTGAGACATTTCACTGAAAAACACAAATATCAACCTCATGATGGCGCTGGAGGGAAATTCAGGGGATCACCAAAGTCACAAGGATTCATTGTGTGGTATCATGAATGCATATTAAAAAATATGTGCTAATCCATCTAATAATTGCTGAGATATTTCTGTCTGAACCAAAGTGGACTGACAAACAGAAAAAAAGAACAAAATAAGAACAGATGACAAATAACCACTTGATTTGTTTGTAGAAATAAATAAATAATGATATTAATAAAGTAATGCAACTAATGAAACGAATGTCATTAGTTTAGAATTGCAGCATGGTGATCCATAATGAGAGTTACACGTGCTCTACTGTGATTGTTCTCAGCAGAAACACAATAGTATTGGTTGTTTGCTCGGAGTTTGCTGCGCTGCCCCCAAGTGGCCAAAAATATATTAATGCTCCTTTAAAGAAGTTGTTTTAGTTTGCTTAAACAAAGTTTTTTTTGTGACAGTCCTGTGCATCTTTTGAGGATGCTCACACTAAATCAAACCCAGATTCCTACAATATGTGACCGACTTGTAGGACAAGATAAATCTAAAATCAAACTCCACAAAAATACCACAGTGATATGAATACATCTGGTCAGGTTAGATAGATTTGAGATGGAGTCCAAATTTGTCTTGTAGTTATTATCGCCCTGATGGAGAGTAAAGACTAAGCAAACATCATCATAATTCTATTTACATCTCCATATCTCCAGTGTAAAAATCCAATCAAAGGAGCACTGAGCACCAACGTTCCCTCTGACCTGAGAGAAAATAATTCATCACACTGACCAAATAATAATTCCCTGTCAGTCAGCACTCATTATTCCACTTCACCCACACTAAATGAACTCTCGCTTGAAGTGGAAAGAAATAAGTGCAGTTACTCCCCTAATTCAGGCATGTGTAACGGCCAGTATCAGTAAATCATTAATATTATTATTCAATATTAATATACTTACATTCTGAATTTCTACAGTGAATAAAATATATTGCTGAGATATTGCTGATGTTCACAACATAAATTTGTTTAATGAAAGGGGGGCAACCATTTCACCGAACAGATGAGTGTCACTTAGTGCACCCTGGGTAACGCAGTTTATTTAGGGCCATTATAAATCACCCAGAGATATCAAACGGGCAGAAAGAGTACCAGCAGCTTGTGAGAAGTACCAGCATGCAAGAAAAAGTCACAGTACAATAAAGAGTAAAATGTAGAAGTGCTGGTATTACATACCGGTGAGTATCAAACAAAGCATGTACTGCATTTAGACTCTGTGTTGCCTTATCAGAGGGTTTTACTGTAGGTGAATGATGATTGCATGCCTATATCTTTCCAAACACATATGTTGAAACAGCTGAGGATACTGCTGCAGAGCGCACACACACACACACACACACCATACACAGGTCTGCCTTTGGGATTACTGTTAATTAAACCACGATAACAAGAGTTAGCCTCTCTATTTCTCCCCTCCACCTCTCCTACTCCACCACGGCAAAGATCTCATCCCTACGTCCTCTCCCCAACCACCCCGTTCCACCTAATCTCCTTCTTTCACGCACAAACACAAATACACACACACACACACACACACACTGTAATTATTAGCCTTATTTTTTACACTGCGCTATGTAATTATACTGTCAATTTTAAAAGCTAAGATTTACTGCAGCGGCTGTATTACAGTGAATTTTTTTTTGCTTTATATTCTGCAAGAACAACAACGCCAAGCAAATGACCCAAACTTTATTCACTCTTAAATTATTATTCATAGGATTTACAATGGGGTGTCTGCAGAGCGCTGAGTGAGTGCCAGTGCGTGTCTTAATAGTATTGTGTTATACAGCGCTGTATTGTTAGCAGACCACTAAAGCCTCCCATCTACTGCTCTGTCTTATTTAGCCAGACACAATGGAACCTGGACAATGATGGTGCTACTATAGTACTATTCACCTCAGTGTGTGTGTGTGTGTGTGTGTGTGATTATGCACATGTGCATGCAGGCACACACCTGCCAGCACTCCAACTGATACAAGTGGACAAGCGTACATGTTCCCAGACACGGACACACACGTTCATACATGCAGTTTTCTAAACACACATTAGAGCAACATCTCTGCAAAACAGGGCGACACTCACAGTAAACACAAAAATATACACACAACGGACACACGGAAACAAAGATTGTACAACCATGCTTTGTTGAAGTGGTACTTGTGCCCCGGGAGTGTTCCCTGAGAGGGGGACATGAAAGTGTTTAACCCCCCAGTAACCCCAGTGTTTATACCCTGCTCCTGAGATGGTGAGATGAGAGCTAGAGAGATGAGGAGGATGGAGACAGTCTGCAGGAGCAGTTAAAGACAAAGCAAATGTATTGAAGTAATCTCAAGGGTTTAAGTGTTTATCAAAACAATAATACACATTCTGTCATTCTGGCTGTGCTCATGTGATGCTCTGTGAACAGATGAACAGATGATCAGCGCTGGTCACCTGACTACATAGCTACATTTTATTCCAGCCGCATCTCAGCTTTATCAGTGACTGAAGTATGCAATGTTGAGATGTGGCTAAAGAAAAAGTCTAATAAGTAAACCTGAGTTAAGAACAAACTGCTATCTCTAAGGTCAAAACTTACCCTTCAAATTTAGATTCATATGAAGCGCCTCATGTCAGAGATATTTTTGATTGATTGATTGGTACTCTGTGCTTGTTTGAACTACCACAAGGCATCTTCCTGGGGTTTTTTAATTTTTTTTTATGCTTCCATCCATAAATTTCATCAATTTTCCATCACTCATCTGGATCTCAGACATCTGAATCCCCTCCCACGTCCTCCAGCTCAACTTAAAATGTCCCAAGATGTTCCAGGACCAAATGAGATATAGATTTAATTCAGCTTATTTGCATCTTCCTGAGGTCTCATCTTAGTTGGACATGCAGGAAGTGTTTTTATTAGATGCTCAAACCTCCTCAACTGGCTTCTGATTTTTTTGAATCAGCACACAGACACACATTTAAATAGGTGCTAATGGTACCCTTTCTGTTAAAAACAATAAAATAAATGTGTCTTCTGAGAGAAGTCGGAACTGTTTTTGAATAGATTTCTACCGGCCAAGGGATCAACATTGGCTTCACGACTCAGACATGGTGGTGCCAGGTGTTCGTTGCCATGGTGTTTTTCCACTGCACGTCCCACTGGTCACCTGTCAATCAAACTGTGACACCTCTCTCCTTGGGTTTTCATACGTCCTTGTCTTTATTCAAAACAAACAAGAAACCTGTTGGAGGACCTACTAAACACCTGGAGTGTGACAGCTTCTGTGTGCTCACTTTTGTTTTTGACTTTGGCAGTAAACTCTTTTGTATTTTACATCAGCCTCTGAACTGAAATAATGAATCACAGAGATGGAGAGGATGTACAGAGGGAGGAAGCCAAATTAAAAAATTGGCCGCACGCTCACACGTAAACCTAGAGGAGAAGAATACAATCACATGGTTCCCTTAGGCTATGAAAGCTTCAGGTTACATTAGAATAAGATGAATCAATAAAGCAGAATCAACCAGGCAGTGTTTTTAATCTCATTTCATTTTTTAATCTATTCTTCGAGCTGTTTTTTTCTTCCAGATCTGTTTCTGTTTTCTTATCATGTGCTCTATGTTTCATGAACATATACAAATACCCCCATGCACACCTCATATTAACATGCAATCAGGATCTTAAAAAAGAACATATTAATACAAGGTATGAATGCACACATGCTCCAACGTGTCCTCCATCTAGTCACTTGGTGCTGAGCAGATGGTACGTTTGTAATTTTTTTCTCCAAAATGGCAATGTAGTATATTGTGGATGAGCTCTGCATGTGATAGATACATACAGTCATATGGGTCAGGAGTAAAGTGGGACAAAGTTAGTGCAGAGTCTGGACAGTAGCCTCATGGGTAAACATGGCTTTATTTAAACTGTGATCTTCATATCACAGAGGCTGGCTGCAAGTCAGGAGATATCTATCTGGTAATTGCTCTCATATCCATCTGCTCCACCTGAGCTGCATTTATCTCTGTGATTAGCCTGCAGTATCACACACAGAGCAGTAATAAGCCAACCTAACAATATCAGCACAACCTAATGAATGTACATAGATACAGTAAAGCTCTCACTTACTCTTTCAGTTTAGAGGCATTGCATACCCTCTAGTATCATAAAAATGGCCAAATTAAAATATAGGGGGCATCAGGATAACCTCCATTCTATAAGCATTGTTTCTGTCTGAGCCTTCACATTGGCGGTCAGTGTGCAGGCGACAACAGGGTGAAGAGGGAGGATGTGTTTGTGACTGCTGACCTGGCCTAAAATGTAGAAAACTTAAGCCTATAGAGGGTTGATAAGCCAAACCCATTTGCATGTCTACAGTTTTTCTCTATGTGACCTGCGCTGACACTCACATTACTCAGAGGACTGCTGTCTGCTAGCCATGTGTTAGTACCTCAGGATAGCTGTAGCCTAGAAAAATGCTGCTCAGCCAGGGGGACAGGCAAAGTAGAGGAAATGAGGATGGTGAATTACTGGGGTTGAATTCCCACACTAACGCACTGATTGCCAAGGCGTGCCACCCACTAATGATTTGCATAAATAAATATTTCAGTAATTATGCCGAGACCTTGTGCATGGAGGATCGCAGCAATTTCTGAAAATATCCTCCTTTCTCCAAACTAGAAACTTCAGCATCTCTAGTGCTTCCTCTGAGAAATTCTATTCCTCTAACTGCACCCACACTTTCATTTTTGCTGTCTTCATGGGGCATTTAAGGACACAATATGTTGTCCAGACACTGATTTAGTTTGTACCTGATTGACATAAGCAGAGTCAGCTTGATTTCAACTCACATTGTGCTTGTTAAAGGTAAATGCATGGGTCATTTATAAAAGGCTTCTGGTGTGATGCATTCAAGGGTCAATGTAAAGCTGTCCATATTTGTTCATCCTTGTCTTCCAGGTTTACAGAAATGGTTCAGCATTTGTGAAACATGTTTATTCACCTTCTTTCCAAGAGTGAGATTAGAAGATTGATGTGATTCAAGTGCAGAAAGACTAAAAACAACAGCTACCAACACCTCTAAAACTCACTAATTAACATGCTGTGTCTTGTTGGTTTAATCTGTACATAAACAGAGAGATAAAAATGAAAATTGTAAACAGTGTCAAGAAATGAGCATCAGCATCAGCCCAGCATTAGTAACTTCACCGTGATGATAAAATATATATATGTCATGTTTTATGCCTTTATTAGATGGGGACAGTAGAGAGAGAGATATGTATGACATGCAACAAAGGTCCTCTGCAGGAATCAAACTGTGGATATCACAGTACCGTGGCATGCATGTTAACTACTGGGGCACACCATATATATATATATATATACAGTATATACCATGTTGATAGGGTTCTCTTTTCTCTTTGTAGACTACTAGGCTAGCAGTTTCCCTCTTCTTCCAGACTTTAGTTAATAAAATGTTGAGCATTGTTAGCTTGCTAGAATGACCAGTTTAGTTAAGTGACTGATATTACAGTAATATTGTGCTGTACAAGCCTCTAAGTTGTTTACAAGGCAGTGAATACGGACCTACTGTATCAACTGTTTTTATATGTTTTATTCATTGGTTTACTGTAATATACAATCCACTGTAGCAGACTATGAATTTAAACTTGTCTCAGTGGTAAAGTGTTCCTCTCCCAGGTAATTAATTTCAAGTTAAATTTATGGGAATGTAGGTCTTTGTTCCTTTTCCCTTGTACTGACTCAGCAGGAAGGCTGAGAGAGTTACTCAGCAGGCAGAATGAAGGTGGTAGAAGGTGCTGATGGGATGTGTTTTCATCCCAGTGGGGGTGTCCTGAGGCTGCAGTGTCCGGTCTTAAAGGGACAAGAAATCAACCAGTCTCTCTCTCTGAACAGTCCAGCCAGTGTTTGTGAACAGAAACACCTTTAACATGCTCAAGGTTGAGTAAAAAGAGCCAAAGCTCAGTTTAGGTCAATAACGTTAGTAAACTCCCTACATTTCATTTTACCTACAATTTATCCTTTGATATCCTCTCAAGAGCACCACATGAAATACTAACTGAACAACAAATATTATAAACAGGTCAGTTACATTGAGCTGTGGGCCAATTTACCAGGATTAGTCAGCTTTAAAAGAGGTCTGAAAAGCACCGATTTTATGTGTTGCCCAAACTGGAGGCAGTTAAGAGATCCACAGAGTACTGGATTTCAAGATCATCAGTCAATAAAAATGTAAATAGACTTAATGTGACAACAACAATCATCCCACACAGGCAGACTGCTGGCAGAAGAATAGAGACCAGACAAAGAGGGACAGAATATTTATTCATAGATGAGGTGTTTTTCTTATTTTGTCTTCGATTGTTTTTTTTCCCCTCCAACATTATTCACAGCTCAGTCTCTGAACAGTTTGCATGATCAGTAAGAGTCAGCCAGAGGTGGAGACAAAACCATGAAAACGAGACTCATCGTGTGTCACCTCCACAGCTTTGTCCTCGGGGTCAGACGACACATCAGATGTGTGTATGACGTGTTCATCACACACACACGCTGATGGGAACAAGGTTAAAGCACAGCGTGCGAGGGCTTTAGCTTTAGCTTTAGCTTTGTGTAGCTGTCTTTGATTGTCCAAATCAAACGCATGATGCTTTGCTTTATTAATTGCACCAATTGAACCGTTTTGTTTTTGGGTTTTTTCTGATTCTCACAATCAGAAATACTTTTCAACCCTCAACCATAGAAACGGTTGTCAGAGCGTTAGCGTACCATTTGCTTTCAGAGTAATTAGGTAGTACCAATATTTTTTAATCAGATTGATTAAATCTGGTTGCAGGCCAGCCATCAAACCCCCACCTCTGCTTTGCAATCATGAACATTTTGACTCTGACTTTCCTAAACCCTTCCTTCTCATCTACAGCTCAGTTATCACAGGAGAATGGCCCCTGTGGTAAATGAATCAGCCATATCATAGTCATTAGATACACTAACACACTCCATCATTTTCTGGTGTGATTATAATAGTCTCGTAATGTGCTGTTAATGCATGCTGGCTAACCTCCTTACCCTTTCTCTGCGTTTGTCCCCCGTCTTCCTCCCTGCGTCCTCTCCCATCAGGTTTTGCGGTGAACCTTCAGGTGATCCTGGCGAACCCGCGGGCGCAGTTCAAGCGTCGCGGCTCCCAGCCGGGGATGCAGGAGTCCGACTTCCTCAAGCAGATCACCAAGGTCACCGAGCTGGAGCCCAAGGCCAACAACTGCACCCGGGTTAGTAACTAGGACACCACCGTTACCATGGCAACAGATTGAATATACTCTTAACTATGCGACAGTGCGGGTCAAGGGCCTCATCTGACATTTAAGTGAGTGTCTTTACCATGAAAGCTCCCAGCTATATGCTGAAGGCAAGAAAATGCACCAACTTTTATAATACAGACACAGAAACTCAGATTCATCTTTTATAAGGCCGTAAACAAATAGCAATACATTATTTTAATATGACCAGGTAATGTGCTCTGAAAGGGCACAAACAGCACTGGAAAAGTAGCAGTTCTGTTTGTTTTTGTTTTTTTTCCTCCACTGACATGATGTATATCACACTTCTTCTCAGAGTCATAACTTGAAAACACCCTGACGTCATGTACACACACTGCTAAATCACTCTCTACAGTTGTGGCAGGAGCTCTTCAGATCTTGGCTCAGTATCATTAAATTCAGATTTATTTCAGTATCAAAGTAGTCCAGGTGATTGATGTCTGTACAGTGCAAACAGGTATCCAACGCAGCACGACTTTCCACGATGCAGGTGTGTGAAAATGTCAATAAATAGGCTATAGGCTAAAAAGGTGTAGACAGTTTTAAAGGACAGGTTCGCATTTTTTTTAAAGTCTGTCTTAAATGAATAAGCAGGAATTTAAATGAATATTGAAATGTTTTTCTTGTCATCCCCTTTATGTTGCACATTATTGTTATTTATTATTGATTGCAGTTATTTCCATTTTATGTCTGTACACATATTATATATTTAGTATGGTTATTGTCCCATTTCTCTTTTTCTTCATAATGCACTTACACTATATGTGATGGGGGACACCTCCTTCGGTCTTCATATGGGCACCTTGTTTTAAGACAGACTGAACCTGAACCTCAGTTCATTCTCAAAATCTCTTCATGGGTTTCCAGCAGATTAGTCGGTCACTGTAGGATAAAGCCCGGCTCACGCTGCACAGATGTTATTTTTACTTCATGATCAATACTGACTGTCTCCAAAGTGCATGCAGCTGTGCTACACAGCCACTTATACAGCTGTGATTCATACCGAGTTTACTTTAAACTCAGGGACCAAATATAAATCATGCTGTATTATTTTCCTAATTTAAGTACATGATTAAAATGACATGTTGTTTGGCATATTTTGTGAGCAGCTAATCTTATACATACACTTATAAGGAATATAAATGGCAATCAAAAACATTTTTTCAGTGAAAATTAAGCAGTCAATTTCTAACAACCTCCAGTTTCAAATGCAGATATTTTATTTTTTATTATATTTAGACAGAAGCTTTGCCTCACACCCCTAATTGATCTGATCTGAGCAAACTCAAAACGTCCTCACGCTTGTCTTATGTGTTAACGGTCCATGTCTGCATTAAGATTTCAAGGAACATGTGTGGTTTGATTACAAAGGGCAGGAGTGATCAGATGTATAATAAGTATGTAATCAGATTACACTGATCTACATGTTGGAGATGGATGACACAAACTAGGGTTTAATAAAAGCCCAATTCATCAATCTTAATCTGATGTATGTATGTATGTATGTATGTGTGTGTGTATGTGTGTATGTATGTGTGTGTGGGAGGGGGCAGATATTAAACTGCAGCCATAACAAAGGCTACAATCACAGCAGTAACTAACCATGGGGCATCTCTCCCTGTATTGGCAGCATGAGTCATGCTTTAAGCTGGTGGTGCGGTCTAAACTTAGACACACACGCAGCTTGAATTGGATAGAAATGGCATTATAGCGCTATCAATTGCAGTTCTGTGCTTAGACAGCTTAGATCGATGCAGCTCATCTGAAATCACCACAGCCCCTGTCGGCACTCGGTTTTATGAAGCCACTCATCCTCTTGACAGACATCACATAGCTGCCGTAAAAGACTTGTGTGAGAAATGGATTCTATTACTTGTTAATTTGTTAAGATAAAATTGTCACGTGCTCAGTTGTTCCAAACAAGCACAAAAGTCTGCAAGTCACAGATGATTAGGAGTTATTTTAAAAACTGTTAATGGATGTTAATTTGGTCCAACAGTGACATCTGAAATTGCTGTGAATTTTGAATCAGATATTCCTGATTCTGAATTATTTTGGTGACCAATGACATTTTCTTCTTCAGGTCAAAGTTCATTCATGACATCAAGGTATCTCAAAAAAACCTGACAGATTTACATGAAAGTCACTTCACCCTGTGGCCAAAATGTCAATTTACACACAGGCTGTGGCTTAATTTAATATGCAGATCACCATGAAACTGCTGAGCACATCGTGCACGCTCCCACTTCTGCTCAGGGGCATCGCAGTAGAGGAAAAAGTGGAATTAACTACCCAGGGCCTAAACATAAGTAGGACTCTAAAGACGCAAAGAATTAAGAGTATTTTTCTTCTGCTATTAGCATCATAAGTAATCATTATTGTTAGTGTTTATAGTAGAGCCTGTCAGCTAGCTTCTGCACATGATTTAGTCTACTCCTGGAGACAACAGCTGTCCTCATGCTGGTGGTGCAATGTGTGTGTGGGAACATTGTTTTCACTGCACAGAGTAAATGTGCATGTATGTACTTTTCTTCCATCCATTTGCAATGTGACATTGACATGTGACAACACAGTCACGTCAGATTGGAGGAATTAAATTCACACATTTTAACTTTATTTATTTTCTGCACCTTATCCTATGCTGTTCAAAATGTGAAACAAATGTTCAGATAGCCCATAAGGTAACATTTGACATAGCTGCAGCACCTTCGACCCTCCTCCCATTCCCTTGTGGTTAGATCATTCAGCCAATCACGTCTTTCCAAAAAATAAAAATAAATAGAAAAGAAAGACATGTTCTCAAATAAAAGTAGGTGAACACAACATTTAGCACTCTTTTAGAATGGTATTGAACCCAGGTTGCTACTATAACAGTTAGTTTATAGCTTTATTTTTCAATTGAACCTCGTGTGAAGTGAAAAATGCCAACCAGAGTTCAAGGTGATCCAACCACTAGTCCAAAAACCAAAGATATTCACTTTACAATGATATAAAACAGAGAAAATCAGCAAATCATCACATTGGAGAACCGATAAACAAAATAGTTGCCAATTAACTTTCTGTCAATATACTAATCATTTAATCGACTAATCATTTAATCGACTAATCATTTGAGCTCTAAAATAATATTCTCTCCAAGCTAAACCCATAGTCTCTGTGTTTCGCTGCGGCTGTACAGTACGTAGAGATGTAAAATAGCACATACTTCACAGATTAATTTTGTCATATTTGCTTTAAATGTGTGTTGTTGAAACAGTTCCGTATACATGAGAGTGGGTGTATCAAGAGGGGCCGGGGGTCCAGCGGGGCAGCAGATGGTCAGGGCTTTGGTTTGGTTCCCCTGCTGATGGTGAAGCTCGGAGAACACCCAACTGTGAGGATGTTATTTGTTCGGTCCAGCAATTTCACGCTCGTGGGGTGTGATGAACGTTGCAGCATCGAGGAGGCGATGGCAAAGCTTCACAGGCTCTTATTCTTTCTGATAAACATTCAGGCCAATAGAGTGCATGAACTATTCTTCCACAACATTGCAAACAGTATTTCTGTTCTTTGTGGAGGAGACCGCAGGAGGCAGCCGCTTCACCTGGAATCAACAAATCTAATTTTTACTTGTTTACATGTATGCGTGCAGGTCACACTGTAAGTCTCTGGTGGATTATGGGTAAACATTTCCTGCAGGGAATAAACCCTCCAGAGTTGCTGGATAATCATTTACAGTTAGCCGCTGCTGCCGCTGCCGCCGCTGCAGACAGCTCTGTGTTGAAACTATCATCATCATTATCAGCCCCATTACCTTAATGGAGCTGCCTCGCCGCTGATATTAATACAGGCCATTAAAAGGCGGTGACATCATCAGTCATCGCCCTGCACCACACAGAGACGAGGATGTGATTTCTGCATTTATCACGTCACAGTTTTAAAAAAGCAGCGGGATGTGACATCATCACTCATCACTGCAACTATGACATCACTGATCATCAGCGATGCAGGTGACATCATCACAAGCTGCCGTTTCCATCATGCAGAGAGCACGTGATGACATCATCACCTGTCAACAACAACAACACAGAAAACAACTATACAGGCAATAAAATTTAATATAAATGGACGAAAATATAATCGTAGCAATAAAAATACACAATTTAACAAACAAATGAAAAAAAATGTTATGTCATTTTAAAGGAGTAGTTTGACAGTGTTTCATTTTTACTCTTTGGTTTCTACAGATTGAACAAACAAGATATTTGTTATTATAATATAAGTTATTTCTGAGCTTTAAAGGTGCTGGTAAACTGCTTTGGTTTCCCACTTAATGCTAAACTAAACTAAGCTAAAATAAACTAAGCTAAGTTAAGATAAGTTAAACTAACCTAAAATAAGATAAGATAAGTAAACTAAGCTAAGCTAAGCTAAGCTAAGCTAAGCTAAGCTAAGCGGTAAGCATGTATGAACTATTCTTTCCTGCTCTAACCAGACAGACTACTAATAAATCATAGTCACATTTTTACTATCTGATATGCAGACAGAGGATACTTTACATTAATATATATTTAATACTACTAATTCTCGACAGAACTGTAAATATCACAGCGTATCCATCTTGTGCTTGACAGATTCTAACGTATCACGGACATTTCCGCATCTGCATTTATATTCTGGAGCTCTACTGGAATATATTTGCATGATATACAGTTATTTATCATATAATAAACCTTTATGCAGTCCATCAGTTCAGCCTCTGTCTGAAACAGGCTGCCTCTTCATGGCGCCCCTACCGATGAGCCCACTCTGCTCTCAGGAGGCTAAACAAACTATAGCCTATACTATAGAGGGACTTCACTTCTTTTTCCTTGTTCTTTACTCGAAATGTCAACTTCTCAAATATATCCGTGTATGTTCAAGCCTGAATCCTTAATATGAGAGTGGACAATGCAAACAACACATGGAAAAACCTTAGCAACATCCTTAGCAACCAAGTTTATAACGTTATAAAAATGATAGAAAATCACCCTGATGTATCCAAACCTCTTGTGGCCGGCTCAAGCTGGTCTGAACAGTCGTGACCGAAATGATTTAATACCGATGCCCTTTCCAGCGGCTGTGACACACCCTGACTCCAGGCTCTGTCTGCTTTGAGGAAGGTATCTAGGATCAGATCACCGAACCTCAATACCGACCTTGACAATGGAGGGCAGAAATGCCCATCTGATGGCCCGGTCAGTATCTGGAGACGACTGACAGGAGCTGTAATGTAGTTAGAGCAGGAGAGTAATGGCAACAGACAGCAGTGACAGGACAAGAAAGGAGGGGGGAAGCAGGAACAGATGGAGACAGATGATAGCACAGGAGGAAAAGGGGAGATAGAGAAGAGGAGGAGGGAGAGTAGGAATAAGGGAGTGATAGATGGATTGATTGAGGGTGGAGATTAAAAAAGAAGACAGACACAGAGGAGAAGAGACACAAGGAGGTCTGCTGCCGTGGACTGTAAGACTATCCTGGAGTCTATTTCATTTGCATCGGCTCTCAGGTTCCTGCAAAATGTAATTATGATTTTTTATTAATGCGGCTGGATGCATCTCTGACCGCTGTTAAGTCTGGTTCGGTGATCTATTGCGCAACGTGTGTTGAGTGCATTAACGAATGGATGCATTTGTCTGTTTGATTAAAAGGTATTTCTGCTGTATTACAACGTGGGTCCTGAGATTGAAAGGTCATTCTTGAAGTTTGAACAAATAAGAACTGACACACATTTGTTACGCATGAATTCAGCAGTTTCCCTTATAGCCTCATTTACTTGATAGAAGAAAGATCAGAGTGGCCTGTTGTACTTACAGACTGATTTATCAGTTACAGATCAAATATGTTGATCGGTTACATCAAATTCACTTTGTTGCTGGCACTTCTGTACTTTCACCTGAGCAGGATTCTTCATGCAGGACTTTTACTTGGAATGGTGTATTGTTACATTGGTGTATTGGTACTTAAATACTTCTTCCATTGCTACAAATCGTCCTTTTACTGATTCACCTCAAATTCCTCTTCCTGACGGGGAGAAATAAGGCTGTCTTCTCCTTATGCTATTAAGGGAAAAAAAAAGATCTAACTTGGTAAAGCAATTTGTCTGCAAGGTGCCTCAGGGAGGAATATGGAGAGAGAGAAAGAGAGAGCAAGGGAGGTAAAAAACAAGAGCAAAGCCTTAAGAGAAAAAGTGTGATGAATGTGGAAAATGGAGAGCAAACTGGGAGAAAGGTGCTGGCGCAGGAGGAGGAAGAGACGAGTGTGAGTCCAGAGGAACGGGGAGGACACTCTGACTGCATAATTGGTGTGTACGCGCACACACTCACACACATACAGTAGCATTTTCCCCACAGCTCTGGAGTGATGCTTTAGTGGCTGCTACATTAGCCTTGTTAGATATGCAAAGTGGGCCAATTAGCAGCACAGCGTGCAAGAAGTGACATGTTCCACCTGAAGAAGCCCAGAAACAACGGCAGTATTCACAGCCAGCAATAAATCATGCCTCCGCCAGTGTGTGTGTGTGTGTGTGTGTGTGTGTGCGCGCTGCTTTGGACACCTGAATTATATTCTCATTAGCTATAGGCTTAAAAAACACATACTTACTCAAAACCTGACTTGAATCTATGAGGAATAAAATCCGTCCCTCGCTCCAGGAAAGCCTCAACCTCTGCATCTGTTGCAGTGTTTTCTCACCAATATATTGCCGTGAAATTGGCTGCAAACACAAAGACAAACAGCTGCAGTGACGTTCCTGCTGCTTTTGATTTGCTCCGTTTCTGGAGGTGTCAGACTGTTTCTTGTGTGTGTGTGGAATCCCTCCTGGCAGACTGGTGAGCATCACATTCAACAGCAGGACGATAGAAGGCGATATCCGTTTGAAAAGCAGCTTCAGAGTACAGCAGGCTTTCATTTGACAGATATTTCATCAGAGCATCATCAGGGAATGAAACCTTTTTTGATTTTCTGAAAATGTTTTCAATGAGTGTTGCGGTAGAAAGTGTTGCTCACTACGGATGTAATGGCGGCTACTCCCTTTCTCATCCTCAGGTCTCAGGTTTACTGCTTTTGATACCATGTTCTGATGTGAGAACTAGCGGCCTTCATGGGTCTACTTGGTTACCAAAATAAGATCCAGGACCTAGACGAGTCATGCTGGTCCAAATAATCAAGTAACTGGTCCATAAACTGCGGAGAACATGTATGATGCTCACTAACACAGGGGTTGGTCTGACTTCTTGTGTCCCTTTTCCCTATTCGACTAAAAATTCACCACTAATCAAACAGCAAAGTTCATAAAAATATTGATTGCTTTTTAGTGTTTAACACTCAAAAAAACACATTTTTCAAATTCCTGAGTCCTAAGTGGCGTCACTTTTTCCTCCTACTTCAAATCAGTGAATAGAGCACAGACGAAAACCCAAAATACAAAAGTCTCTTATGTGAAATACCCCCCAAACGTTATGCAGAAACCTTCATATTCATGCAGGACTCCATCATTTAGAGTATGAAACTGATTGATAAAATAGGTTTTCTGGGTCTTAGAGAACCACTGAATATTCTGACTTAGAGTTTTACACACACCATGATTTCCCTAAAAGCTTTTTCAGCCATTTTTCTTCACTGACATACCAAAAAATATCTGGCATACAGTATCTGGTATCAGCAGCTTTAACCCAAAAATAATACCACGTTAAATCTTCAGTCCTAGTAAAACTCTTTTTATTATCTGTCAGCGGATTCTCTGATTTAACTTGTTCCCTTTCTTTGTGTCTCTTTCAGGTGCTGGTTTGGCACACTCGCACAGAAAAACCACACCTTGCAAATGAGCCCAAACATCGGAAGGACACTGTAGTCATCGAGGTGTGAGCAGATCCAAAACCAGAAGCCGAGTCTGGCTGCTCATCATCTCTTGGCCAGGACTGATGACAGCACCCTGCTTTCCCTCCTTATCGGGTTAATATAATCTGTTCACAATGGACAGACTCTGAGGAGCTGCATGATTCAAGACTTCTGGCTGTCTGTCAAACATGCTTTGTGAAAAATGGACGCCACTGAATATGTTTGATTTGCAAACTTGGATTTTACGACTTGGACTTTTCATTACCTCCATCCACTGCTTGTTGGTTTAAAAAGAGTGAATTAATAATGTAAAAAAAAAACAAAAAAAAAAACATCATGTTGCTGAATTTAAAAATGCCATGTCAATCATTTTGAATCATTAATGTCATTTTGAATCATTATTATCATCATTAATACATCATTGTCAAAGTGTGATGCTGTGATATAATGACCACAAACAATCAAGTCTCTCCAGGTCCAGATACAGTAATAACTGCCTGTAGCTTGTGAAAGTGATATTGTGATGCTGGTGTTTCTCAAAGTTAAAGGAGTTTTCAACATTTTGGGAAATACTCTTCTCTGCTTTCTTTTCCAGAGTGAGATGTGAAGTTTGATAGCATTCTCATGTTGTTGTGTTAGGTACAGAGTTGGATGTGTTAGCTTAGCTTAGCATAAAGACTGGAAGCAGGTGGAGACAGCTCGTATAATAGCGCCCTCTAAAGTTCAAAGATAGAGCTGCCAACACCTTTAAATTGTCTTAGTAACACATTATGTCTCATTTGTTTAATGTGTTCATAAACAGAAATGTAATATATGTTGTTTTAGGGGGAGGTACGTGCTGTAGCTTCTTGGCTAACAACAGCCAGGTGTTTACCAGGTGTTGGGTAAACCTTTCGTCAAGAAGTAGTTACAACATAATCCTGTTAGCTATCGTTAGAGATGTTGGTGGATCCATTTTTGCACTTTAAAATTAATTTATTTTCTCCCCCTGCTTCCAGTATGCATGCTAAGCTAGGCTAACACATCCCAACTCTAGCGTCATACATAATGCACAGCCTTGAAATTCCCATTTTCTCTTCCCACTCTTGGAAACAAAGCATTTGAGAAAATTATAACTCTTTTACTGACAAACTAAAATGTTGGAAATTTTCGACTCCTTTCATCATCTGCCAAACGTTTTAGCTCCATTAGCTCTGCAAAAACAAGCCCTTTATGTTTTCACAGTGGCTCATACCTGCAAGATACCAGCTAGCAGCGCTGGTCTTCTTTGTTTAAATGAATCACATAGATGTCTCAAACTTGATGTGGTAATGAATTATTGATGCCTAAATGCTACGTAATTCTCCTTTAAATTGGCCTGAACTGATCGTAATGAACCGGAGCAACCTTTGTTTTCCTCCATGTATGTGATCGGGTTTGAAAATGGTCGATGTGAAGTAACATCTCTAATGACAAGCTGCCATCAATAATGTAGAGCCTGCAGGTCGACTACAAAGAAAACCAACCTGCCAGCAGAGGAATGCAAAGGAATGAACCGAGTAGATGGGATGCGGGTACCGCATCAGTTAGGATCAAATGTGTCAATTAACGGGAGTATTGTCCTGAATGGTATGAATGATATACAACCAGGAAATAAAAACACAACTCAATCCAGGATTCAACAGCCTTTATTCCAAATGACCCTCTGGTAAAACTTAGAACACAAAAAGAAGGAGCAGATTCCCGAAAGATTAAACAGTTTAAACTTTTACAGTTAAAAAGAGTCATTGGACAAAGATGAACACAGTTAAAATTCCTGGCTATTTAATGCACGGAAACCACTTCTTTTTTTTTTTTTTGTCTGTACTAGGCACCAGAAAATGTAAACACATTGGAAATAAACCTGGAGGACGTTAGCTTTATTGAATATGTTTGTGTGTCTTTCACACTAACCATGTGAGTAACAGAGTGCTACACTTATTGCATGGCAGAGGGACCCTGCACATATGGACATGAATCTCTGCATCGGTGTTTCGGCAGTGTGTGTAACTCTGTGTGTGTGTATGTATTTTATTCATATCTACTCTTGCTCCTCTGCCCATCGGCCTCTCTCATAAAAGCACTAAACAGGGACTGAACAGTGACGACGGGACCCATCCAGTGTTTTCATACAGGTCCCCTTTTTGCTAACGTTGTTTAATCCTGTTTCTCATCATCCTCTACCTGCCAGTCTAGCCCTCTGATTGGTCGTCCAGGTTTATTTTATTATTATTATTATTTTTTTTTTAGACTAACTGTGCTTCTCTTGTACTGCACACAACAAAACACCACAATAAAGATGGCGGATGGCAGAACACACGGTCACAGCGTCATATATGTAGAGAGCAACATATTGGGTGTCACATTGGTCCATTAACAAAATAATAGGTTTAGTGGATATAACCTGCAGTTGGGAAGTGAAGTGACAGCTCACCTATCTGTGCTGTTATCCGACAACGATCTGAGAGATGAAACCGCAACACAGCGAGAGATGCAGCACCTGCTCTATTTAAAATGCAGTAAGACAAACTACTGTGATTCCTGCAGTGCTTTAATTTGTCCCAGGAAACGGCTCATTTCCAACAACAAAGAAAAATCTTAACTGGGTCGGAGCCCAGTTTCCACTGAAGCCAGCTGGTTTGGTTTTTAAAAGACTTCAAAACACCACAGAGTGGCTTCCAAAGACACCCAGGAGACGAGAGGGCCGTCCAGCGATTACTGAGACTTAAAGGGAATCCTTGACATTTGGAGTTTGAGGTTGTTTTTAACCAGCGAGCAGTTTGACAAACAGGGCTAGACCGATAAATATATATTATATATATGTCTGAGGATACAATATAACGATATTATTAACTGACCCGACGTTGTTTTAATACCAGTCATTCTCAACCTTTTTGGTTCTTGTCCCTTTTAAGCAAAATAATGTTTCCTTGATACTAAGGCTGAGCGATTTTACATTTTCATAATGTAATTATTGATTTATTTAACAAGGACAGTGCACATTAATAACTATTGCTGTAAATGCGCCAGTTAGCCAAGAGGTTATTTTTCCTCTGGAGTCTCTGGATAGACGTTACAAAGTCACCCTAAAAATGAATATCAGAATATAAAAGCAAAACCTTAACTGACATTTATGCTTTTACACCATGTGTAAAATGACTACTAAAAAAAAACAAACAAACAAAAAACAATTATGATGTGCACAAAATGTTACTTTCAGTTAAAAAGTAACTTAAGTGGTTTCAGGACTAGCTGGTCCTGAAACCAGTAAATGCTTCTACAGAAGACTGATCCGCGCTCTCTATTTGTGTTTACTGATGAGATAAAGCCGTGGCTTTTTCAGTCTCGCTAGTCAGGTGGCTACACTAGCTAGAAAGCTACCTGCAGCTATCATGTTGATAGCAAGAAACATAAACTGCAGAGGCAGGTAAATTAGGGAGTTTCTGCCCAACCTGTGGTGAAACACATTACTGATAAGACTGATACCACTAACATGTCTGCCAGGTATGGAGCTCAAGCCGTAAGCATGGCTCTCTGTTGAGTAATGTTTTTAAATTATACCTGTTTTATTTAAAATATGTAAAAAAAATTTTTTAATGCAGGCCAATTCAGAATATGATTTCTCAAGACCTGCAGATAAAAACAAATGTATAAAATTGTGTTTCTTTGCCATAATTGCCCGGCCCTATGTGCAAACCTTTCGTCTCAGGCTGCGTTCTGTATGTCGCTATGTTTTCTTTAAGAGGTAAATCTCTCCAGTATTTCACAGCAACAAAAACAAAAATTAGAGAAAAATCAGACATAATAAACATAAATGATTTCTTATTTCCTATCTTGTCAATCATTTCTCATCCTCAGATTTATGTCAAGGTTCATTGGTGGTTCCTGATCCCTAAGTTGGGAACTGCTAGCGTACAGCATAAGATTTCTAGATTGTTCCCTGGATGTTGTGGGATAACAGCTTGTAATGAGACATTATTTGATGCAATACTCTGAATGTTTTATAGTTCTTTGTAGGATACTTTCGTAACAATGACTACTAGTGCAAAATAATGTTCACTGTATAAGCAGCTTTAAGCCCATGTCAGTCAAACCCTATTTAGCAATTCTAAACTTCACAGGATACTTGGTAAACTGGAGAACCTTCCCGTGGAGTGTGATGGAGAGAACTAAAACCAAACAAAGGTGGCTGAGACTGGAAGCGTCGGCCGCTCTCCTATGGCTCTGATAAGGAGGGAGGTTCACATCATATTCACAGAAATACAGTACTGCTCAGACAATTATCTGCTACGAGGCTCTGCTCGACTACAGAGAGGGAGGAGGGGAAGAGGGTTACAATATACACAGCAGAGAGAGGGGTGAGGACAGGATAGCATAGGCCGACCACAAGATAGCCATATCTACTGTAGGTACTGAAAGACTATTCACTAACTACCCATTTTAGTAATGATATAATCATAACTAGAATAGACACTTGTTACTGGTCCAGCAGCTTTCTTTTTTGTCTATTACGCTGTTTTTGTTCTATTTTTCAAGCGACGACAATAACAACAAAAGGAAATCAAAAAAGAAACATGACAGCTGCCAAACATTTTTTTCCCCCCAATGAGAGATTTTGTCCAATGAGATGTCAAGTTGGCTTTTTAAAGGAAACATGGTGAAGGGGGGGGGTTGGGTCTGGGGGTGCAGTCCAACTGCCCCTGCTGTGCGTTCTATCGGCTGGAGCTCTGTGGAGATGGATGTACGGGGAGCACATATGGCTGTTTTGTTGCCAGGTTACTTCCCTCTGTTTCCCGCTCCACTCATCCTCTGGACCTTCTCCTCCTCCTCACTTCCACAGCTGAGTGCTCAGGGTCTGGCCAGAAGCCGGTGGAGCTGCGGGCCAACCGGCCGCGGGAGCTCCTGGCTGGTTAAACGTGCCTGGCGCCGGGCCTCCACCGCTCATAGTCATACCTGATATCTGTTGGGTCATCTGAGTGAGATGAAAGGAAGAGAGATCACAAAAAGAAAGACGGAGGGAGTGAATTCATCAGAGCAAAAATAGATGGACTCCATCCTTTAGCTCCCTTTCCTTTTACCTTCTCCTCCTCTCCACCTCCTCCGCTCCCCTCCTTGCACTCCTTCCATTCTGTCTTATCCATTATGAATGTGCTTTGGTGCAGTGCTGCATGCTTATCTGGACATCTGAGAGCTGAGAGTGTGTGTGTGTGTGTGTGTGTCTGTAGGTATATGTGTGTGTGATTATGCATGTGTGTGTGCCAGGACTGAACATACATGCAATCAAAAGCTTGTTCATCAACTCACTGTTCTCACACTCACACACACACACACACACACACGTAAAAAGATGGATGAAGGCCTCAGCGGTGATTTATGATCTCTTATTAACCTCCCTGGTTGCACACACACACACACACATAATACTAGAGATAAGCTGTACGTGTGTGTGTGTGTGTGTGTGTGCACGTGCAGGGGAGTTTGGTCATGTTCACAACTTGTTATATACAAACCTCTTTAGTACTACAGTTACTGTCCTGAAATGTGCTGCTACGTGATTTTCATGGATTATAAGTGAACGATTCCTCCTTGTTGTATTGTTTGTATTGTTTGTGCTGTTTGTATTGTTTGTATTGTTTGTCATGAATCTTGACAAGCTGATGTTCTTATTAACAAAGTTGTGGTTCCACTTGGGCATCTTGTTTAATTAAATCTCATTTTGTTTAGATTAACTACTGGAATGAAATAAAAGGTATGAAATAAGAGCAGAAATAAAGTCAGTGTTAACACTGCTGATCTGTATATGGATATGTAATCTGGAGAAGGACAGTGAACATATTGCAGTCAGACTGTTAAACCATCTGTCGTACATTGTGACTGCATCTCAATCAATAAAGAAGTCAACCATCCAAATCTTCCTCTAGATGTTCACTAGAAAAAAAAAACCATACTAAAAGCCCCATTGTTAATGTGATCTGCTGTCGTAGCTTCTCCTCTAAACACAGACATCAAGCAGTGTTTCACTGAACAGGTGAATCCAGCTCCAGCTGCACTGCAGTGGACAGCATGTCGCTCTGTTTCTGCAGAGCACAGTGACACGGTCCCTTTATGTGAATAAGTTCCACCTCGCAGTAGACAAGAATGACACCTGTAACCGTTGTAACTGCACACAGCAAAGATGGAGGGCAGCTACTGTCTCAAAAGGAGGACATAAAGACTTCTGGTGCATGACAAAAAGGAGACAAAAACTAGACTATAATGTCATAAAAACATTAAAACTAAATCTATTGCATATTTTTATCAAATGTATATTAAATTCATCATAAATAACCGAAGCTCAGGTGCTAACGTGAACACTGCTACGCAGCACCGACGCAGCAGCATCGCTCTCCTTGACCTGGGATGAACCGTGTTTGTCTGCCAGCTCCGCCGGCCTCATTTGCATATTGACATCCTGTCACAATGCAGGCAGAATTGTGATAATAAGACGGGCTTATTAATACCAAATGCAAATGCAGGAGGCCAGACATCGTTATCCACATACATACACATGTTAATACCAGATCAAAGAGACGCTTCCTGAATATAAAACAGTGACCTGCTGACGGAACCACTGTAGCTACAAGTCGGCTAGCTCACTGTGTAAATACACTCTGCAGCTGTTTGTTACAACGCTGGTTGCAGCTCGGGGAGGTGAAGACTTTGGAGCCGAGCTCCAGAACAATCAAACTGCAGCACACCTGTCATATCAGAGCTTGGGCAGCACGGACTGGAGCAGACTGGATTTTAACTAGACGGCCAATATTGGCTTCATACTGTATGTTGTTCCAACCCTGCTGGCGATAGTCATATTTCTAATCACTGGCTACAAAAGTGAACATTTCTTAACTGAGCATTAATAATAATAAACTACATAAACTGACAATATTATTTTAGACAGTAGCATGAGAGGAGCTCTCCTAATGGTGGTGAATTCATTATATACTCACTAATCATTTCATGGGACAAGGGACAAAAGGGGGTGACACAAAAGAATTTTTAAAACATTATCGTACAATAACCTTGGTTATAAAAAAGACTGATTGAAGCTGATGTTCTTGGAAGGGTTTGCACAGGACATTGTGTTAATATCATAAATTAACTTTTAGGACTGTGACTCTTTCACAGGTGGTGTAAAAGATTTATGTGCAGAGGAAGTGGATTTGAGATTTCAATGAGCTAAATGAACTCAGAGTGTGTTTTAGATGGATATTAGGTGTTTTTGTGTGTTACCTGGCTCATGTTCCACTGTCCTTGCTGCATGTTGTACATGTTCTGTCCCTGGCCGGCTGGCATCGCTCCCTGCTGCATGCCCATGTAGCTGCCGTTGGGTAGAGCCACGCCAGACACCATGGTCCCTCCGCCCATCATGGTGGTGGGTGGGATGGCGCCGCCCATGCCCGGGGCGAAGCCCTGCTGAGGGAACTGCATCTGAGGCTGGCTCATGTACATGCCTGCTGCAACACAGACCAACACACACGTAGTTAGTTACTTTATAACCACTGTGGATACTTTCAACTACATATAAAAGAGAAGATAGTTGGGTGAAAGTAAAAAAAAAGATTTGACTCACTGTAAGTCAATCACAAGTAACTGAATAAAGTGGTTTGCTACCGTCTACAGGAAGAGAGGAAATGTCTTAACGTTGCTTCAATTTCAACAACAACAAAAAATTTACATTTTTGTGTCATTAATAATCATAATAGCTGTATGCTACCTGCCCTCCGTCAAACAGCAGACAATGTTAGCGGCTAGCTGGTGAACACAGTGGAGCATTTAGCAGCAGGTATTTACCTCAGTAGTTGGTGGGGACCAAAACAGAGCTACAAAAAAGTGACTATTAGACTTACATTGATCAGGTGGACAGAAGTATGATATATTAATATTCATGTTGTTCCATGTCAGCCAGACGCGTACATTGACTACTGCTTGCTTCCATGTTTGCCGCGATGATTTCATTTTAATTTCAATTTTGTGTTCAGCTCAGACAGAGAGAGTATTAGAGGAAACTGTTAACATTATTTTTGTTTTGATATGAAGAGAAATATGGTTACTAATAGTAATAAAATGATGAGATCTTAATAAACACATGGTACATGGGTAGCAACAGCAATATTCACACATCCCACACTTAGACTGAGGGGAACTGTGGAGGACTGAACTGTTTCTACCGACTGACAAACAAAGCTTTACAGTCAGCTTACAGTAAACATGGGAATAATTTCATAACCAAAATGTTTGACAAATTATATTAGAGGTTTGTTTGAGTACTGTAGGAGAATTCCAACACACCAAAAAGCAGCAAAAGCTGCTTTTTTTTCTTTCTTTTTTTATACTTACTGCCTCTTAAGATTTAGCTGAAAGTGCAGAATGTCATATTTTTTATCAACATATATCATCCATCAGCTCATTGGCCCATCAGTGCTGCATGAGACTGTGCTGCAGGAAAGTGATAAATGGTGAAGTAAAACACTAATTTATCAGTATTTTCACTGAGTGGAGAGACCTCGAGGAGCAGCGAGGAGATAGCTTTAAACGTTAAATGAAACAACCTTTGATATTAGTTTGCTATGTTCACTGCATGGATAAAATGTTAGAAACTTCCACCTGATACTGAGTGACACACACACACACACACACACACACACACACACACACAGACAAACACACACACACACACACTTGTATTTGGATTTATACACATCGGCGTAATAATTCTTTCTCACATAATCTAAACACGCTCAGGTTTATATATATATATATGTGTGTGTGTGTGTGTTAAACGCCGCCTACATACACACATGTAAACAGTTCTGGCACTCCAGTGTCTACACATAATAAGTGTGAGTTGAGTGTGAATCTGCTCTCAGTGCCGCAGTGGGACCTGCCTGCTTTTCAGCGCGCTGACCTTTCATCTGCCTTCACTCTGCTCCATGTTTATGAAGCATCTTCGCTCTGATGTGTGTGTGTGTGAAAGTCTGTGGGTGTCTGTATCTGTTTATGTGCGAACACCTGTACACCCCCCCCCCCCCACCCCCTTATGTGACACTCTAGGACTGTAGTGTTTGTTTACATTCTACATGTACGACACATTGCTTCGACCTGTCAGTCCGTGCATTGAGACCCGGCCTCTGGAAAACACTCCTTTTACCACGTCTCCACTGCTGCCATTACTGACACTCAATACGGTAATACGTTAATACGTTTAAACAGGCAATAGGATGTTTGCCACATCACATGACTGGTTCATAAACGTCGGGGTCAGGACAGATTTATCTTGTTTGAGGGTCGCGAGATAAATCTGGGAGGTCATGAGATGAATCATGGAATATGAAAACAAAAACATATACCATATATCTGCTGCACAAATGTGTTGATTTTGCTTTAAAACTATGCAAGCATCAGTTCCATAAAGTACAGTACAAATTGCTTTGTTTTAACGGAATAGTTGGAATCATTTGGGAATCATATGGCATCATATTAATAAAAATGCTGCGTGTGTGTGTGTGTGTGTACCTTGTCCTGGAGCTGGCTGTTGCTGGCTCTGCGGCTGACTGCCCACTGAGCTGCTGGCATACAGAGACAGGATGGAGTCTTTAGATAAAAGCTTCTTCTCCTCTGCCCTCGTGGTGGTGGTGGTGGAGGTAGAGGAGGAAGAGGAAGAGGAGGTGGCGGGGTCTGACTGCAAAGCTGCTGTACTGGAACCAGACTGTCAGGGAGACAGAAGGAGGAGAATTTCCATCAATTTCATCGTTTCACTAAAGGATCTTACAGAGTGTTATGCAGTATGTGACTTGCATTATGTGACTGCATCTATACTGAGTGTACATACAGTATAATACAGGATATGCCAAAAGTAGGACTGGGTCATTTTTTCATACTTGTGTGGATGCAATACCTCTTTTTTGATAATTCACATGAGAAATATCATAAATTATGGAATAAAAACATTTGGGTGATCCCATAAAAGATTTCTAATCATCATCATCATTAAAGCTGCGTTGACCAATCGCATAGAGACGGATAATCCTTCATAAATGAGATGACATAATGTATACATATAAGATCTAGTGGCTCTGGTATGCTGGCATGGTTCGGGTCCACACGCAGAGGGAAGGGTCAAATCAATACAAAGTTGTTCCGATTGATCACCTTTATTCTATGATGAAACATGATTGGGGTGGTCTTTTCCAGTCACTGAATGGTTGGATGAATACCATCTAAACACCAGATGAGGGAATATGTGTTCATCCCTCCAATACAGTTTAGAGACTTGTAGAATCAATACTAAAGTGCACTGAAGCTGTTCTGGCATCATGTGGCGGCCCGACACCTTACTAACACCTTACACCTCACACTTTATGTTGCTTTCTTCTTTAATTTGTCACTAACTGTTTCTAAAAGAAAAATGTGTCTCGTCTAACTAAAATGGATAGAGTCTCTGTCTGTCCGTCCATTGATTTTCCCCGACAACAGTTTATCCGTTCGACTTCACACTTGGCGGTTGCATTGCTGAGAACCCAACGAGTCTTTGTAATACCAGAGGCCAATAACAGTCGGCTCGGAGACACATTTTTTTTCCAGGGACATTTTGAACTAAAAAAGCCAAACGTCTTTAACACCAAAAGTACATAGTCCTTTACCAGGGCTAACAATTATATTATATTATATTATATTATATTATATTATATTATATGCTAACTTGAATATATATGTTTCCACAAACATATATTAGCTTCATTTGACAGTGCTTTCTGTATTCTGCTCACGTAGATAGGTAACACATAAATGTGCAGATAGACTGGAAATATGAAAATACATTCACACCAAGTACATATGTCAGGGTGAGACAAGACGAGACAAGAAAATGAGAGACAGGAAATAAAATAAAAGAGAAGAGAGCGGCTTTAATAAAGGACAGGAGAGGAGAGAAAAGAGAAGAGGAGACAATAGAGGAGAAGCATTGTCACTGTAAGTGAGACAGATGACATTAATTAGACTGCTGCAAAGACAGGGTAGACACGAACAACTGCAGTCAGGGCACGCACACACACACACACACACACACACACACACACACACACACACACACACACACACACACACACACACACACACACACACACACACACACACACACACACACACACACACACACACACACACACACACACACACACACACACACACACACACACACACACACACACACACACACACACACACACACACACACACACACACACCTTTTTATTAAAAAAAAACAAAAACAAAAAACTTTCAGGCCCATTATGTCAAATGGGTGGAGAGAGAGAGAGAGAGAGAGAGAGAGAGAGAGAGAGAGAGAGAGAGAGAGAGAGAGAGAGAGAGAGAGAGAGAGAGAGAGAGAGAGATACTGTGGGAAGTGTGAGGGGACATTCATGAATAAGATAAGGACTAGTGGTAGTGATAAACAGAGCAACACACACACACACACACACACACACACACACACACACACACACAACACACACACAGACTTTCTCTGGTGGATGAACATCCTGAATTAAACGTCACAAATACACTTCATCTGCACTCATATACACACAAATTATACATTCTCTCAGCCACGCACAAACACGAACTTAATACTAAAAGGTATGCACGCTCACTCAATAACACACTCACACACACACACACACTACTTAGCACGCAGCGCTGCTCCTGCTCCCCTCTGTCTCTCTGCTGACTTTCTTTGACTGTTGGAGGAGATGAGGAAGGCAAAGGAAGAGATAGGGGATGATGGGTGAAAAGGAGGGAGGAGAATGAGAGGAGGCACGATTGGAGAGGAAGAGGAGGGATGGATGAAAAGGAGGGTGGTGCAAGAGGAAGGAAGAGGAGGAGACCAAGGTAAGAAAGAAGAAGAGTGATGAAAGGCTGAAAAGGGAGTCCGAGGGCAAGTTGAAGGGAGGGGAGGCAGACACACACACACACACACACACGTGCGCACACACAGTCCACTTCCTCTCAAGTGAAGCCAGCTAAGGTGAATCAGGTGTTCATGGAGGCAGGATGGAGTTACCTATTAATAGCTGCAGTACATTAGCATGATACTGCTCCATGAGAGCAAGCAGCAAACTGTCCTCACCTGATCCATGTGATGTCAGCGAGCTGTATATCATGACTTAATCAAGGAGATAAGCCTACTTGATGCTAAGCTTGTTCGCAAAGATGAAAAACTTACAGACTTCAAATCCCCCAAACTGCACTAATAGTCATCCATTCAGCTTCTGTCGTCCACACACGTTTGTAGAACGGACCCTGCTGTGACTCACACAGAGTCTCACCGGCTCTGAACTTCTGTGATAAGACCATCAGCCAGGATGATGCATGTAGGAGGTAGTTTAGTTGAGTTTGTACAGAAATAAATGGGGGGTGAAATACAGTGCGACAAACAGAAATGTATGTGAGGACAGGTACAAATTAATTTGGAAAAAGTATGTTGAAAGAGTATGAATTTTGATTAGATTTGACTAATAGAAATTATACAAATGAAACAACATTTATTGTATCATGACAGTAAATAAATATTTTCAATGAAATATTATATATATATACTACAACAAATCAATTAAATTAAATTAAAAAAACTCACTGTTTACAGAAATTAGTATTTAGTAACATTAGTAACTAATTAATAATTAGTGAGTCAAAATGTCATTTGACATCTTTATGGCTCGATAAAGGGAATTTGGAAAGCACTGAGTTAAGGCATTCCCACAGACAACCGGGAATACCTTAAAGCAGATTACAGTATTCCCGGTAAGTACTGATAGATTTTACTATATATTGTATATTGCATTACATTCATTTGAGCAAAGCTTTTGTCCAAGACCACTTATTTGTTTTCCACACTAATCGAGAGCAATCTGGGTTTCAGTGTGTGAGAATGAACCATCAACCTTACAATTAATGTCCGACCGGGATTCACCACCTGAGCTACAATACATAATATGTGCTCAATCAAAGTGAAGTGTTAGCCAATGACAGTAGAGGTGATGCTTCTTAAAAATCACAGCCTCTTAGGGTTTACTGAGGAGCCCAAACATTTCCCACATCACCCTTTCACCTCCTTCCACCATCTGTGATTGCCAGACACTCCAGCAGCATTAGCTCCGTTTGCACTGAAACAACTGTGAAGCAGTCCAACAGAATTCATGGCAAGCGATGCATCAGTCTAACCTCACATGTAAGAGAAATTCAAGTAGAGTATGTTACATGTGCATCTCTCCTTCTCTTTGTCTTTCACACTGACATTAATACCTTGCCACGCACACACACACACACACACACACACACACACGCGTTGTGCACATGTGATGTGTTGCAGGGCTCCTGGCAGTACATTGTGTAATAGAAAGCCTCTTCAACAAGGCTTCATTCTTCTCACCCAGTGTTGGTGTTGATGGGTGCAGCCAGAGCTCTGAATTACCACTCTGACAGCCTTTTCCTCACTGTCGCTATTCATAGACCTCTACAGCCAAGCACACACAAACACACAAACGCACATACACACATACACACACACTATAGACTATCTTTCACTCTAGCGTTCTCCATCACCGCTTGAAATACTCATACACTCCCCTCTGATAGGCCATCTGTGGTTTTAAAACGACACTATGCTCAATGTGTTTGTGGTGAAGGGAAAAGCAACACTTTGGTTGGAAATGTGAATTAGACAAAGAGTGTGCCACAAAGAAACAGGAAAGAAAGAACAAAAGAAGAAGAAGAAGAAATGGGAGGAAGAATGAAAAAAAAAAAAAAAATCAATTGCCGTGACCAGTTCTTTTCTGGTCTCTGTTCCCTCAACCTTATCCTTCTGCTCTCAACAAACTACATTCAACCTTTATATCCCTTCTTCATCAATTAACTGCATGCCCTTCCTTTCTTTCCTTACTCCTGCCTCACACCACTGCCTTCATTCCCTTTCTCCTACCCTTCACTTGTTCCATACTCTCCCATTTCACTCTCATCCATCACTTTCATCCTCTCCTAGCCATTTTTTTGTTCCTCTTTTTCTCTGTCATCGTGTTTCGTGCAGAAACACACTTAAGGCATTGAGCACTTGTATAACAGCCTCCACTTCCACTTATTGCCCATGGTAACATCATTTGCATTTGCAGCATGTAGACATTTGGTTATGTTTTGGTATCTTGGGTATTTTCGTCTGGACTGGACTGAAAACCACGCAGACTCCTCAACAATTAGCAGCATAGATGCTACATGCTATTGGCTGAACCAGGTGAGCAATTGGTGGAGACCATAACAGGGCTGAAACTAGAGATAATATTGGACCTATATCACATAGCTAGAAACACGACTCAGTATAAATGTGTTTGCAGCAGGCTGAATCAATGGACAGGCTTGTATTTTTAAAAAAAAATTTTTTTTGCTGTTCATCTTTTGCAAGTTGCAAACACTGAAACAGGTGAAACTGTTTTTTTTATATATTTTATGCACAGTTGAATTAACCTCTCCCGGCATGTGTTCTCATCTCTATATTTCATATTATTTGATGATTAGATTTTGCTTTGTTGTCTTTGCAGAAGTGCTCTGCCAGTCATCTCCTGACTGTGCTTTGATCAGTTGGTTTTGCTTTTAGGGTGCAGATGTCTCAAGAGCATGTTGCCTTGATGTGCTGCTGGTGCTGAAAAGGTGCGCAGACTTGATGTTTGGTGATCTTGCTTTAGATGAAAATGAAAATCTGTTAATTAAGTGTTCGTTACGCTGCCCACTGGAACTTTCAATTTAGCTGCAATTTGGCACTGGGATAGATTCACAACACTCAGGAGGACAATTTAGTCCCCAACTGCTTCATTACACCTCCTCATTACATCATTTTTTGATGCTTTGTTTACTCTTTCATCCTAAAACCCCAAGCAACTGTGACAATTACACCTAGAGGACCATACTGATTACATCAATATCTAGTACTAGTGGTTAAAAGACCAAAAATAAGGGAAACGGAACTATGAGCATAAATATATAAGATCTGAATACAATACTGTATAAAACAGAACATGACGATAGTTGGTGACTGCGGAATGATGCTAATTATCATTTTCCTTAAATTTTCCTTATACTTCCCTAAAAAATGACAAACCAGGGTAACCTGTGTGTAGCTTTGGGTAAAGACAGAAACAAGGAGGCAGTGGTGAGTTAAGTTAGTGCTTCTGGTGTGTCTGCACTATCATGCTCACCCTCTCAGAACGAGTGCTACTTCACGCTCCACCTTCCTTTATTCATTCATTCCTCTCCTGACCTGCTCTCCACCCACTCGGCCCACTTTCCATGTATACATCACTTTGAATATATTTTCTCGCCCTACTTGTCTCATCCCTTCCCTTCTCTTCTCTTTCTCCCATCCTCTTCAGGTTAAATGTTTATTGCTTTTAAAATGCTTTGCCTTCATTTGTTTTTTGTGTATTTTCTTGGTAAAAACCTATTTTTCTTTACTCGGAGTGTAAAAGAGAAAGTGTTCGAGTGTGTGTGTGTGTGAGTGTCTGTGTATGGGAGGAGGAGAGAAAGAGAAGAAAAGCTGGGGATAACACCCCCCTCCCCTTCCTTCTCCTCCTCCTACAAGGCTTTAATCGCATTTTTTCATAATTGACGTATTCAGAGATAGGCGAGCTCTCCCCGATGCCGGTTAATAGCTGCACGAATCAGCAGGCTGCCGGCTTCCTCGTTCTTCACGCACTCAGCTAATCACAGCTGTAAAGCAATATCCGCCTGCTGAATCCTAAATTCAGCCCTATGTGCGTGTGTGTAAAAGTGGGTGGATGTATATTGATTGTCAAAACTATGTCCTTGTGTGTACTGCTTGTAAGCAGGTAAGCTCATGACTGACTTTTTCTATGAGTAAGTAAGGGATCAAGAGAAACACTCATTATGCAACTGGGCATTTGGACTGATGATGGAACCAGACAGACAGAAAGGTCTGAGGTCTTCCTCTGGGAAACAGGAACATACTCGGGCCATTAGTTCGTCAGATTTGCTGGTTACAGACAAACACAAAGAGTCATCGTAGGCTAACCTTCACTCCAAGGCAGAAGCAATTATCATCCACATACCTTTTCTTTAAATGCTACTGGAAATGTCAGTTAATGTCAGCTACCTTCCATTAGAAGTGGGAGAAACAGAGAAGCAAAGATCGTTTCGGATACAAAAAACAGGAACTTTTGAGTGAATCTGAAGGTAAATCACAAAGAACTTCTTTGGACATTGGTGGGAGATAATTAAAAGAGAATATAAAAAAAGGACTGTCTGTACCTGAGAGCTGCAGTAAACCCTGTCATCTGAGTAGACTGTGGACGGTGGCAGAAATAAAAAGTACATTTTGACATTCAAATAATGGAGTCTGCAAGACAGCGCTGCCGCAGGTGGAGAGCAGCCTGTCTGGTTTCAAACAGCTGCTATAGAGGAATCAAATGCAGGCTATGAAGCTTTGTGTAACTCCAATAGATCTCTCTCTCTATACATATATATATGTATATTTTAAAATAACACATTTCAAAGCAAATCATTACAATTTTAACGATAAAAGGGCATAAATTAGGCAGATTATTAAGGATTTTTTACAAAAACATAAATAATTAAAATCTTCTTTCAGCTGCTTGTCTTTTTTTTTTTTACTATTTTTTCCTCAACAACAAAGCATTCATTCAAGTCCGCGCTCATAAATAACACTCTTTGCTCAGAAATGTATGGAGAGTACAACATGTAAGATTAATGCATATATTTGAATATACCTCACATCCAGGTAGAGAACAGATATAAGCGGCAGCTTTGTGATAATAAGGCACGAAGGAGAGGAGAGAGGACATATGAAGGACAAGAAGGAGAGGAACAGGAGTGAGCGCTGTATGTGCAGATTCAGGGAAAATATATTCTTGTGAGTGAACAGTAGAGACAAAAAAAAAAAAGAAAGAAACAGCAGGAAGACGGGAGAGGAAAGAAAAACATATATGGAAATAATAGAACATAAAACATTGAGGAAAAAAAAAAAGTTGCAGGCAGGGAGTGCAGTCCATGACAGACAGGGAACAGAAACTATGAGTAGAATTTACTTACAGACCTTTTAGGGATGATATATCTCACAACAAGCCACTTGAATGATGCATCAATATGACGCGCCTGCTTTTGCCTTTTATATTACACTGTTTTGATGCTTTAATGCAGCGACTGCAGCCAGCAAGTAGTAACTGCTGCTGGTAGCATTAATCTAAATAAAACAAAACTGAACAAAAATAAAAGCTTCTTCGTGAACTTCAATAACGGGTGCATGATGAAGCTAGTTAGCCTTGGTATTATAGCACATAAGAAAAAGAAAAAATCATGCTCTAACTGACTGGCCAAACGGAAGATTGCATGTTTAACGCTACCTTGTCTCACCTGTGGCCACTGCGGGGCTTCACAGAGAAGACAAACAAGAGTAAATCATATGGAGATGAGAGGAGGTGTGAGGCAGAGTCACAGACGAGGTGAGTGTGTAGGGGAGATTAGAGGGTGAGTGGGAGGCTCGCGCAGCTTGCAGTTACAGTGGCCCATAATCGTTCTTCATGCCTGGGTCTCCAGCGAGCTAAGTCCCAGGAGGCTTGGAGATGTCTGTGTGTGTGTGTGTGTGTAATACACAATCTGAAACCTGGGAATAGGTCAGAGAGTGAAGGAATGAATGGGTCATTGTGAATTTGGGTGTGTGTGTTTGTGAGTGTGTGTTATGCTGTGTGCAGTCATACATACGTTATATCATGTCACCTGTGTGTTTTCTGCATGTATATTGATTCCACTACTAAAAATATGCAACTGCATGCATGTACCTTCTCAGTGTGTGTGTGTGTGTGTGTGTCTCTGTGAATGTATGCGTCGTCATTTCCAGCCGAGGTCAAATGGCCACACCTGAGGGACCACAGCCGCCTTCTTCTTCTGTTTTTTGTTTCTCTCTCTCTCTCTCTATCTCTCTCTCTCTTGTCATTCAGACAAACACCCTGCCCGGTTTTGTTTACTCAGAAAAGATCATCCGTAATGGCTGCAGACACTCACCGAACACATTCAGCTCCATCTTCGCTCCTGTATATCAGCTGCTGTCACTCTATGTTGTTTCACTTTGTCCTCAATCATCACCTCTGACCTCAATATTTTCTCAAAACTCAAGAGTTGATTGATGTGAGAAAAATGCCTTTTTTTTTTTAAAGCTTCTTTTTGATGTTTTTCTTTTTTCAAACCAATCAGAGAGAAAAGTCAACGTATAAGTGAGATAGTTTTCTGTAGTAAAACTGTCCAGCTCACATTAAGAAATATAGTCTTTCTAATACATATACTGTTACACTTCTAAATGACACCCAGAGCTCGTTCACTCTTTTATCTGTATGTTTGTGTTCCGTTTTGTTTTTTTAAATCGTGGGTGATGGATATAACTAGAGTATGGATTATCGTGTTCTTTCGGCAACTCTGATCTACTCCAGAGAACACCTGCTATCTCTACAAAGACATGAAGGGAGTTTGGATCTCAGACTTTTGCCTCTGAAATTGCATGTAACCCTAAATCGAAAAAGCTGAGGGTTAAAAAAATAAAAATAAATCCAGGTGGATCCAGATTTATGGAGGCGGGGTTCGCCATTCCCTCTACTTCTGCTAACACTATCAAATGTGAGATCCCTTAATAATAAAACAGATGAACTGACGGCCAGAGTTTAATATGCCTTGCAGAGACATGGCTCGAAGATGAGATTGAAGTTCCTGGGTGGGATTTTGGTCAGATCACCATCACTCTGACGTATGTACCTGGGCAGCGATGTGAGGAAGCAACAAACTGGATAAGTGAGAGTTTTAATAACGCACTCTTATCTTCTGTGGATATTCATACTTGGGGATTTTAATTCTTCCTCTCAGAGTATAACCACCTATATTTTTTTCTGATAATGTTGTGACCACAAAAACTATTAAGGTATACCCCAATAACAAGGTATGAAATGAAGAAACATCTCAGCGCTGCCTTTATTCAGTGTTAGAGAAACTATTTATTACCAGCGATGCAATGAAAGCATGGAGCGGTCTCACTATAATGATAAGCGGAGAGGCTAGAAAATAACACTGCTTTCCTACTGCCTCTGTCCCACTGGATAATACTGCCTCCTTTACCAATGAGCTAAAGCAGTTCTACAGTAGGTTTGGGATCCTATCACACTAACTGAAGGGGAGATAGCAGGTGGTCCAGCTAAGATAAGACCACACAAAGCTCCAGGCCCAGATGGTCTCAGAGGAAGAGCCATTACAGGGTGCACTTATCAACTAAAAGGTGTTTTTACAAGATTATTCCAGGATCTGCTTGATGAACATGTTGTGCCACTCTCATGGAAGAGACCCCCAATCATTGCAGTGCCTAAAAAGAGTCGCCCCCTCCTCACCTACACTCACACTACTGCACACGGTTACCAAACACATCCAGCATCCCGAGGCTTACGCCAGAATTTTTTATCTATTGACTTTAGTTCAGCTTTTAATACGATCAAGACTGACTTTTTAAACTTGATACCAATGGACACTTTGCACTGTGGATCAAAGGCTTTTAATCTGACAGCCCCCCCAAAGGGTCTCTGTACAAGCCTGTCTGTCTGATGAAATCATGTAGAACACCGGGGTGCTCCAAGGTTGCGTTTTATCTTCTGCTTCAGCAACTTTTGTCTTTTTAAGTATGCACATGACATGGCAACGATGGGTTTAATGTTCAAAGGTGCAGAACTGCAGACTTCCTACGGGCAAATAATCGAGATTGGATGACTTTGGTTGGGAAATGGTTAAATTCTATTTTAACAATAAGCGATTTTAATTAGCCTTAATAATATAGTGTATGAATAAAAGTTGCTTTTCTTTGTAATTGTATTTAACTCTGCCTGCTACACACAGCCCCACCGCCGCCTCTCTCTCTCTTAAAAGGACATTGGTCACATTAATTCGATGAAGGAGAATTTATGACAGTTTGCTTTGATATGATCCTCAGATTGAGTGTGTGTGTGTGTGTGTGTGTGTGTGTGTGTCAATGGAGTCTCCGCAGACTCCCCGTGTTGCAGCCTGCCTGCGGTGATAAACAAAAGATGAAAGTATGTGTGTGTGTGTTACCTGAGCCTGCTGTGTGTTGTTGGATGATGGGAGAGGGTTGGAGACCATTGGTCCAAAGATGTCCAGTTCATCGTTGATTGGTGCAGCGCTGCCTGTGTCCTTCCCACCACCCGCTGGAGCATCTGAGACAGAGAGAGACACACACAGGATGCTTTAATCCCTGTAATCCTTTTTCTAATTTGGCATCTGAGTACTTATGTGCTCTTGAGGTATACATTCAAATGCTGTAAATAGCCTTCTGTACATTTTGGGACTGAGAGATGCTGAGAGAGACGGAGAGGATTCATCGAGTGAGAGATTAATATACACAGAAAAACAGTAAAAGTGAAGACACTGACACAAAGAGGAATTATTAAAGATGACTTTTACAGTACATCCAAATGCAAACTGTATTCATAAGATTTATGCATTCACACACATGCACAGTTTAATTATCACACTTGTTGATAATGAACATCCTCAAAACAACTCTGATAATTGCGCTCGCTCAGAAGTTGAAAAGCGACTTCATTTATCCTCTTCTTTTTTGGCTTTGGGAATATTTCTGTCTAATTAATTGCTTGTAATTGCACATGGAGTATATTTGACATTGTGACACATAGATGGTTTAATTTCGGGCTTTTTTTTTTTTTTTTTTAAATAAAATTCAGTTGGATTAACAGGATTCTAATATTGTAAAACTGTAAAAATGCACCGTCTGTCTGCCACAGAGCTGAAAAACAGCTTTAAAAATATATTTGAAGATGTGTCAAAACATTTTGACACGTAGCAGCAGCACAGATATAACTAATAACATTAATGGTGGCTGCTGTCCACTGAGCTGTGCCAGACGCATCCCCCGCTGCATGCTGACTCTCTGACATGGTGCTTCCAGAAAGAACAGAGCAAACATTACCGTTATTAAGCTAAACTGTTGTTTCCTGCTCTGACAAATGTCACAAACAAATGACATGACAACGGGCTGCCACCAAATTAAATGATGCATGATGCAAAACAACTTTTGCATTTGTATTCCAGTCTGTAAATGACTTGTAATCAGCAATTTTGTGCAGGTAAAACAATTATCTACCTCTCGATCTGTAGAACAGAGCTTATGTCATCATATTATGTTTCCTTATAGTAAATCATAAATGATCAGTAAATATTATGGTGATTCAACATTTTGTTAAAACACTATTCGCTTTCTTCATGAAAGTGACACGAAGTAGATGGCTATACACACACACACACACACACACACACACACACGCACACACACAAAGAAAAATGTGGGTTTTATTTTACCCAAAAATGAGAAAATACAAAGGAAAAGAAAATATCAATCAACAAAACAGAAATGAATGCAAAATACTGAAATTCAACTGCAGCAGAACTGAACAAACTGACCTTTACAAAATGAACTGAATGAACACATTTAACATGTATGATATAATGGTTGGCCAAACAGAGTTTCTCCCTATTTGCTTGTGCTACACTAGCTTCCCAAAAATGTTAAGCTAGTCCTTCCAGAGTACTGGTGATCCTGTTGTCACCATTCTGCAAAGTAAGAGCTTTATTTGATGCTTCCCAAGACAGAGGGAATCTTTAGCAGCTAGATATATATATATATATATATATGTCAATATTCAAGGTGATCCTTAAGTTGTTTGAACTACAGTATCATTATGGAAAGACTGTTGCCCAAAGAGAGATCTGTTCCGATGGTGCTTAAAAAAAACCCTCAGTACACAATGTACAGTCATGTGAGCCACACAGGCAGGGAGCCCGTGATGGAGGGCCAGAAAGGGGGACGGAGGGGGGGTGGGGTATGAAAGGGAAAAGGTGCTTGAGAGAGAACGGATGTCATTTATATAACCACAGTGATGAAACATACATAATTTAGCCCTTTTAAAGCGTGAACAGGACTGAGGGCAGACAGCAGGGGTACAAGGAAAAGCATTTACTGTGAGACCACTCCACATCCTTTCAAACCACTTATTAAAAGTCATTTTTCATGAATTACTTTGACTGTGGCGTCTTCGAACGTTTAAACTATTGATTTTCGCCCCTATTCATCCTGTGATGCCTTCATGTCATTTATGAGCTTGGCTTTTATTTGGGTTGTTAAATCGCTTTGTAAATTGCTGTTTAAAAAAGAAAAAACAAAAGAATAAAGCCTGTAATGATCATAATTAGTACTTTAAGGTCTGACACGAATGACAGGTGACAGTCACATTGGAACATATTGAACTAGAGAGAGAAAAATAGGATTGTGCATAAATTACCCTTCTATCAGTCTAATTCCCCTCTTACTGAAAACTTATTCACCCATTGCCATGGAAATGAGCCAGAGGGAGAAAAGAACCCATCATCATCATCATCACTGCCAATGCGCCCACCATCCTTTATTATGGGATGGGATGGCTTCTTGAGAGCACTCTCAACTTTACCATGGAAACAGGCGAATAGTTTAGGCTGGGGGTGTGTTTTATAATGACCCCAAACTCCTTTGCTCCAAGTACGTACACACACTCACAGAGAGATAGAGAGAGAGAGAAAGAGAGAGAGAGAGAGAGAGAGAGAGACAGAGAGACAGAGAGAGAGGGGGGGGGGGGGTTTCTGTAGGCAAAAGAGTCCAGACAAGGAGGAGTGTCTGCAGTCATTGGCTGCTGGCAGGGAGAGTCATTATAGAGGGAAGTGTAGAAAATGGAATTTTGCATTCATACAAGAGGGAAATCTAACTTTATGGTCTGATGTTGGCATTTTGATGAAAATTCTGCTAAACATTACTTATAGGTTGAAGGGAGACTGTGCTGCGGGAAAAACAACAACCTGCATTTCCACAAGTTATTTTTCGGATTTTTGGCTGTGTTTACTAACCTCAAACCGATTTTATGTTGTACACATTACGGCTAATAACGTATCACTCTGCGAGTCAGGAGCCTCGCAGAGGCCGGAGTCATCACTGAACAGCCCGGTGACAACAACGAGACTGTGTGGACAATGACAGCAATCGACATGTTAATTGATACTGCGCTTTATAATCCGGTGCGCTTTATAACCCGAAAAAATACGGTAACCAGATGTTAACAGAGCATCAGCCAGTGGGCAGCAATGGTGGATTATTTGCTTTTATTACACAGTTTTGTGACTGCTTTGTTAACACAAAGTTGGATTGTGGCAGAAGCGGGTTTTTTTTTTTTTTTCCAACTTGTTACTGATGATCATTCTAAAGTTACCGTTTCTTGTCATTCATTCATTCATTCATTCAACTTTATTCAGACACGGTAGCACAATTAGAGGGAAAAGGGGATCACATGAGGGAACTTTTGCCATTAAATTCTTAATTATTGACCGACTAATCAGTAGTTATTTCATTTTTCAGTTTGTGCTGTCCACACACTTGGCAGGGATGGAAGATGAAACCTTATGAAGGGACTCCGCTGTCCTTTTTTTTTTGCTCCTCTTTTGCCTCAGTGTGGTAAAAAGATATGAGACTGACGTGAAAAAACCATGATCACATTTACATAATGCGACGCATGCCTCAAAGGAGCTGTACAATACACCTTCGTCTTGCTCACTCTCTCTCTGTCTGGAGTAAAGAAGCTGGAGATGTCAAGAAATCAATATGTTTGATCATGCATTTAGGGAACAATGTGATCTAACATTTAACGGCTGGAAGACAACAACTGAGCGAAAAACTCTAATCAAATTGGAATTACGTGCCTGCTCTGTCCCTGTAAAAATACTAAAACAAGACCGGTCTATACATTTCTACTAGAAGTAAAATAAAAACAAGGACAGTTATGCTGCCAGGCCTGACTGGGAAGATTGCTGCAGCAGTAGAAATGGAGCAGACAACATGGAAATAGGATCCTGTTTATTCTGCACCTCTCTGGAAACCAGCGTGTCAGGACTATTACAGCAGAGAGAGATGGAGGTAGCAGTGAGAGACACGCAGAGACAGAAAATGTATTGATCCATCAATAAAAGTTTTTGAAACTGATTCAGTAGCTTCTGGAGAGATCTATTTTTGGCACGCTGGAACATCTATGAAACAACAATTTATGCTCATGGGACACCAAACCCACAATATCACGCCAAGGTGCAAATATTGACAGAAATTTCTATGTGGAAATGTTTATCTTTTTACTTTTATTCCAGCACAGCCTGCTAAACTGAAGTCAGAGAACTCAACAGAAACATACAGACGCATCAACAAAGAGCAGAACGTGTGTGTGTTTAACAGCTGCAGAAGTAAGCGGAGACACCGAGGGATGGATGGAAGAACCGGGCGGGGTGAGTGCTGAAGGCATACTGCCACGTATTTGACTTATTGATTATGTGTGAAATCTCATCCACTCGACATGGCTGCAAGGTGTATAGCGTTGGTTATTTATAGTGGGGCATCCACTCCCACTCTTCCATGCCGCGCTCGGGAATTTTTTGATCAATGCTGTGTCCATCGGCTCTTTCTTCCATCAGTGAAGCTCACCTTCAGCTAGCGGCTGCTACACAATACAAGAGGTGATCGCATATTAAATTTACAAATTAACAAAACCACCTCTTCCCTTTTTCCCCCCGCTTTGATCAGGTTTCAGCTTAACGAGCCAGTTTGTGACTTAATGCTGAATGCCACATCCTCAGTGTATTCTATTGTTCCAGATACTCTGCATGCATATGAGAGATAAATCACAGAAATCACACACAGAATAATAATTATTTGTGTTTTTGCCTCTATGTTTACAGGTTTTCACTACATGGCAAATGTCTGAATGGATGAAGGGGAAGCTGGATTATAATAACTGTGTTGTTTTGTGTTTGTGGTTTGTGGTAGGTCTTCGGTGCATGGACTTTCAGGGCACGTGCAGCTGCTATTTTAATGTTTCATGTATGTGCAGCAGTTCAAAGTGCAAATAAGGACTGGTTTAGAGCACCATGACATGAACACACATCCTCACAAACCTGCAGCCAAAGACAGACGGAGCTGTTTTTTTATATATACGATTATTTCGGACTGTGGTTATTTCAGTCACAATTCTCATGGATTTCACCTCGTAAGTGGTCACATAGTTTAATAATTAACAGCATTTGCACCGTATTTCAAATATAGCTCCTTCAGCTAAAAAGGAAAGTTGGATAAGAGGCTATGATGAGCCCTGATAACTGATGATGCATCAAATACAGATGTACCTAATAAAGTGGCCAGTGAGTGTATTTTAACTAAACATTCTCCATTCAGTAAATGTGTTTAAATTTGGCACCCTGTATTAATCTATAAATGCCCACAGCTGCTTCATACTGTATGAAAAGCTCCTTTAGTTCATTAAATCCCTGCAGCATCTGAAAGCATCTGTGTTTTGAGAAGCGCTGCAGCAGAGCACGCGCACACACACACACACACACACACACACACACACACACACACACACACACACACACCAGTCTGGTCGGTTAAACTCTGTATTCTGCCTGTTTATGTGGGATTACCAAGGCTCTTCAATCCTGTGCATCATTGCCAACTTTATTTTTAGCTGAAGTGGCATCTCATGTTTTATTCCTTAAATGCATCACAGTGCAAACGCTGCTGTCACATCAGTTACGATACGATACGATACGATTATAACGTGAGATACAGGAGAAGTGAACATATGTATAACATATTTGTTATTGTACTATCGAACCCACACAGTCAGCCTGTGGCTGTAATTTCTGTTGACAAAATTAACAGTGACTGAGGAAAACGCCCCTCCTCCACTCCTTTAATATCCAGATAAAATCTAGACAAGATTTAAGACACTTTCATTTGCACTTCGTCACATATATGCGTCTCCATGTGTCAGATGGCGAATCTGATTGCAATGCGTTCTGGTTTTCCCGGTCTGTCCTGTCGTGGTGACACATCTGAATTTGTTTGATAAGTGACAAAAAAGGCCAGAATAAGAATACCTGGTACACTTCAACACCGCAACAGTGTATCTATAACAGCTAACCATAAACTCTGATTAGTTTCATTAGAATCGTAATAATGGACTTATTAAAGTTTAATTGTCTTCACTGGCTCTTACTCAGCTGAAGACAAATATCCTAACAAAGAGCCTGTTAAATCCCATGAGGACTAATTTGTTGCACTTGATTTTTTTCACCTTTCAGTAAATATAGTTTCTACTCAAGTGAGTAATAGTTGGTTAAATATATAATATCCTGCTAGGTTCTAGTAAAGTGATTCATTTTGAAAATTCACAGCTATTCCCCCAGAGAACAAAATTCTTTCCCTGTTTGAAATACACCTCAGATCATACTTATTCCAATACACGACTCGAGCGTTTGGTGGATTTAAATGTAATCTGCTCACAGTTATGTCAGACATGGCGGTCTGAAGCCACTAATGACGCATTCACTACCAGATGATATAATCGAAATGTTACCAAAGTTCTCCAGACAAACTCAAATAAATCCTGACAGCGTTCAACTTTTCCTCTGATAACGTCCGACCTTATTTAACCTGAAATAATTACAATGTCACTTTAAAGATAAAATAATGTTATCACATCACCCGGCATAATTTAATTTACATATCTTTTTTTTTTTTTACAGATTAGGCTGGCATTTAAAATACAGTTTGACAAGTTATTATATTGTTTGAGGGTTGTTCATATCTTACCCAGGCCCAGCAGGTCCACAGCTGCCTCTGTGCCTTTCTTAGGACTGGCTCTGCTCTCTGACTGCTGAGAAAAAGAAAGACAAAGGTGAAAGGAAATGATTTAATACAATGTCCAATTTAGCCCATCTCACACTGATGTGTTCTTAATTTCATATTATTACATAGTCTGACCTGTCAGCAACCCGATACTGACCTTTATTAAAAAGTAATATATTACTCTAGATAGACAGTCACCCACTAGCCATAATGATGAAGCACAGCTACAGACTAGAAATACATACATTTGGTTAATCATTGCTTCATTATGCAGGCTAGAGGATGCGATTTCCCCCACACAATGATTTAGACTTTATCCTATTTCAGTGCAGAGTTTTCTTGTTTATAAGGGACCCTGTGGAGCTTTTTGATCAGTAGTGGTTCAACGGAGCAATGTCTTGATGACTGAGTCCCTGTTTTTGTTTGTATCTCCTGTTCTACAAACGCGGTCGATACTGATATCAGTTGGTGATGGTAACGCGTAAAGAAAAAATATATATAAAAAATAAAAGATTGGCAAACGCTGATGTAAACAATGCAAGTTTAGAAATGTTTTAAAAAATAAATGAGTTGATGAGGAAGTGATTGCATTCATTAGGTTTAGGGCACCGTGCAATTTGTTTCCCATTTAAACTCCACAGGGTACCTTTAATTTGAGGAAATTAATATCATTAAAACAAAACACAAGATCACATGAATTCTGTCAGTTTCTGTAACGTTCTGCACTCCACATTTTACATGGTATGCTACAAGCTGGAACTGGCTGCCCATTTCTTAACACAGTGTTGGGTTTTCTGCTATAATGACCACTCACTGTAGAATATCCTCTAAGTATAACAAAGTGGTACAGTGAAGGAAAATGATAGATAGTACAGAGTACCTTGTCTAAATGCAGTTTCTTTTCTTTCAGTTAATTAATTAGCTGTCTGACAGAAATTCAGCCAGTAACATATTGATATTCACCTAATCTTTTAAGTCATATGTTAAGTGAAAGAAAAAAAGACAGAAAGACAGATATAGAGAAAGAGAGGAGATGAAACGACAAAAATGAGACTGGAATGAAGAAGGGAGGGAGGGGGATAGAGAGATATAGAGTGAGAGTGGAGAGAAAAATGTGGTGAGGGAGTATATAAGGTTAACATGTGGGCCACGAGAGATCTACAACACTGGTAACAAACCCAATTTCCCCCCCCCAACAAAAGATCGATGGACCACATTAGATTCAGTGTCGTTCCAATCTAAGGCAATGAAAACAATTACCGTGTCCACGCCTAATCAAGAATGCATTGGCTGCGAATTGATGTGTGTTTGGGACTGCAGCGGGGCTTGAACAGCGGCGGCAGGAAGGTCGTTTGTGTACAGCAGCGATTGGTTGGTTTCGTGCTGTGCATTTATATTGACCGACAGTGAGGTGCAGCTATACAGGAGTCTATAATAACAGGAAGCACAGGAAAAGCGCTAACAAAACCGGAGTGTATTTGCCTATACGACACAAAAACTGAACTTGTAACCTTGTAGCGGTTTTTTGTCCCATTAAGACCACGCTGCGAGTTTGATAATCAATAACGTTATTTGCTGTAGGATGTATTCATTCAAAGACAGTTTTTTTTAGTTTTCTATCCTCCTTTATATAACAGCTGCTAAACCTACTCATCAATATGTTGGATTCTCCTAGCTGCTCCATTTTACGGTTATATCTACAAGTTGTGAGCATTAATTAGGCTGCCACTTAAAACAGCTATTTTAACTTGCAATTATTGAAAGTTGGACCTAATTAGATTCAATAAAGGATTTAAAAGGATTGGAGTCTGACTAGCAGATGTTTGACTGGATTTGGGTGCAATACAATGCTTTAGTATCCTAACCCCTAAGGAGCTGCTGAGATTGTCACTACATTGAGATTAGCTGATCCACCTTAAAGGTCAGTTGACTTTAAGTGAGCCTGGTTAGGTTGGGCTAACCCATTGGCGCTCCTTCACTTTAATCAGAAAGTGGCAAGCTGGAACTTGGAGTCTTGAGGAGTTCTGACATTTATTCACTGACAAATAACCTAAACTGTACACATACAGTGCACTGCTATGTTCACAGCTATACTGCTAACTTTATACTCTCTGCTCTGGTCGCCAGCCTTAACATCACACACACACACGCTACACACATACGCACACAACCCACGCACTGAGCTGTATCTCCGTCTTTCCTGGATTTCCTGCCTGCATCTCTTCAGTCCCTATAGAAAAATGGAAAATGCTGCCCCCAAATCCTCAAAACAAAACAAAGGCAAAGAAGAAAAAGCCCTCATATTGGTCAAACACTAATCTAAAATCCTCCACAGAAAAGCGCATACCTTCATTAAGCAGTGCTGACATGTAAAGTGCAATGAGAAAAAAAAAAAAGATAAATGTTAAAGCATGCCTGTCCATTTGATTTCAGACACTTCAAACCATGCACACTGTTACAAAATTGAGATTACACAGCCTTTCAATGCAACATCCCACACAGCTGCTCTAAGACAAAGAAAGAAAGAAATGTCACTGTGCAGAAAAAGCTTAAGTTCCCCGCTGTATGTTCAGAAGGATTTTTAATAGACGTGCTGCCAAAATCTGTTTCCAAACTCCGAACTGGTTATTGAGGAATATACATTAGTTATCTGGGGCGACAATGAGTGATGTTGCTGACAGATGGCCAGCGAAAGACTGTGATTGGCTGTCAGGGTCAGTTTTGTTTGAAGAGAAAGAAAGTGGAATTGGAGGGGAGGCCAGAAATCGATAACAGCCAGCCCCCCCTCCCCCAACAGGTGAATGAAGTCCTCAGTTGATGGTGATGCATGCCAGTTTGAATGAAATTGCTGTCGCATCGGATCGCAGTCATCAGAATACACGTCAGACAAACACGTCGCTGACGTCTGTCACGCTGAACGTCTGTCACGCTGAACGTCTGAGTGGGGGCAAAGTCTGCTGTAAGTTCATCCCTGATGGACTCAACAGCTTCCGAGAGGAGTGACAGTGAGCTGATGCCATTTCTCTTCTTTTATCATACAAGGATCACTGTGACAAAGACTCAACACATCAGTCAAAAATCATCAGTTGTTTTTTTTTTTTTTTTTTGTGAAATATAAATTCATTAAATATTGCAACTTGGGAACAAATGCCAAGGGACTAGAATGATCGAGACGGGGAAGCGAGCTGCCAGAAATGGTAATACTGTGTATAAATATTCATTAATACATGAAACTGGAACTAAGATCCCTCGGGTACCTGTGGCATTCTACTTACATCAACGCATAAGATAATGCTATTATTAAAAGTGATTGATGAGAAGATAAGTGGCAATAGAATAGACTGAAATATGGCTGTGACGATATCCGCGGTCATGTGATGCCTACCAGGGGCTGAGCTAATTACTGTCAGCGCCTTAAATTTACAAGCTACGTGTGTTCTTGCCCTTTTGTTTTCTTTTTTTTTTTTTTTTTAAAGGTGCTATATGTAAGAATAGCTCCAGCCCACCCTGTGAGTCACGCTGTGTTCTCGGATGTTACCTGCTGGCAGTTTGTTTTTATGAAATGACCACATATTGGGAATCTAAATGGTTACTTTCTCACCTGAGAAAAAAATATTAAAATTTAACACTTAATAAAGTGTTAAATCTCCACCATTGCTGCCAGTTGCTCGGGGCAACGCTACTTCTTCATCCTCTCATGTTAGACTGGACGCCATAGTGATTCACTATCGCCTCTTGAAGTACAAAATGGTATCAGGAGACAGGATGGGCCGGGGCACATATAGGGGGAGCAGCATGTGTATTTGGAATTTATACTTTGGCTTGCTGCTTACATTCAGTGGGCAACACAGGCTGATGTCTCAACAGTGTGAACATGCACACTGTGGAGTGTATTATTGTTTCTTGCAGATCTCTACCACGCCTGGCACCTGCACAACACCAGGTCAAACACAGCTGTCAACACAGCTGAATAACAATACAGTAATAAGAAAATAATGTTCTTTTTAATGTGTCAGAGCTTTCCGTGCTTTCATAAAGAGAATCTTTGTCAGACAGGATTTATCCCAAACTCAGTCTGAAACAACAAATCTTTTTCAAGAGATATCTTCAATAAATATGAGCACAAAACGATGACTCCAAATTCCAAAACAAATCTGTCAAAATCTACAGGTACAGAGCTTAAATTCTGAGATAGATGGAAAGCGAAAGCAACTTACTTATACGTTCATAGGTCTTTGTCCAATCTGACCTTTAAATGCTGCGTTCAAACCGAGTCAAACCACTCCTGCCAGCTGCTGACCCGGAGAAAGATGTTTATGTTTTCATTTATGTAATAATATAATATATTCATTTTTTTAATGCGCTATATTAAACACATAATAAAAAGTGTGCAATTGGGTCCATAATACAGCTGCTTCTAACTGGAACTAAAAGAGAATACAATTACCACAATTATAGTACACCTTTATTAGCTTTGAATTGCTTCAAAAATGTTAGCTATTGCTAACCGCTTAGTAATAAGATTGGCTCCAAGCTATATCTCCGCCCTACTAAACGCATACGTACGAGAGAGAGCAGAAAAGAAGTCAAGATCTGCTACAGAAGTGTGAGTGTGTATTTGCTGTTGCTATAACTGAACTACAGCATGACTACAGTACACAACCTGCATCACTACCTCTGCATTTTCATCTGCTAAAAGCACTTGTCTTTTAATGGACTTGTAGAATTTTATATCTCTTGGACCACATTCTGCTATCTGATTTATTCATGTAATATTTTACTTCTCACGGTATAAACGTGTTACTGTCCCTCATGCATTTTGCTTTGAGCACTTTGCAATTAGAGTAGAGTTCAAAAGTCTGACGCCACTTTCCCACCCCAACCTACTGTATGTTAAGAAAAGTTCTGTACAAATAAAGTTAGCGTCATTGCATGTGCAGTACTTTAATGTGACATTCATTATATATTTACATTATATTTAGAATCTTTGTGGTCTGTGCAGTATCAAAGACATTGCAGGTTCATTGCATCACACACTGCAAGATAGGTCTAATACAATCTGGTCGCAATCTGTGTCAGCATGATACCAATTTTGGGGCATATAAGACTGTGTGATAAATGTCTTCTGAAATAAGATGCTAAATTGCAGTTTAAAAAAAAAAAAAAAAAAAAAGCGTCATCAACTTGCATCACACATCTGCATTGCCTGAGGCCTAAAAATTGTTTTAAAAATGCACCTAAACAATAAAGTTATCATTTGATAAGCAATAGTCATGGAACATGACACCTTTTTTTTCTAAAACCAACGTTGTATCACACAGTTAATGCTGTGTTCCTATTGGTTGGTTTGCAGCAGTGAGTAGCAAGCAGCTCCAGGCTACATTAGCCGCTAATAGTATAACACACCTGAATCTCTGACTGAACTGGGGTTGAGTTGCATTGTGGGTAATGTAGGTGCAAGTTTTTTACAAGGACGAACAAGAATTAGTTAAAAAAAAAAACACACTATCTGTATCCATATCTTGTTTGTAAAGATAAGTACTGGTGTAGCACTATTCATAAGGAGTCCAAGGACAATGTTATAGAAGCACAGTGCATCACTGGCTAGCACTGCACAAATGATGAAACCTGGAACCGCAGCTCCGACTCTTTACGGAAGCAGGCGAGTCATTGAGGCTGCACCCAGTGGCTTTACACAACGCAGCAATCTACTGTCCTCCTTCACACGTACGAGGGTCGGATGAAACAGACGTCTTATTCTCCAAGGAGAGGCAGAGCCGGGTGATGGAACAAACAAAGAGCAAACAACACTAAAAGAGGGAGACAAAAAACAAATAGCGTTGGAGGAGGAGGAGGAAGAGGAGGAGACGAGGGCTGCAAATTGGTTAGCCTGAAGAGCGAGTGGGCGTGGGGGAGAGGGAAAAGTACAGAGGACAAATACAAGAGGGACAGGAAACAGAGGACGAATGCAGAGCATGAGAAAGAATAAACATGAGGATGATTGAGGGAGACATAAGACAGATGGCTACAGACAGTGCTGCTGACAAGTAGGTCTATAACAGCAGCAGCCGCAGCAGTGATAGTAACACCTTCACTTCCAAGACAGTTTTATTTACCTCTCAGAGACCGTATTTAACTCATATACAGAGGCTTTTATATTAGAGGCCTTTGTTTCTACGTTGTCCTGGTTTTTCTTCATGTTTAGTCAGAAGCCTCTCTGTGTTGATATTCTACCATTTTACCTCGCGGTTACTGCAGAGTCAACTCCGTTTTTACCAGGCGTCTTGATAAATTCGACACGATGTACACGTCCACTGCACTAATTCCATCAGTACATTAAGGCAGATATTCAATCTATGTTCAGCAACTGGCAAAAATAGGAGTTCTCAATCAATTTAGATCTATAATCTATAACATTTGTCGAGGGATGAAGTTACTAAAGGCTTTATACAACTTTTTTCATGTATGTAGTAGTACGATTAATGTTTTGGGGTTTTTTTGGGTTTTTGGGGTTTTTTTTGGGTTCTTTTGTTAGTTCGTGTTAAGCTAAGTCACAAAACACTTCTAAACAGAAACTAGACTTCATGGTGATGGAGCTGTACTATACATTATGTTGCATTTACCAAATCTCGGTGATTCTTTCAAAATAGACCTTTAATGGTTGTTGTGGTAGCTGCAGTGCTGATAGCAGTTTGTACATTAGTGGTTGTGCTAGCGCTGCAGGGAGTAGGATTGTCTTCTTGTGGCTGACAGCTGCCTTATTAACGCCATAAAAGAGAATAATAAAACTGCCACTGACTGGATGAGCCAGTGATGCCAAAGACAGACAGCTGCAGTGGAGGGAGGAGGGAGGAGGGAGGAAGAAAGACAAGTTCACCGAAGAAGAAAGAGAGGGTATGGAGGTCAGCCTGGGGGAATGAATGTGGAGCAACGGAGAAATGAAAGAGGAAAGGAAGAGAATGTGAACGATGAGGAGGAAGACGAGCAGGAAAAAATGTGTGAAAAAAAAGATAAATGACAGGAGAAGATGCTGAAGGGGAAGGAAAAGACGGCATAAAGACTGATGATGGAAGAAACACAAGATGAGGATGGACAGAGAAGAAGAGGAGAGTGATAAAAAGACACAGTGGGCAGAAGGCCAGATGTGTGTGTGTGTGTGTGTGTGTTATGTTTATGCACTGGGTGTGTGTGTGTGGAGGGAGGAGAAGTGTGTAGAAAATGCATTATCGATACAGGCTGAGACATCCATATCATAAAGTCTGCAGCCCCTCATCTCACACAACACAAGACTCTCTCTGTAGATGTGTGTGTGTGTGTGTGTGTGTGTGTGTGTCTCTCTGTGTGGCACCGCAGTAAGTCAGAGGCTGTTAAGTGTGCTGGGCTGGTGCATTTCTGCACCATTCACCACGATCTGTCACTCAGCTGGTGGCACTGACACACACACACACAAACACACACACACAATCTAAAAGGTTTCGTCACAGAGAGGAGATCTTAAGCTGCCACACGCAAGCATCTCTTCCACCCAGTTACACTCATCTGACAGTCATGGAGAACCTATTGCCTTTGAACACACACACACACACATATAAAGGTAACAAGAAACACTCAAACTCATGAAATACAGTGTGCCAATGTGCATCCACACACAGCATGAACTCACACAAATTGTCACGCACACTCACTTGAAATGTATGCACCCACAGAGACACAAAAAACACACACTCATACTCGAGTGTTTGAGGAAGGTCACGTTGTGGTCTGACAGCTGAAGCGTGACGGCGCTGTTCAGGGAAAGAATATCTAATCAAATCAAAACACTGGCTGCCACACACACACACACACACACACACACACACACACACACACACACACACAACCACACACACACACACACACTAATTTAAACAGGGTATTTTCAGAAGTGAATCTTATTTGTCACTAACCAGGAGAGCTTTAAGAGCATCTAAACTTGTTAGGCTGTGTTTTAAGAAAGCAGCAGAAAGCAGCTTTAGAATGCAATGCAATTTTAGCTGTTGGGTTTACGGACACACACACACACACACACACACATACACACTAAGCAGCTGCTTTGATTCAGAATACACACACATACACGCAATGCCCACTTTATAAAGAGTTGAATTTGGGGTAATTTGGTGCTAACATGGAACACTAGAGAAACGACCTACTGAGAACTTTTTCTGCTGTTTTTGGTGTAACCAGTGTTTGTGTGTCTGTGAAGGTGTTTTATAGATAAGTTAAGGTTACTTTTGCACGAGTCGCTTACCTCATATTATCTGATGTTCCAGCAGAGAAGAATCAGGATTGGACCTCACGTAGTTGCTGTGAAACTCACCTGGACCACTTTGCATAAAGTAATTGGATTTATGGTGTTTTACATACTGGATGATTCTGACTTTACTGCACAGATTACCCCCTACACACCCCCACACACCCCCAAACACAGACACACACAATTGTGTGGTTTGTGTGTGTATGCCCGTTTCTAATATAGAAAGTTGACAAAGAACTAATCCAGAAGTGTGTGTAAAGGAGTGTAATTGCCTGCATGTGTGTGTCAGCAGTGTATTTGTTTTAGGAACAGGTTTTGCATCTGATTGTTTGATGTGTGAATTACATTCTGTATTTTATATTTTTGTGACACTGTGCTTGTGTGTGAAATGACATAGTTGCAGTATTGGAAAGATTTACACAAACCCAGAATCTCCTTTATCTCCAAACCCTCTAACATGTGCTGTCCACCTGATGTACTCATTCCTGATCCTATCCATCCTGGTCACTCTCAAAGAGAACCTCAGCATCTTCATCTCTGCTACCTCCAGCTCTGCCTCCTCAGTGTTACTGTCTCTAGACCAAACAACATCGCTGGTCTCACCACAGTTTTGTACACCTTTCCTTTCATTTTAGCTGAAACTCTTGTATCACACATCACACCTGACGCTTTTCTCCACCCGTTCCAACCTGCCTGCACATGCTTCTTCAACCTCCACCTCGCTAGCTTCTCCTCTACCTTTTCCCTGCTCTCACTACAGATCACAATGTCACCTGTAAACATCATAGTCCATGGAGATTCCTGTCTAACCTCACGTGTCAGCCTGTCCATCACCATAGTGAACAAGAAGGGGCTCAGAGCTGATCCCTGATGCAGTCCCACCTCTTTAGTAACAAAGGCTACATATTGCATTGCATAACGATGATTACGCAGAATTTTTGGTCAATGACAGATGAACTCAGCAGCTACAGTGTTATGTTTTGTTCTCATTACCGTTCTCGCTTCTCTGACTGTCTGAATTGAAACAATTCAAACTGGCGGCCTTTATTCAAACCTTTATGATTGTTACATTATCTGGGACAGTCCCATGTCCAGTAACTACACTACATCAAGGTGTCCATAACCTGGATGTCTTCTGGTATGGAAACCAAAGACAAAAAAGGTAAAAACTGTATTTTTATTGCATCGATTTTATTCCTACATAACAAACATGTACAGTAGGGTCCGATAGTCAGACTTTTGGACTCTACTGTATCTAAGAGAAAGTGACGAGAAAGGACAGTGTGTACTCCACTTTCACGGACTACAAAAGAACCAAAGTGCTTTTTAGACAAGAAGTGACTCTACTATCTCTCTAGTTGTTTTCCACTCTCTCCTCTCCTCCATTCATCTCCATCTCTCCTTCATTTGTCCCTTCCTCTGCCTCGCTCTCTTCATCTCTCCGTGTGTCTATCACTCTCTCTACAAACACTGAATCACTGTCGTCCCATTAGACTGCTGGCGTATGTTGTCTTTTTCTTTCAGCCCATGAATAAATTATCAAAGAGAACAAGAGGCTTCTCTCCTGGAAAACACTGGTGTGTGTGCCTTTGTTGGAGACAGAAATGAAGGTGTGTGTGTGTTTGTGTGTGTGTAGATGTGTTTGTGTGCATCTTTGTTCATTCAGTGCAGGGATTTGGGGAGTGTGTTATCGCTAGGTGCTCCGTACATCTGGACTGAGTTGGGCCCTCAAAAGGTTCCCGATATTGAATGTGACACACACACACACACACACACACACACACACACGCACGCATACACACACACACACAGCAGTAACTAAAGCGTATCTGTGGTCAATTGGAGTTAGTTTGAGCGGATGGTGTGAAGGGCAGCCAAAGGAGCAGCGTTCTGTGACTAATAATGTCACATACGCGCACACACGTACACACCACACACATAGGCAGCGGTGCTTTCTGAGGTCTAGCAGTCAAAGGATCGATAGCGTAGCCACAATGAAGCTAATCAATAAGCTGGATTTGCACTGCTGGAGGAAGAGATTCAAGCCTGCTTCCCAAGAAAACACACACCCCCTCCCCCACTATAAATGCACAGATGCACAAATACACACAATCACATCTCCCCGACTGTGATGCAGCAGAGCCTGTATGACGCTTATATCCCAGCTTACCTCACAACACAGAGCGGGCCATGTCCGTTGAGCATTTACAGAGCTTGGCGCTTTGTAATATTCTATACATCCCACCACAGATTTATTGCCAATCATAGATTTGTGTCATGGACTTTACCTGCATGTGTGTCTATCAGTCTGACTTTACTAAAACTGTCAATAACCATCACTGTCCTCCATTGGCTGTTAGTGAGTAGTTCTGTATGTAAAGGTTTAGCTATATTTACGCGGTGTATTTCAATCAGACCTGTTTCAAGAGCAGTTTTTAAAGTTACTACAAAACCTGGAAAGGCTTTTTCCTTTAGTTTGCTTTGTTTTCAAACTGTCTTAATGAGGGACATCACTAATAAAGCTGATATTGGCCTTCAATCAGTCTATGCTGATTAAATGTTGTGTATGATGCAAATTGTTGCAATTATGTTTTATTTATATGCACGTGATAAGTGCTGTTAGCTCTGAGAAACCTAAGCTATGCATTATGCTCAGATCAGTCAGGCTCGATCTGAACAGACACGAGGATGATTACAGCCAATCCAAAATGTATTTGAGCAGTGTGAAAGGCCATCAATCAATGAGCCAATGCAGTCAAACAGAGCAGCGATACATTACTGTCATTTCTATTGTTCTATACCCAAAAACTAAACCATACAAAAAAAAAAAAACAATCTGAGAGTCATGACACTGGTAGCATCATCTACCTAATCTTTAACATTTAAGCATCAGGAAGCAATGTGGCTGGTTTCTATCTGTGTGAGAAGTACATCACGCACACACACACAGACACACACACAGACACACACACACACACGCACGCACACGCTCAGATGCCAGCATTCAATCAGCATTGTAGTTTAATTGGTGCCTAGAGACAGACATGGGATAAGTGAGGAAAGGGAGTCAGAGTTGAGCTTTGACAACTCCAGAAAATTGCTACGAGTGAAAATGGTTCCTATGAATGCAGAGAATTGACTACTTGATATTCTAGTGTGTGTATGTGTGTGTGTGTGTGTGTGTGTTGGGCTGAATGTCTGTGCATGATTGTCTACATATATATCAGCACATGTATGCAGTCTTTATCCATCTATAACTGTGTATTTAGTTTTCCATTCTCTTGACGTTCACCTCTGACGGAGATTTCTGTATGGCCAGAGCTGGTGAATATATTATTACTATTTAATTTAAGTTGGCTGGGCAGAAAGGTCAACGCTTCTAGTTAATTTTTCATTTAAATGCCTAACATAACCCAGCATTCCTCGTGTCAATCAATAGATACATTACCCTGCCTGCCCTTGAGCTGCAAAACATTAAAAAAGAATTTACTTGTGAGGAGAGAATTTGAGATTTTGAAGGTCGAAACACTGTACAAGAGACAAAAACACAACCAGATCACCAGAATAAGATGTTGGCCACAAACCACTGTTGAATATCTATGGTTAAGGTCTGGTTAGGTTAAGGCACAACACTCACTTCGTTTGGGTCAGCTCATGTTGACCACTCTCCAATTAACAGAAGACTAATAAAACAGATGCCATATGCTCCGCTGGAATATTACATTACACGTGTTCATATCTATCAAGAAACACGCTTCCCTGTGTGTTTATTGATGTAGAGTAAGGATGATGATGATGATGATGCGGACACAAGGAATATAGTAAAAGCACAGCCGCTGGGACGTGCAGATCTGAGGACCGAATGCTGCTTTTGTGGAGTGAAATTCTGATAGACACTTGTCCAACCACAAAGATGAAGAATTGAAAGTGTTAAGACTTCAACGAAGGAGCTCTCTACCAAAAGAAAACTGGACCCATCGATGTTTAATCTGCTGTCTGTCTTGTTCCTTTGGTGTGAAGCGTCACAGAGGTTCGAGGACACTATCACACAATACAAGAAAGAGTAAACAGTAGACATTTTCTAAGTACAAATATTTAGCATTTGAGTAAATTCTATGAATAGGAAACAAAATGCTGTGACATTCAGGCAATAGATTTTTTATCTAAATATTCAGGAAGTTGTGTTTCCTCATTTCCTCACAGTCTGCATTATTAATTAGGTCATCACACTTGTGACTGGATGCGTTTAGTCTCTCTCCGGCTTATCTGGTTGGAGTCTGGTGACCTCCAGGTAATAAAAGCATGGCTATCATGGATGAGACCAAGACAACTGTTGACAACATCTGTCTGAACATCTGTGTTATGGTACGCAATTGTATGTTTGAATAAGAAGTAAGGAAGACAGCATTGATAATACTAACTAATACAGCCTTCATTTTTAAATAGTTCTGCAATATTCTGATCAATGTAAATATACAACACAAGGCAGCGTTAACGTTAGCATTAACATAGCATGGCAGAATACTCGATTATTGAAATAAAATGAATGCAGCCCCAATCAAAACCACCGAGACTGCAGGGGAATAACCCTTTAACAGATTCTGAATTAGTTTTAGGAGGTAGAGCCAATTGAGTGCTACAGCAGCAACATTTACTTTTAAATTACTTCACAGCATGCTATGAATTGATACCTCTGCTCGAGAACATGAACTGCCCCTCAGGAGTTCAATAAACGAGCCGTAACGAGACGAGAGGTCCGAGTGCAACGTGCATTAGGGTAAATGTCTCTGAGGACATAAAAACTTTTTTTTATTAATCCTTTTGTTTTATTGCTTCATCTTATTATGCTGAACGTGCAGAACAGAGAGCAAAGTTCAACCCTCATTTTGGTGTTTTTATTTAATAACTAAACCATTTAATTTTTAAGGCACCAGTTACAGATGCTCCACACAACAAATCTAAAGGTCTTTTGTCAAGATATATTTTGTCAAGAGATATTTGCTTGTTTTCTTTAAATTCGCCAGTTGTTGAGGGTTTTTTTTTTCCATATGTATTTTTACATTTCATAGATATTGTATATTTTATTCAACCCTGTCGTCTACAAATGATAGATACATAACTAATATGCAGCAAACACATCTTGAAGGAAATATTACGCTGTCTGCGTTACATTTTCTGTTACATCAGTGAAAGTTAATTAACATGTTTTCCATTTATATTCATATTTCATGTGTTTTCCTACAATGGTAGCAACAAAGGCATGATGAAACGTTAGGGAAAGATGGTGGTCTTGGTTTATTATTAAAAAAACACATTTATCAAAACCACAATTGCTTGTTTTTGTCTAAACACAGATCTCGACCACCTGCCCGTGCCTCAAGCGCAGTACATATATAAGTAATGTAAGTACTACAAGTAATATAACACTTCCTGTACTTGAAAAAGAGGTTGCCAGGTAACAGAATCGAGGCAGCAATAACATTTCGTTGGAAAATAAGTTTGTAGGTTAAAATAATTATATTGGCCTTATTTTAAAGTGCATCACTTACTTTATGATAAGGCCTTCATCATTTATATTATTCGTATTGTTTTCTTTTTGATTTAGTGGGCTAGTCAGGCTCCTGAGCTACACTGATGCCCTCTTAGAAGTGTGTGTGTGTGTGTACGTGTTAGTACTTCACACTGCAGTATGTCTCTGCAAATGTTTTTGTGAGGAAGGAAATGGATTCAACCTTTTAAGACCTCAAGGATACACGCGATGCGTTTTGGTGAGCAACACTGAAGGTAAACAGAAACCATGCAATAAAAATCCACAGGGCACCTTTGAGTTTGTAGAAAACAGCTTTAAGCTTGTGAAAACGGTGGTGTTAATGCCCTCTGTGGCTCTGGAGGAGATTACAAATTTACAACAGAAAGTCTTATAAGTTTGAAAGATGTGGAGCGCAAGTATCAGGATATCAGGAAGTCAGGATATCTGCTGCTTCAGGTTTGACCGATCTGTCTCTTGTGAGAGGAAGCGCAATAATAATTAAAGACAGCGTGCTTTAACTGACAACAATATATATATTTATTATTAGCTAAATGAATTGATCAATCCAACAATATTGGTATCAGCCTTGAAAAATCCATATTATCATATTGTACTCTAATATTAGTTCAGCAGCTGATGCATTCAATGTATTCTAGCCCTCGATTCGATTTTAATAAGATGAACGAATATCCAAAGTGCTGCTTATGTAAACAGGAAATGAAGTGAAGTGAAAGGAAATGAAATATTTCTGCTGATTAAAGCTTGAACTGTCCTCCCGTTAGTGTGTGTGTGTGTGTGTGTGTGTGTGTGTGTGTGTGTGTGGATATGGAGGACTGGAGGGTGAGAACAGGAGGAGAAAGTGAGTGAGAGACGAGAGAAACATGGTTGTCAGCATGTTTCCCCGCTATAGTGGGGCTTAAACAGCTTTCAGCACATCAGCACACACTTAGACTAACAAGTCACACACACACACACACACACACACACACCAGAAATGTCCTCAAACATCTCCTTGACACTGAGGCAGCAGGAGCACAGCTGATAAGGAGGAAGAAAGGTAGATGAACAATGCCACATATCTCTCTCTCACACACACACACACACGCTATACGCAAACACACACATACATAGATCAACTAACTGGCAACCTCCTAATTTCTCATTCAAGGCAGCGTCTTCCTTTCTGTCTCTCACACAAAAACACACACACAAGCTGAGAAAAGTGTCAGGTATTTGTTTTTCGATCGATTGGTTTTCTGGAGCCATCTCTTTACAGTACTACAGCGTTCTTCAGATCAGCTGACACAAATAATTTGAGAGTTGAGACTGGCAGCAGGTACAGATATGTCTGATATGTACAAACTGCAAAGATATAGTTTGACTTTGTATCGATCTTATTGATCCTATTATCACCTTCCTCTGATCACCTCGTGCCTACATTTCCTGTGGAAATCTGCATCTGCTCTTTACAGGCAGACCATTTTTCCACCATATTTGAACATCGTGTGTGAACTGTAATAAATCCAGTGTACTGCATTATTAACCACACAAACCACCATAACTGAAAGAGCAGCAGACAAACCTCAAATGATAGAAAACATGGTAGAAATATGACATTTCTTTTTGTTTCATGTATTAATTTGAGGAATGTTGCAGTGTCCTCGTCGCTCCACACTCATATCTGATGTGTTTGCCTGCTGCTAGATGTCACATATGTCATCATTTGTTTGCTATTTCTATTTTCTATAACGTTTCTGCCTCGGCCAAGCTTAAAACTTTTACGCAGCATTGGAACGTATTTATTTTTTTCCGAGTTTAAAACAGGCTGCAATCATCTCGGTGGATCAAGAAATCTGGATGGAAATCTTATAATAGAAAAGAAATATGATTTTAAAAGATAATATAATAAAGGGTCCAGTATGTGAAAAGATGGAGGTAGAGTAAGCAATGTTAATGGAACAGAGTGCAGACCCCTGTGTTGTTACATTTCACTCTCAGTGGGTACAGTTACCCACAGCCTACATTCCTGTTCCCTGCAGAGCATCTGAACACACACACACACACACACACACACACACACTACACACACACACCATACCGCTGAGAGCTACATTATTCCCTCATCGCATGAATTTACTAACCATGACCCAGAAACACACACGCATTCACTGCTTCTGTGCTGCCTCCTCCTCACACACACACACACACAAACAGACAGACAGACAGACACACACACACAGTTTACAGTAGATATGCATGAACACAAACCACATCCCTGGAATACATACACACAAACATTCTATCTTTTCACAGAAAAAAGTATTCATCTCATAACTCACACACACACACACAAAAAAAATCGCATCTCATTCTGACATCAGGCAGAGCTGGAATTACATTCAAGTCGAACCTGTATTATTTTGGTTAATAGCAGTCATTTTGCGACGTGTTATGCAAGTTGTCCTTCGTGTGGTTAGGGCATCTTTCTCTGGTGCAGCGTTAACAGTCTCGCTACTTTTTACATTTTAGCTCGATCTGCCAGCAGCAAGGGCTTCACTGGGTGACAGAACGCTGTCTTGAAAGACAAGAAAAGAGTGTTGTGAGGGTAACAATTATTACATTTATGTTAGGGGGGAAAAAAAATATCAGATTGTTGCAGCTTCAGGTTTTATGGCATTTATTTTTGTTTGCCTCATGTTTACGGCCCTGTGCATAAATGAGAAACTATCACGCAGGTAAACTGAAGCATCTGTGATTACCTTGAGGATTCAGTCCCTGCACCGCAGAGGTGGAGCGACCGCACACGTGTCGTCACACATCATGCATTCATAACGGCATATATATATATATATATATATATATATATATATATATATTTTTACTCCTGCAGTTTTATCAGAGCTTTTTCTTTTAAATAAAAAAAAAATTAAAACAACGAGCTGAAAGATGCTAAAACGCTCTGCAGCGCTGGGAGGAACTGCAGGGTTGAGTGAACATTCTCTGCAGGTTTGACTACGAGCAACACTTTTTAAATAATATACAGCAATTTAAACCATTTTCATATATTACAAACTGACTGATTAACACACATTGAACTAATTACAATCATCTTTGTATCACTCTGATCCTGACCTCTACTATACATCTAATTTATTCATTTAAATGATATTAGTTCAATATAAACTGTAATGTACCACTCATTAACAGTGTCTGTACCTTTGTGTTGTTGTGTCTCTCTACTTTATCAACGTCTTTCTCTTTCTTCTTCTCTTCTTTTTTCTTCTCACGTTCCTTCTGTGTAGAAAAAAAGAAAGAAAGAAAACTGTCAAGTTACTGTAGAACCTCCAGGACAGCTTTTAAATCACTGGAGAACTTAAGGATAACATTAGCAATAATAATGCAGCCGATTCATATGTAACCCGTCAATAAACAATAAAGATATAAGCAACACTCTAACAGTATAGATGCAGCATGTCGCTCTGATGAATGACATGTTCCTGTCCTGCTAGTTATGTTATTCATAACTAGCATAAGCATGCAAGCATTTTCCACGAATTCACCATTTAATATCCACCGAAATATTATGAGGAAACATGAGTCCTAAAGGTAAAGATTTGCTGCACATCACAGCAGGTTGGAGACAATTACATCTCATTCCTTAATGGGATTTTAATGCACAAGCAATGCAGATTTAATGTGCAGACATTATTAGTGTGCGGAGAGTTGATGTAGTGTTTTCAGGTTAATGGATCTGTCTTGGTTTTTTTTTTTATATGTAAATGAGCCGACGCTGATGCCAGCCACCAACAGGCTTTAGCTAATGACTGTCAGGATGCCAGAGAGAAAAGCTTTAGCTTAGCGGGTGAAGCCCACAATCTAGCCATTATGTTAACAATAACAGTCTGTTTTCTCTCCGTCTCAATTCACAGCACAATTACTTTATCGGCTGTTTATTGTTATTTATGCTGAAATGGTTATTTGTATTGAGAACATAATAAACAGTAGTGCATACTCATCAATATTTCAAATGACGCAAAGCGGAATGAAAATGGAGAACATGCAGTGTACTATTATTCTAGAGTCACTATCTTCTGCATAGGACCAGTAGTTTTTGGACTGAAGACTTGTGGAAAATATTAATATTTAAAAAAACAGTCACACACACTGGGTCAAAGGTCAAGACATGCTGAAGGAGAAAAAAGGTTTTATTTTATTGCCTGAATTTGCTATTTCTCAAGATCTTTCTAAGGACTTGATGGTAATGAAGGTAACAATGGCTACTGTCAACATATGAACAGAATTACAGACAGTCTGCTTCTATTCTGGCTGAACTGGTTGTGACTTAAAATGACTGCTGACTTAATATTCTTGCATATGTACAGCAGGCGAGCTTCATTTTGGCTTTTGTTAAAATAACCATCAGAAAGTTGCGTATATAATATTTGAGGCTCTGGCGGGCACCGAGTCTTTGACACTATTAACTATGAGCTAATGAGGCTAGCACTGTCCAATTTGCTCCGGCAGCATTACCAGACTGTTACACTCCCCATCTGATCATCACTAATAAAACACAGCGAATTACACATGGGATCCTCCTTCACGTATCATGTTGGCTGCGTTTCCAACTTTGGTTATTTAATCAGTTCATGTTTACACCGTGACCGTAAAGGAGCACTGACCCTGTGCAAAGACACGAAGGATTATGATGGACCACACACTTATAACACTACATGTAGAATACCACCCTCTATTTCTTATATATATTTCTTATATAGCGCAGCATTTGTACCATCCGTCATGTTATTTTAGTGTCTGATTTCTGCGAAATATAGTGTGATAACATATGCAATTAATACCTCAAAAACACTGATTATGGCGCAGACTACTTTGCAATGTGTCACATTATAGAGTTGCAAAAAACGTCGTCACCTTGGCCTTGAAGGCTATGAATTTTAATGGAGGGTTTTTGTTACTAATAGGGACACAGAGTCAGCAAGACCTGGTGACTAACGACTAAACGATGCCACCAGCTGCATTGTGGGAAATGTAGGATCCAACATGTTGAAGCTTGGCAGTTACTAGGGAAAGAAAGTCATGATGTTTCAGCTTCAGCTGCTTCGTCTTTGACATTTCTGTTCTTAAAGGCGCCCTGTGGAGTTGTGCAGTCTTGAGGTCTTATAAATAAGTTGAATACGTTTCTTTCATAAAACATCAACATGTTGCAAGATGCAGATTTTTTTTAATATTTTAAATCCTGCATTGTTTACATCCATGTTTGCTCACTCGCAGTCTTCTTTACTGCTTTTGCGGACACACTGTTGCACTTAGTTGCAATTTATCACCACCGACTGTTGATCAGCGGAAAAGTGTGAAACAGTAATGTGTGTGTAAATGTGATAAAGCGCTAACAGAAGTTTAAAAAAAAAAAAACTCCACAGGGCATCTTTAATATATCTCTCATAAGTCTCAACTTTGTGGAATATAAAATTGCTGGAGTAGCACTTGAAATTAATTAGGGAAGAGAAACAAAGAGAAATGAAAAAGATGTTTCATCTTGTTACATCATTAAATAGAGCAAAGTTTACCCATGTATGACAAGATACAGTGTGTCTGAATAAATCATTCAAACGCAAACTATAAAGCTCTGGGCCAGACGACAGCAAGAGAAAACAAAATGTCATAATTAGAAATCTCATAATCTATGAGTTTAAAGCAAAAACACTGACATGGGACATGACAACAACGTCACCACAGCAAGAACAACAAGGCAACAGAAGACAACCACAGCAAGTCACCAGCACACCACAGAGGAGACCTGCACCTCCTGTCTGCTCCCGTCAGCCTGGGAGGACGGCGAGGTGGAGAGAGGAGCAGCTTCAGAGGACTTCTGCTGGAAGACAAGAGAATTTCAGACAGTGGGTGAGACGGAGACGAGGGACGAAGAGAGGAAGAAACAAATGAAGACAGATGGAAGGAACGAGGAGAGTGGAGTAGGAAGAGAGAGCATCCCTGAAGGAGGAAAGTGAAGAAAGAGAAAGAGAGCAGAGTTAATTAGAAGGAATGAAAGAGGACTTTCTCTGCTACAGAAAAGGCGCTTCAGTAGATGCTGCAAGTCAAGGTTATATTCAGCCTTAAAGCTGCACATGAAGAATGGTCAAAATAGGGTCACACACACACACACACACACACACACACAGTCATAGTGTGCAGAAGACCCCTATTAACCTGCCGTTGACCTGTGAGAGCAGGGCTTGAATTGAACTCTGCAGTCAACCAGCAACAGTAGCTGGTTGCCAGTGTTCTTTAGAGGGGGAAGCAGCGATCTATCAGGGTGATGGCAAACCTCTGACCCAACGGCCATTTTGGAACAAGTTAGACAAATGTGAACGGTAAGAAAGATGCATTTACGGTCATTACTTGTTTACTTTACTTTAAAGCTACATCGTTGCACTGGACTATAAGGCGCAGTATCAGTTAACATGTCAATTGCTGTCATTGTCCACACATAAGGCGCATCGGATTATAAGGTGCAATAAGCGAAAACAAAACGTGTGTCGGATAAGTCGAACTTTATTCAAATAATTTATAATAACTCTCAGTTGCAGGTTAACACAAAAATACAAGCTCAAGTGGGCAATTTCCACATCAAACATTTAGATGCACTTTATAGTCCGAAAAATACAGTACTTTATTACGACTATTTCTTTATTTATAAAGTACTGATGAGCATCAGAGCTTCTTCACTGCCAGTAGAAACAGAATCAGTGAAGTAGCAAATACGCTGCTGTCCTTCCATCTTCGGTAGGAAAAGGCGGTATGATCACATGATCCTGTTTAAGGGTTATGCGCCCTAAATCATTTATTTTCCCTAGAAAGAAAAAGTAGACGTAGCATACCGAAAACTATCATGGGACTAGTAATAAGGTGGGTAACATCTCAGCAAGCAGTTGCCTTCTCACACATCCAGCAGATATGGAGAAACATTAACATTCATTTGGAGTCCGATATCCGCTCTTCTCCTCCTTTTTGAACTGCAACAACTCATGAGAAAAAATATTTGGCTCTTAAGCAGCGGGCTTTCGCAGCACACCTGAAACAAGTTTGTCTGAAAAGGCGGGTCACATATTACTATTCAAGAGCCGTCTTTTTCCATCATGTTTCTAGCTGTTTGTTGTATTTATAACATGTGATGTCCAGTTAAGAGTCTTGACTAATAATGCCCACAATCAATAATGTTTTGTCTATGTGGATAATGAAGAAACATAAACCCACAATACAAAGTGTCAGTGTCTCGCTATCAGTCACCAGAATCAGATTTTTCCCCTCACAGGTCCATGAAATGCTGACGATGCTGATTTACAGTAAACTGTCCAATCAGCTGATTTACAGTAAACTGTCCAATCAGCGAGGAACCAACAACAGGCTAACTTACAGTTTATCTGAGCTTTGGTGCTAAAAGTAGCCGCCTACTGCTAACACGCTGATCAGAGCAGTGAGACTAAAGCAGATTAGTAAAGCTATGGGCCACAAAACCAAAATAATGAGCTATAAGAGGCTAAAAAGATTTTGGTTGGTCAATAGAAGCAACACCTTTAAAATCACAGACCTTATTTAGTCAGTTGTTAATATGAAATATAGATTAGCGCAGCTGTACTTTTCTGTAGACGTTTGCCTGGTATAAGATGTATAGTAAGGCGGCCAAACACACACAGAGATTAGTGCCAGATGGACAGAGAAACAAAGATGGAGAGATGGGGACAGGAGGGAGATATAAAAAGATGAGTCAAGAGAAGATAATTCCCAGTACCACATTTGCATGTGCATGCTTTCTACTACTTTGATGTTCAGAAGACTCAAGAGAATTTAAAGCATTGTGGGTTTTTTGTTTTTTTGTTTTTTTTAAGATGGTCAAACGCCTGGCTTGTGCTTTTAAAATCTGTCATGAAAGCATGAAAGTCCCTGAACAAACAATGAACCCACTGTCTTCACTAATAACTGCCACTTCTGTTTTCCGAATGAATCCCAGTCAAACGTGATAATATAAAATATCCCATCAGCCATTTCACCACAGAATCATATTTAATCTTTTTCTGCCTGCAATGAGACGTGGTAGTTAACAGATTTAAATAAACAGTTGTGATGCTGCCTTGGCCTTGTCTTCTTCTATCACGTCTTTGTTTGTTCTTTAACATCTGGATGTTTGATGCGCCGCAGCTTCAGAGACCTCCCTCGAGATTTATGTCTCGTCTCTTTGCTTTACGCCTCTTGACATTATAGAACTAGGGAGCTCATTTCCAAAAAAAAAAAAAAAAAAAAAAAAACACGTTTTACTAATGCCCTATGATTCATTTAACAAACGCAGTGTGGTTTGGCAAATACGGAAAGTTATTGGCCGCCTATTAAAACTCACAAATCATGCATTATGTCGAATAAATAAAAGCTATGCATTGAGCAATTTAGAAAAGGCCAAACTCGCCGATCCTTGGTAACCGGGACATCCATCACCAGCACTGACGAACTCAAATGCTGATACATGTACAAAGATGCATCTTAGTCACAGGAGTATCAGTACTGTCAATGGAATCACTGTAGCGCCAAAGAAGCAGCTTCACACATTAACAATACATACTAGTTGTTTTGACTGACATTGCCCCTTAGAATTATGGGTAACTAATGATACTGCTGTGCATGCATTAAGAACGCTCATGACATGTCCATGAAATATTAATCACACTAATTGGTCATATGACCTATAAGATAAATAATATTTCTTCTTTCCACAGCTGTTATTATAGTAGTGTTGTTGTTTTTTTTGTTCCGTTTTAAGCTCTTATTATTTTTTAACATCATCCGTGACGATTGTACAAGTAACATTAAACTTACTGAAATATAGACAATAGTCAGAGTGACTGAGTTACTATTTCTAGAGAGAAGTTGGCACGTTTTGATTATTTAGATCAAGCATCTAGCAGCCGTCAGTGCATGTTAAGGTACAGCTGACTGGTGCTGTACTTCCACCTCAAGCCTTGGTAGCTGCTGCTTAGTCTGGAGTTCCAGTAGTACCGTATGATACACCATTATAATTATACCTGTGTACACTCTGCTGTATTTGCTTTTGTCTGAAGCTTAAATGAAAGTAAGGGATGCAAATCTGTAATGGAACTGTATTACAGCCCATTTTTTTGACAGCTGATAAAATACACCAAGCACTCTGTATCATCCAACTGTTCAAGCCGAACCAAAGAAAAATAAATTTGCATCACTAACATCAACCCCTCCTTGCATCCTTCATGCCACGCCCGCCTCCTCTCCTTCCTCATTGTGTCTTTCTGAGAGCGGAACAGAAGTTTTTTCATCTTTCTCCGTTTCCATCTTTGACCGTTAAGGCATCAAACGACTGCTCGCTCTTGTTGCCTGTGGTTGTGGTGCAGAGTGCAGCTCTTTGTACACCCCCCCCCCTCAAACACACACACACACACTTATTCTGTTGATGTCTTGTTTTTGTCTCTCTTTTACTCAAAACTTGCTCCTCTTCTGACTTTGATGCTGCCGGAGATGTCGACACAGCACTAAAACAGGCACAGATGGACTGATGATAAAGAGAAAAGAGACCGGAGGGTGAGAGGGAGGGGTGAAAGGACGACAGCAGGAGGAGGGGGGGGTGGAAAGATAAAGGGAGGATAGATAACAAGAGGAGTAGTGCGAGCTGGGTGAAAGAAGATGAACAGAGGTAGAATAGATATTAGGAATTGGCTCTTCACCGCAGTGAGTACCTGACAGTGAGAGAGAAAGATGGTTAACATCTTAACTGAAACTTGTCCGGTGGTTAGACCTTTAACAGCTTCATTTGTACTCTTGCAGAGGACAAAGTGGAACAGCTATACAGGTGCTAATAAAACCAGAATTATGCAGGCTGAGGGATGGGTTTAATATATCTGTGATATAACTCAACAGTGTTCTCAAAGCGCTAAAGTTAACATGATAAATCTCACTAAAAGTAGTCAGGTGCAATAGTTTTACAGGTGGGGTATGTTGTATTAAGTATTGGAAGAATTGGCATTTTGACCTGATGAAAAGTGATTACAATTCATTCTGAGGTACCGAGTTTCATAGTAATAGCAACAGCAGACGTGTTAGGTAAAGATAACAATGACTACGTAGAAGTCAAGTCTGCACTAACCCTGAACTCTTGAGTCTACCGACCTGCAGCTCTGATGTCAGTGGACGGCAGAAGTGAACTAAGCTGCCACAGCTGGCTGCAGGAACACAGAACATTATGAAGCGCTGTGGACACTGCAGACTGGACATCCCTATGACTAACACAGGCTAATAAACCAGTAGCAGTCTTCCTCCGGGGCCCCTGTGCTGCTCTCTTGTGACATTTTTAGGCCAATCGCTGGGTTCATCACAGAGAGTTTGCAGGATGCACTCTGATGCCTTGTTGATTCTAGTAACATTGAAATTATTTGTGGTCCACACACACACAAACACACACACGGTACTACTGATTCACTCATGACAGAACAATGAGTTCATGCTGCATGGGCAATGGAAATGGAGTGGATGCACTCATGTACTCCTAACACTATTCAGTCCCTCTCTCTCACAACACAACACAACACAACACAACGCAACACAACGCAACACAACACAACACACAGTCAATATTTGCACCAATAAAGCTATTTGAATGCAATATATTTGGTTTGGTTTGTCATATGAAGCATCTGGCGTCATTTGAAATGTTTCCATGTCAGTAACAGAGCAAAACCTGAGTATTGATAATATAACAATATATATTTTTCAATACAAACTTTGATTTCTACAAAAGCATCCACATTCATGTAACTTTCGAAATTCAATTCACTTATACAGCGTTATTTTGTCTTGGTAATAAACATCACCTTATAGTAGCTAATATATAGAAGTAAATCCTAAGACACAGCTGAACAACTGACATTACTATTACTGTGCATTTACAGCTTATTGTTTGGCCAGAAAATTACAACTAATGCAGTTTTACAGCGAGACACTAAAGAATCTTGGGAAATAAAATCAACACATCATTATAATGTCAGAGCCACTTCGGGCTACAGTGGCTGAAAAAATAGTTAATGTTACTTTTTATATATACACCTTTGTCTACAGTATATATAAATACAATAAAATAATTAACAAAAATATGATAAAAATTAGGGCTAAATCTCATCATAGAATGAAGAAGAATTGGACCAACATTATGGTCCAGTACTTGCATCATGTTGCTGACCATGTCCAGTTTTTTCAATTAAAGGCAAACACCAGCCTGAAATACTGGGAAATAAATACAGACCAGTATGATGATGTAACTTCAGTGAAGAGACACACAGAAGATGAGCCACACCATCACACTCCAACACTCACACACAAACTATAGCTCAGGGATACTGTAGCCTGCCTCTCCTTCCTCCATCTGCACCAAACTGCTTAAAGTGATAATGAGTTGTTTTTAATAATTAATTTGCATATAAAAGCCCGAGCTGTCTGTGTGGGTGGCAGAAACAGATCCTAGATCACAGTCTGGCTTCTGGCAACGCTTCAGAGAAAGCCTGAGAAAACAGGGAAGGAGGCAGGAGGCAAGAGAAAGAGAAACCGAAAGAAGTACGGCGGAGAATGAGGGGAACAAAAAGAGACACGATGAAGAGATGAAGTTTCTGACTGCTGTGAGTGAGACATTGTGCATTAATGCAACGTGTTTGGTGTTTATGTTTGAGAAACTTTTCCTCTCCCTGCAACTGTTCAGCCCTACCTTACATACATCCAGGACAACTGAGTCAAATCGCTGGGGAGCGTAATGGCCCATAGCTATATGAGGGGAAACGCAGGTGATCAGCGTCACACATACGTTGATAAGCGTTCGTAAAACCCTGCAATAACTTGCAGTATAGGTGTAACCCACTCACTGAAACGTTCAAAAACACACCTCGCACAAATAATCTCTCTGCAACCCCCCCTCCCACACACACACACACACACACACACACACACACTCTCGTCCTTCATCCACACAGAAGAAGGTTGATTCTTGACTCTTGACATCCACACACAGGCATCTCTACTCACTGATAAAGATCATCAGATCATTCAGTGTTTCTGAAAGGTTATTCTCCAACTGTGTGTATCAGATTCAACAAGGCTGTTGTTTTCAGGGATGAAAGGGATTTCACTGCTTTTTTTAAACACAGTTTAACTTAGCCACCAGCGTGATAGATTAGAGAGCAGGAAAGGTCGATGGCTTTAAAAATACAAACCTTACAGGCGTGATGAGTGAAAGACAAGGATACTGGAAGCTAACCGAGAGCCCTTGGCACAGAAAAAGTCAGTACTGGAACTCATTCAAATGTCTTGTGTAAGAAAAAGATGCCAAATATGTTAAGTAGCCAAAACCACGCAAACACTCTTTGATACAGTTTTTTTAGCCTTTTAGCATTCATTTCCAGTCTCAAGCCAAAAGGCAAGCGATGGGAAATCATTCATATTTAATCACAGATAGGAAGTTTCCTAAAAGAAAAGTGTATGTATGCAGGTTTTGTAAGTGCTTTTAGGTGGTAAGAATAAAAAAGAAAAAACACTTGGTAGACTTTCAACAAAAAAAAAAAAAAGAAGAAAGAAGTGAGCTAAAAGGACTGAAAAGCTGTCATTTTGAATTGAAGTTGGTTTCTGTCTTTTACAAACACAATCATCAAATAGGCTTTCATCAAACCTGGGAAACAAACAACCACTGATGTATAGGTTACAAGAAATGCCTTCTAAATGTGGCACTGGTACAATAATATGGACCTGCGGACCAGAATTCTCAAAATATAAAGATGTAAGTGCTGAGTGTAGTTGATACTCACTGGTGCAGCGTCCAGAGCCTCCTTGGTAAAGTACTTTTTCCTCTCGTACTTGTCCCGGATGAAGACCTCCACTGCTCTGAAGGAAGTCAAGGACTGAAACACTGCACAAAACACAATACTATACCCTCCATGCACACACAGTACATGGACCAAAAATCACCTCATTGTTTGTGATATCTAGATACCTTGTGATCAGTAGTGCGTTGTTGTGACATGAAATATAGGTGGATATTAATGTTTAAGTCCCGCCTAAGAAAAATGAAAACATCAGTTCTGTTCAAATGACTAAGTATGATTTATATTTACATTTAATTGACAATGAGCTCAAGCAGCCCTGTGAATTATGACCCTTGTCTGTCAGGAGTAAAGGTAGACGTAGCATAAAACTAATGTAGTCACTGATGTCAGAAGGGTGAAGGTTGTGTTGATGGATGGTTGGTGGGTGGGTGGGTGTAAGCAATGCAATAAAAGTACATCAAGACCCGGGCCAGAGTCAGCACTACTAATGTGTTTCTTTTTGCTTATTCTCTGTTAATAATCAATGCATGTTCAAACACGGGGCGGTTTTTAAATTGTACAGAATGTTAATTTTGTGAATTAGCCAAGATAATGTCACACACAAGCACACAACACTAGAAGTAGTAAAAACACTATAGGCCTATATTTGTGGAGACACGACAGCAGACAACAGCAGAAACCAACAGTTGAGTATTTTCCTGAACGTGAAGTTTGCTTTGCCCATCTGTATAACATTTTGATGCCCAACAAAGAGCACAGATTAGGAGGTTTATTCAAATGAGGCAAACCAAAGTGAGTTTTTGGTATTTTTGTAGAAACTGGGTCTTTCAGATGTTAAAAATAAATGCTTAAAATCTCAAAACGCCTGTTTCAGGCTCGATGTCACGATTTCGTTATCAACAGGAGCTTTCACTTATTTAGGAATTATGGGTGATGCTTACAATATCTGTTGTCCACAAGTGCTGTATATCATATGGCCCTTTCAACTTGAATTCATTAAATCCCTGCAGCATCTGGAGATGCGTTGATAAATCTGCAGGCTCCAATTTGAGAAGCACTGAGTCAGAGCGTACGTCACTGTGTTTACATTCATGTCTCATATATATCAGAGTGGTCGGTTATAACCATTTTTGTGGAAGACATCGGTTCACCTCATCAATCCTGCTTTCCAGGTTTTTTTAAAGGCATATTTCATGTTTAATTCTTGAAATGACCAACAGTGCAACAACAACTTCTTTTACATCTGATGATATGACGCAACCATTCACAACGAAGGATGCAGTTATGGCTGAATCAGCATTGAATTGACATGATCATATAAATAGCTTCACATAACAATTTTTTTTTCATTTCTATTGTCATTGCGTGTTCATGTCATGCTGCTCTGCACCATCCAGACAACAATGTGATTTTCCGGAGAAGCTGATTCATTTGATGAGTCGTCGTTATGCACTATAGTCGTTGAGGCATTGAGCCTCAAACCCATCAACTCCAAAACACACACACACGCACACACACACAGAGTCCAAAACACCATCACACCCAGGTGCTACATCAGCGCTAATCTCAACTCTCTTATCTCCCTATTTCTGCGGCGACGTTTCTGCTGGATCTAGTAATATACTTCAAAAAATGTTTAAAAAATGATCGACCACCCGCACAGGTCGAGCTACGAGATAGGCTGAAAGAGGGAAGGCTTCATTTATTTCTGTTGACTAGAAACAGCACGACGGATCGGATTGTATCCTACGTTATGATACTCAGCACAGCCCCGAGGCCTATCGTGAATATATGTCAGCCAAATGACACAGTGGTTATGTAGATATAACCACAAATGGTCCTTGATAAATGCTACACCAATGAAAGACCTAGAAAAACACACCATGAGCCCACTGCTGACCTTTGACATAAGTCATATCCAGAATAATCAATGCTGTACGGCTCTGACGGTGTCATCCAGTTAAACTTATTACATATTTATTACACTGTAAAACGGATCAATACTATCAGTGGGAAGACCTGAGCCGTCTGCTGATATGATTATTTCTACTCAGGTCTCGCTGTGGCTGCCATACTGGTGAGCAGAAAAGGAATGCAGATGCATTAATACTGATTGCTGAGGTAGCTAGTTTCATGTAAAAATGTTCATAACGCTAGATGCAAAAGAAGGCATAGTTGAACTTAAATCATATACTTCAATAAACATCACAGAGATATATGGATGAATGTATGGCTACTCATGAGGTTATGGATTGGGATAGAGTCATGCATAAGATGCTCCTTTCTGTATTCATATACAAAGACTCGGGAATCTGGTTTCTTTTTACTCTCTCGGTGAATTAAACTATTTAAACACTGCAATGGTACTGCTCCTAATATTCCACAGCAATAGTAAGAAAATAGGCAATAAGCAAAACAAATAACAAATCTAAATCTGCGTCATAGGTGCAGTATCTACAGCTGCACTAAAAATGAAGATATCCTTTACAGTATCGTACTACAAGTATTCAGTCGATTTTTTTCTCTCCTTTAAACCCATATATTAGAATTACAATTAGCAATGTCAGGAATTACTGCGAATACAGCAAGAAAACATGAACGAGTCTACACCTGCATAAAAAGCATTCCAATACACGCGTGCACACCGACGTAGGAGGTTAAAAACACAAAACAACAAGCACTTTCTTATTTACATACATAACCACAATAAATAACCAGCCAAAATGATGTGAGTACAAAACACACAAGCGCGTGCATACACACACACACACACAGACATCGCACACACTCTGTTCTGGTCTGTTATCTGCTGTTTTCAGCCAGCGGCGCTGCTGTCAGGACGACTAATGGACTTCAAAAGAGTGAAGAATGATGACCACCCGCACAAATGGGCCTGCCAGATACAAGATAGGGTATTAGAGCAGCATTTCAAACAGGGAGATTATTTATTTCAGTCTGGTGGTGGAAATATGAACATATGCTGCTGTGTTAACTACACAGCTGTCTTGTCTTGTATAGTAGGAAAGGGCGAAATGGAAACTGCTGTTCCACCAATGTATATCCAGACTGCTGGAGGTGTCCTGCTTAAAATGTGGAGTGTCGCGTCTTATTCTGTGCTGGAAATGATTGTGGATGTCCCGAAGAATTTTGACTTAGTTTGGATACTGTGATTTTCGCCATTCTTGATTGCTCCAGTTGTGATTTACAGTGTCAGCTGAGATTTGTACAAAATAAAGAGCCTCAGTAGCTCCATTGAAACAAATACCTGTTTACAGCTCTGTGAGGCTCACAGTGATGATGCTAATGCTGCTAGTGTGTTAGCATGCTAGCATTTGCTAGATATCACTAAACATAGCCTTTAAAAAAAAAAAAAAAACATAAAATGTATATATGCTTTAGACATATTTTTTATATATCATCAGTATGGATGAGCTTGAGAGTGATGGCAACAGACACGCTGGGAAAGTCTGAACATTTTCTGGGATCTGTTGACAACAGGAAAAATATTTAATAACAGCAGATTTATCCATTTGCTGGATGATGATCGATCAGAAATTTAGGGAGCTTTCATGCCAGCTTTCATTCCCCAGGTTGGTAGCTCCTGATGAAATAAAGCACATTACTAATAGAGGTGACAAAAGAAAAGGAACATAAAAGGAAAAAACTTTGGTGTGGTGATATATGGAGTTGGTATGAAAATATATGGTGCATTCAGAGTTGAATGTAAACATATAGGGACATATATGTGGTGATATTGTGCGTTCTTATGCAAATATAGGGTGACATAGATGGTGTTGTATTAATGCATGGCTATAAACAGATTTTATGCACATGCCAACACAAGTTTATAGGCAAGTGTTTGATGACAAGGGGTTTACGGTGACATGTATGTAAATGAATGAATGAATTCTGAAGCCAATAAATACACAGTGCAACAAACAGAAAGCAGGCAGCAGGAGGATACTGGTCGGTCTGCGGCCGTCTGAAGTTCTCTGGTAGGTGGGCTTCATACAGCTGCTTTGCCCTGTTGTTGCCCATGTCAACCATACTCTGCAAAACAGGAAAGAAAAGAGGAGAAAAAGAAGGAAACAATGTGTCAATAATACAAGGAAGGCAAATTCCTAAGACACTTGTGAGAACGTGTCTGAAATACGCACACAGCCAGTTCTTTCATACAATAAATCTGCATTCAACTCGACCTGCCCACCGACTCGTCTCCACACGCAGAGGTTTACGACACACTGGCCGTATGTGTCAAGGCTAAATTAAGAGGAGGGGGATAAATGGGGTGATGATGGGCCAAGTGGAGGAAACGGAGTAGGAATAATCAGGCATCCAGAATTAATTAGTCATTGAAAACAGTGATTAACATTCATCGCACTCAGCTGATGGACAGGCACTGCCTTGAAGAAACACAGAAACACACACACATACACACACACACGGATATATTAACAGATACTAGATAATTAAATAAATAACTGTTTCAAAGACATACATATATCTTTGCCTGATGTACTGAGTGGAATGTAATCAATGTGAGATGCTAGTTACACAAAACACACCTACACATATACAGACTAATTACAGCTGTCTATCTTTGCTATGCATGCATGTGTACTGTCCACTGAATTCTATATTCATGTTGCAGTGACACTGAAATGTGAATCTTTAAATCCACGGCTGGTTGATGAATTTTCACTCCCTTTATTTAAAAGTCACCACAGTGTGTTACTTAATGCCATATATTGTAATTTACACTAAAGGCTAAGCTATGCAGTCAGCTCATTGCTTGTCATGTTAGTAGTACTGTTTGGATGGATATAGAGAGCATCAGTGTTTGAAGGATATACAGTACAAACCATACTGACAGAACAGTAGTAAATAAATAGTTATATAATAAGATAAGATAATAATAATTAAAAAAAACTTTGCATTTGGATTTTTTTTTTTTAGATTTTAACATTTGTTTGTCTGTTGCTTCAAATTACAGTAATGTACCTCGACAGTTCCTGTTAGCTCGGTTGTAAACATTGCTTTCACATCCCCCCACTGGATGCTGTGAATCCAGATCTGCTTTAATTAACACCTTAGAAGTTTGTGTGTTGCTTTCGCGCACTGGCAGATTTTTGAAAGAGAGAATGAATGAAGGGATGAGGAGAGAGAGGAAACAGAGACGAGGGAGATATGGAGGATCCAACAGAGGAGACAGAAATATGGAGGAAGTAATGCAAGGGCAACTGATTCAAGATTGAATGAAGAAGCAAAAAAAAAAAGGAAAAGGGACACGTCATGATGGTAAGGTTTAATTTACAGCTGCATGTAGATGAATTACTGTTCTGGTATAATTGTTTTAAAGACAGTCAGTAATCCATATGTATATGTATGTATGCTATAAAATGACTGACATGCCTTTTAATACAGGGAATAACATATAATAACTATATAACTATAACTATAATAACTGTTAGTCGACGGTAGGTTTCAGTTATCGTGTGTGTGTGTGTGTGTGTGTGTGTGTGTGTGTGTACCTGGATCTGTTCTGAGGTCCATTGGTCCAGATTGACAGACTTGACTCTGGAGATGTGGACGCCCAGGTTACGGTGGATGCCGGCGCAGCGGATGCACATGAACACCCCGAGATTCCATGACGCCCACCGAGGACCTGAAGGGAAAGAGAGCGACAGGAGAGATATTTCTGTTTTAAAGTGGAACTGGTGAACTTTTTATGTGGAAAAAAATTAAAAATTAAAAAAATAAAACATGCTGTGTTGTCAGTTTGACTGACTCACAGAGACTCAAGGACTGTTATACCATCCCCACTAATTGAGACAATGTAAATGCAGTTTTTCAGTTTTTCTTCCAAACAAAATACATATTATGGAAGTGATGGAACAGCAGTACAGTACTTTAGTGAAACTGTCTCAAACCGTTACGTATTTGAGAACACACACGCTTCCACCTGAAGGTTATCGTGAAACATTTTGAAACCACGCTTATCAAGGTTGCTCAGGAAGTAGAATCCCAAATCCCTTCCATACATCTTAATGGGATATGATAAATACAGCACAGTGTGGTTTGTATCATTTGATCACAGGTCCGGTGGTTTAAAGAAATATTTATTCGGCTCTATAAAAGCAAAAGCATATCTCGGTCGTTTTGAAGCAAAAGGTTTTTATATTTAATGCTTAAGTTTGTGAATGGCTACAATCAATTCACTCCAAAATCAAAAAGTTGTTTTTGTTTTAATTCAAGTCTTTAAAGGCTAAGGTCAGATCAGACAGGGCTCTTTTTAAGCAGTTTGGAGCAGCTTTTTGTAATCGTTTTAATGAGATTGAAGCGTTTTGCTCGCTGTTTTTGCGTGGCTAAACGCCACGAAAAAGCACCTAATGTCATGCATTTTTTTTCCTTTTTTCCGCGTAGTTACTATGATCTGAACAGGAGACAGCAGACCTGGAAGTGCAGTACTTGATATTTGTTAGTTGATAGTTGCTTTTAATCATCTAAACTGTATTAATACTTAAAAAAGGTACAGTTCTGTGAGTTAATGTCACAGCAAAATAGCAGTTAGTAAGGACAGGTGCTTCAAAGGTTGCCTAGCAACAATTAAAAAAAAACTGTAGGCTTCAATAAAAATAAGACACACCTCACATTTTTGCAACCTCTGTCTGATCGGGGTCTAAATAACTATGAAATCCAAGCACTTTCCTTTAGTGATTAATAGTTTCATGTCACTCTCACTAAAACTTTATTTCCACAAATGAAAGGGACTATGAAAAAAAAAAAAGTTTTTATAGTTTAATGCAAGAAGAAATCTGTTGGATTTTGCATCTGCTTGTTAGATAGACGCCACGGCAGAAACATGTGGTTATGTAAAAGCCAAGACAGGAAGAAACAAGGCCATGAGTGTGAAGAAAAGAAGAACATCCAGGAAGGAGTTTTATTCATGTTGACACAACATTGTGTGATGTCTGTTGAGCGATTTCCACATACGGGTCTGAATTCTTTAAGTTCTTGAAGAATCTGCAGATCTGCTGATATCATGACACAACATTTCATATCTTCTAAGTACTCTATAGCCTTCACCTCAGTAGCATAGGACACTGTAACCAAAGAACTGTGCCTTAAGATGGCTTTGAACAACATGACTACAACATCTCCAACTTCACAGGTCTCAGGGTGAAAAAGCCTCTGAAGTGACTGCAGGATAGTAAAGGCCTTAATATGCTTCAAACTGAAAAAACAAAAAATGTATAATTACCGAGTTAAAATCTTTAAAATGACATCGACTCCTTCTCCCTCATTAGAAATTTAAGAATATCTGAATATGTTAATATTCTATTGTGAAGCTCAATCATCCAACTAAAGGTACCAGAAGAAAAACACATTTTTGAGTGGTGGGGGTGACCTTTAAAGGTTTAAACTCTCTACACCTCTCTACACCTGGCCAATCACTGCCTGAAGTGGGGAGTGAAAGTCAGAAAGTTGCAGAAATCGCCGTAAGCATCCCTGTCAAATTTGAATTCAGAAAGGTGTGAGCGGGAGGGGTTTAGACCATCCCACAAGCACTTCTGTCGAAGCGTACTGGCCCCTTTGGTCATCAAGAACTGTTTCCAATAATGTACATATACATGTTGTTGTGACCTTATGCTTGAATTTAACTTTATTAATAGATTTGAACAGGATTAAAAACTGATAAATGTGAATGAATGTCAGGTTGTGTGCTCCAGAAAGATGCAGCTCAGACCATTTTAACCACTTTGAAGGCTTTCAGACACTGTAATATGCTTCGAACAAAGTGCTTGTCTAATGGTTTTAAGATATAAAACACACACTCACGCATACTTCTGTAGAATCTGTTTCAAATATCTTCAGGTTAAGAGAGTCCCATAGAAATCTGTCGACCAAATTTGTCACCCATCAAATATAAAGTGGCACAAAATCACTCTCACTCTGCCAAATCTCAATGGGGATGAATAGGAGATGGTCCCCGAAATGACATTCAAATAATTTTAATGGGCTCGTGGCTAGAGTCCGTCAGCGTCCTTATCCAGACCGTGCAGATTACTATCTGTCAATTTGCTGACTGAAAGCGACTTTGAACGCAGCAAATGCAAAAGATCGACTTTTATAGATCCAGGTGACATAACGGTAGTGCATCAGGGCCGGTAGGATGCAGCGGCAGCGCAGTGGGCTTGCCGGTCTCGGGTAAGAGCATCAGTGTGTTAATGCAGTGGCACTAATGTGCTAGACGGCCTAAAGGAGCATTAAAGCGAGGATGGCTGAGTATTAAGCCTAAGTCAAACAGCTCAGCCATTGTAAGCTGGACTCTATCTGTTGGATATCCATCAGTATGAATCAGTATGAATTGGACTTCACTTTGTTCTGCTCTCAGATAGCCCCTGTCGATAAAGAAAAAAAAAAAAAAGAAAAAGGAAACACCATTTGCAAAACACGCATTGAATAGTCTCATCTACATACAGTGACATACAGGGCCTCTTACTTTGTTAATGAATGTGTGAAAATCCCATCACTGTATAGTAGACACTCCATTAACCTCAGCAGTTTTGGACATTGAGGACTGCCATACTGTATGTGCGTGTGTGTATATATATATATATATATACACACACACATACTCACATCACTGCACGTGTGTGTATGCGGTGGGTAGAAATCAATTTCTGTTATATTGCAGACCATTCAGATACGCTGAAAATGCCATAACAGTATGGTTTTCATTATGGAATCTCATTGGCTTTCTGAGTGTTTCTATTAAGAAAATCAATTGGGTTCAGCAGGGTCTGATTGTATTTAGAAAAGTGAATGCCACACGCAAATTATACTCTAAATATAAAGCACCGTGATGTAAGAAGACATACGATTTAATATGTGTCTTGCATGCTAAACTGTGCTGCGTATTTCAATCAGCCAATCACATTGCTCTCTGAGATGATGAACTCACCAACGCTCTGACTGGGACTGACTATTGTTACTAGATGATGACCAGCAGTCCACATGAGTCGCTTAGTGATTACAGAAAGTGTGTATGTGAGCGTCTAGGTTTTGTTTATAAGAGATACAGAAAAACGCAGTAAACACAGGTAGATTACCTGTGCATGACAACATTATTATGAACAACTGACCATGAACCAACAAGTCCATTTCCTCAACAGAGCAGTGGGCTTTCTGTAGAATGCAAATACTAAATTTCACTTACAAGTTGCAGAATTATAGCAATACATTCATCTGCTCCCTTACGTGCTTCTGATTTGTTGATTAGTTTCTCGATACATCAATTAGTCAATTGTCCCCAAATGTCTTTCTTTTGTCCCGACCAACAGTCCACAACCCAAAGGAGGACCAAATAAATTAGAAAATATTCACATTTGAGGAGAATTTGGACATTTTTTTCGTGGAAAAACAAATGTCTTAAAATGATCAAACAGTAGCAGTCACTGTACGGGCATTAGCTAACACGTCTGATCATTTCTAAAGTCAATTTTCATTTTTGTACTACGGTCAAAGATGGTGCTACGCGGTCAACTGAAAACACCTGTGTGGGTGCGCATGGCCTTTAGCATTAATAACACTGTTTTCATTCTCACATTTGTCTTTTTTTATCCCACTACCAGCTAAAGTCTAAAGCCAAAAATGTGTCAAAAGCCCCCCCCCTCCCCAAACATGTGGTGAGTTCAAGTTTCCATTTAATCACTAAAACTTCAGTAGCTTCAGTCTATTCATTAACACACATCACACAAACAAAAAGAAAGAAAAAAATATCTCAGGTGTGAAGCTTGGAAAATGAGGAGTTTAGAGGAAGCAGATGGTCCAAACTGAAAAAATACTTCTGCGTGGACGAGCAACACAGGTTGTCTTTATCCAGGCTTGACTTGCATGCAGTTTGGTTTAATGTTGACCTGAGCCCTGATCTCCATGATGCTGCTCGTCTGTATTTATTAACCTACTGTATGCTGTGCTATAAACTAACCACCTAACTACTAACCTTTTCAGAATCACTAACTAACCTACACCTGACAGAGTTAAAATGAAAAATATTAAAATTGAAATTTTTGACTCTGGCCTTTCTAGAAAAATCTGTTTGTGTTGCTGTGGCAAGCAACCTTTTGTCTCTGAATGTAGCAGCTCGTTAGTAAAACAGTGAGGTTGCTTCTGTTCTTCTGTCTCATGTGGATAATCGAGATTCAATAACTGTTTTATTATGCAATTCAGCTTTACACTAGCTCTGCACTCAAGTCAAAAATAGAGAGCAGAAATCTCTCAGAAGACATGGGCCCTGCAGTCCCTACACACACACGCACGCACGCACACACACACACTACAATACAAACACACCAGTGCTAATTTGTAGACTGCTGACCTGATTAGAGACAAATGAGCTCTTCAAATACACACGCACAACACACACACACGACACACACAACACAGAAACGTCAAACAGAACAAAACCACGCACACATGCCAACATACACTGACACAAGGAGACTCATCCATGTGTACTGGCACACACTTTAATACACATGCACACAGTCAGACAAACAAACAGAGCCATCCCAGCTCAGATGACAGAGACACACACACACACAGACAGACAGACACACACACACCCTGCAGCTCCATGAGTGACAGTGGAACTTTCCAACTGGGAGGACGGGGAGGATGGGGGGGGGGGGGGGGCAGCCAAGCATGAAATTAAAGCCCCAACTGTCAACCTGAGGACAGTCAGGATGCCGACTGACGTTTGTGTGTGTGTGTGTGTGTGTGTGTGTGTGATGGTGGCTGCATGGTAGTACAGAGACCACAGATGTCATGTGAGGTGTTGTGTTGTTCCATGGAGATGATTCTGTAAACGCTGCTGACGGGCTCGGACTTTGAGCGACAAAGTAGGAAAAAATAATAATAAAATAAACGTTTAAATTCCAGCGAACTTATTCAATATTTATGAGCGGAAACCAAAGGAAACCTGTGGGTCCGGCTCTTACTTCAGGGACAGAGCAGAGATACAAAGTTGAGAGAATAAGACTTCTGTGGATTTAAGCTGTGTTATATTTGACCTGCGGGTCTATTAATACAGCAGCTTTTATCTGACTACTGTCACATCCATCTTTTCCCTTTTATTCTAATTATTTTTAGGTTTTTAGGTTCTCCATCCTATAACATATTACATACTGAAGCTTTACCAGAGCTGTGCATAGAACATGTTTATGTTTTATGAGACCAATTTAATTCTTCTCATTTTTTTAAACTCTTGTTATGAGAAACGGGAAATAAACCTTCCTTGAGCTGCAATTCAGCAGTATTCTCCTTTTTAAGAAAAGTAATAAAATCATCCAAAAGGTTGCCAAAATCCTCAACACAGGCTAGAGGAGAAAGGGGAGCCAGAGGGTGACGGGCAGGATGTGGAGGGGAAAACAGAAAAGAAGCGCTTTGCTGCTCCCTGCTGGTCCCTTTACTGTGATTCAGTGTCAGCAGTAATGAGGACAGACTGCTTCTACGAGGAGTAATGTTCTCCTCTGCAACGCTTTATTATTACAACACATGAGCAGAGAGAAGAAAGAAGAAGAAAAAAAAAAAAAACCTCATCATTTGCTCTTATTGTCTGTTCGTAAACAAATGCGGGAACATTACGCTCCAGACAGTCTGTAAATCACCACAGATGGATTTTACATGAATACATTTTCAGAGGTAATAAAGACTGGAGCAGACGCAGGGATACACACGGGAGGTGAAGCCCTACTAGAACTGAAATAACAACTCTGAATCTACAATCTGCCACGCAGTTTGTTTCATGGATGGATGGATGGATAGAGTGAGGATGGGTATCCACCTGCTGGCGACAAAAGGCAGTGTAGAAAAAAAACACACGGTTGAAACTAGTGTTCTACAAAAACAACTAGTCGATTAATCAGTTTGTTAATTGACAGAAAAAAAATAATCAACCAGCTATTTGCATCATTGATTGATTGATTGATTCATTCATTCATTCCAGCTTGTCAAATGTGAGGGTTTGCTGCTTCTCTCTGTCTTATGTGACAGTAAACGTGATTATCGTTGAGTAAAAAAAAAAAGTAGATCTGAAGACATCACTTTGCTTATCAGTTGCTCAAGTAATCCATCAAATAATTGTCACATTAATCAATAATGTAAAAACTTATTAGCCAGCACTGCTAGTTGTATCTCATCAATACTGCTAAGAGCTGTTCAGCCTCATTTGTTCGTAGAAAAAGAGGACAGGACTGGAGTCTCCCCAACACTCAAACAATCTACAGTAGATGTACAGTAAATCGACAGCTTGGCTCAATTTATGAAAGTGCCAAAACAGACATTGACATGTCACTTTAATGCGATCATACACTACTGTGTGTTGTTATATTACGACATAAAGCCAGGAGACCGTACGATCGTCCCCTAACCTTAACCCTGTGGTTATCATTAGAAATGTTATTAGTTGTCTTTTAGCTGGACGCCGGTCACCTTGACCAGCTTAGCCAGCATTAAACTTATGCTGACCAAACCAAACCACAATACAGTGAGAAAGAACAGACTGGATACAAAGCGAAGTCATAAGAGAAATTTATCTTCCTTAGATAGATCAAACGTTGCTGGGAATTTAAATAAAGCTGGGTTTGGTGCCTAAACCTAACCGGATCTTAACCATCATAAATTATTTTTTGTTTTAGAAAACACGGGAAATTGATGTTGTTCATGCCAATTACTGCCAATATGGGCGCCAGATTAGAAAACGCTTGTATGTGTCGTTCAGGAATCACACGGTCAAAGAAGGTATTTGGTTGTTTAACTTGTTGCTACTTCACTAATAAGGCCGTTCTTAGTGTATGTGCACTGGAGGCTTCAAGTTGCTACATCACATGTGCAGAAGTTGCATCCTGGATAGTGGTCAGTACCCAGGTCCACCTGGGGAAGCGAATGGTCCTACCAGCAGGAGAAGACACCTGTAGGCCAACTCAAGTCAAACTGAAGCCTCAGCGGCACAGAGTCGACTTGCTTGGCTCAAGGATTTTGCATTTGTTAAACACATCAAACCAAATTAGTTGTGATGTCACAAATGGTGCTCGACTTCAACTGAAATTTAAGGTGAGCTCGGAGGAACGTTCTACCTTCAGAAACTCTACATCGTTCTGCACGGTGAAGCTCCAACAGCGGGACTCAGAATCCGTCCTCTACAGCCACATCAAATATCACTTCTATTGTTGCAGTTTCACGGCCGTGAGCTTTAAATCAGTATGATTCACATGTGACATTAACTGATACTCAAACAATAACATCACCTTCCGTTAATGGAAATCTACCCTTTCCCAGACATTAGAAATGCATCAACACAGACAACAGAATCGCACCAGGCTCACTTAAAAAACACTTAACAGTTTGAACCGGCGTATGCACACTGAGCGGCAAGCCTAACGTGTCCTTTACGACTTTGAAATGCGTGCAACTGCAGGTGTGTGCGCGCCTAAATTAGTGTTTCGTCCTGTGCCACTGTTTTATGTGTGTGACAGTACAGAGATAGCAAGGACAGCAGGTCGTCGAAACGCTGAGTGCCCTGCAGAAGAGATCGCCAAGATCTGCTGTGCCGGCCCAGAGCCCCCCTCACCACGCGCACGCACATGCACACACACACACACACACACACACCAATCATAGCACTGACATACTGCCACTGTGTGTGTGTGTCTGTATTTAAATGACACTGGTGAAAGGACCAAAGGCTAAAAATGATAGTCTGGTCGATAAGTAGTGTTTGGACTGAGATGCCAGAGAAGACAGGACAATGAAATTACAATCAATAAGGACTTTATCTCTTACACACGGAGTGAGCGCAGGCGGTGTGTTTAGACAGGAGGCAGGAGTGGAATTACAGCTGAGAGACTAAGGTGAGTCACCACACTGCAGTGGTCATAGCAGGGCCGACCACGCCCAGACACGTTGACTGCAGCAGGCAGTATCTCCAGTGTCTGTCGGGACAAACCCTAAAACAAACTGATCAATCAAACCAGAGCTCTGCGCTCCGATCGATCGATCGGCCATGGAGAGGATGCTTGAAAAAAGAAAGAAATCAATAAAAGCTAATACACTGTCTCCTTTGTGTTTGCAGTAGCATCGTCCACGGAGACGAGACTGAACTCAAAGGGACTTTTTTTTTTCTGATCACTGTTATAACTGTAATTCATTGAAATTGTTACGTTGCATATTGTCTTCCTGCAACAACTCAACCCTTTCAGATTTCAAAGCGAAACTTCCTTTTATGGATTCTTTCCATAACGTTGTCACACACTGATAATAACACTCCGAATTTGTGATTGGCTAAAAACAAGCACTTTCAGTGGTTGCACAGTGACGGGGTGCAAAGGATGACTCTGCAGCCTGTTTCGCTGAACCACTTCCAAACATTTTTGTCCCCGTTAGTCACTTATAGACATAAAATGATGGGAAATCTGCAGAGCAACGTGATCACCATGGAAATAAGTTATAATAATGAGTTTTTGCGTTTTTCTCCAGTGTCATGCTTCAGTTTAATGCGTAACACCTTGTTTGTGAGTTTTATCCTAGTTAACATTTTTTCATATTTTTTTCATATTCAGGTCTCATTATGGATTGAATCTGTGTCTTTTGTTTTGATCTTTTTATTGTATGTTCTTGCATTGTGAATCTAGATTAGAGTGATTTAGGAAAACATAGGGCTATAATTCAAACCATAGCTCTTGGGTATAAAAATTATTACCAGTTTTTTTTTTTTTTACTATACTATTTCAAAAATCATCAGTGCGCCTTATGTATTAATTCTGGTTGTGCTTAGTACGACTTCGGTAAGATACGGAGCTGCACCGCTCGATGGAGTGTCGGAGCTTCTTTACAGCTACCGTAGTCAGGAATCTCTCAATACGTACTGTGCTTCAACATGATATTACGGTGCGTATAAGGAGCCCAAAATATCAGTCTCAAGTGTTGTCCGAGCTTTCACGAAGGCCGGAAACATCAGTGAACAGATAAGTAACAGCGACGAGACTGACTCGGACAATGACGAGAGGGATCCAGGGATGCTTGATGCTGAAACTCAGATACTGAAGAATTTGATTGGTGAGTGCATTGTTTTGTATTTTATCTGTTACAACTGAACAATGTTGAGTTATTGTGAATGAGTTGAATAAAGTTTGACTTTTCTGACTTTTTTGTTTAATGCGCCTTATAGTCCAAAAAATACAGTAATCATTCAGCTCTGATTTGTACTAAGACTGCATCAATATTAGGACTTTTTTCTATGTAGTCTTTCATACGTCAGAGTCAGATGTTACCTGGATGCCAGCAGCCTCTTCATCATTTTCCTCCCAGTTATGAATTGATTTTCATTATTTAGATTCGTATTTCTAAAGAAATAAGGACGAACAAGAACTGACAGCAACTAATATTTGACAAGGGTCGTGTTGGGCAAACTTTTTAGTGAGTTGCTTAAGTGAAACTTTGGACCTATAAGGATTTTTCACAATGTCCATGTATTGTTTGGATAAAAATAGCTGCCACATAGCAAATATGACTCATAGGGCGAGGCTGCATGATGCTGATTTATAACCAGCGTAAAGTAAACATGCTTTATTAGGCAGCAGTGTCACAGACTGATAGAGAAAACACCAATCAGAAGATCTGATTTCACTAAAACAGAGATATTTACAAAACGATTCATGAGAATCACAGAATGACTTCTGTGGGATAATAAGATAAATTTAAACATTTTAATTTCATAGACTCGTTAGACGGTGGGCCAAACAATAGACAGCAGTTGTCTGTTTACCTAAACTGATTCATAATTCTGCAAACTAGGTCATCTGATTTTATCCCAGTTTCAAGTGACCAAAGTGCAAAAACGTAAACTTTAAAAATAGGAAAACAGTTTAATTGTCTTCCTGCTAATCGGTAAAAACCGCCTGATGCTACGATTGTACGAAACAAGTCAGCGTACAGACAGCATGACATCGACGGTTTAACCTGCATTAACCTGCATCAGAGGACAGAGAGGGACGCTCTTACAGATATTCATTTCCAATATGAAATCAATATTGACGGAAAAGGTGAACCTAATCACCAGCAAGAAAGGAAAGTCAAGGTGGACAGTATGTGGTGTGTGTAGTGTAAATTCAACTAGATTTTAAGGGAAGCATAAATCTTTCTTGCAAAACCATAATTACCATTAATATCAAATTAAGCATGAAAGTTTATTCTTTACTTTTTAAACAGTTATTTAACACAAAAAACAACTAATAGACAGTATTGGTAATAGGAAGTACTCTGGTACTACAGTTACAGCTGTCTGATGGAAGCACGCTGATGACGCAAAAGCCATTTAATCTCAGTCACAGGTAGCCCAGATATGAGCAGTTCAAACTCCACTAAAAAGTGGGATTTCATGCTTCCATGCTTACGGGGTTGGCATACACATTGGTTGAGACGCTTAGGTAAGAGTTACGTGACTGGATTTGCTGGATCAATTTTGCAAGACACATATAGGATTTTTAAGGTGATACCAGTCACTGCAGGGAATATAGATTAAACATAAAGGCAAAACGTTAACGTTAACTGATCTAAATTGTTGTCTGATGTATTGGATCAATGCCGAATTGAAAATTGGTTCCTGAAAATGTATAAAAACTATTCAAACAAACTATATCTTTGATTTTGTGCAAAGGAGGATTAAACGTACTGTTTTTTGAATGGGATTTGGTGAATGTGTTTGGTCTAAACGACAGCATCCAGAGCCAGAGGTGAGGTTTTGGTTGCAGGCTTCCAGCTGCATTAAAACTACAGTATCTGATGTTTCTCTACATCCAGAGTCAAAATGCAATCTACACCTGCAATTTAACGATGCACACACAGGACACGCACGTTTTCCGCTCATAAATAAACCAGTCAAGGACATGACATCGATACTGCAGGCGAAAAACCTGCGTCAAGTTGTTCACACTCACACAATTACAGACGCATCTGACTCCAAAATTAAAGCGTTTCCGTGAACGAATTCATTTTAAAAGTTGTTCCAAGTATAGACATTAACACGCTGTGAGCAAGACAGAAATACCTTAAAGCTTTAAATTGCATATACAGAATAATCAAACATTCAATGTTAAATCCTAATGTTGCTCAGCATGTACGTTTGTCAAAGCTTCACGAAGTGGGATTAATACAGCATCACACTGAATCGTTACAATATAGATTACAGAGATCACTAAATGCTTGGATGCACTTTATATATCAAAATTATTCAGATACTTTGATTTATTTATATAATTTATATTATTTTATATAATTGTGTATTTCCTGTATGGTCTTAAATGTCTTACTTTTCATTATTAAATTATCATCATCATCATCATCATCATCATCACTACCATGATGCAAGGGCTCTATAATACTTTTACTTTGAAAGTGCTAAACGGAAGTGGTGTGTTGTTTGTGGTAACTTAGGTAACAAATGTCGCTCAATATGATTCATTATGAATTAATACTGACTGTACAAGCAATAACTTAGCACGTTTGCGTTGTCTAACGTAACTATATTAAATTAAAACCAATAATTAGATTAACATTAGCCACTTTGCTATTAGAAAACTAATCTTAAAAAAGATGGAAGCATAGCTACACATGACTAATTGCCATCAGAATAACATTTCTATGTTGCTGTATTTAGCGAGCCGTTAGCTCCCACGTCCACACGTCATTTTATCATTTCAGACACAGGTTTCTCTCACCTTTTGCCTCACAGTCAGCACAGTACTTGTTGTCGTCTTCTCTCAGCAGTTTAGAGAGGATGGCCTGATGCTGTTCATTCAGTTTCTGGGCTTTTTCTCTCTCCGACCGTGTCGTCATGTCGCTTGTTTGGTAGTTTAGTCCTGCCTTGTGTCAAGTCGGTTAAAAAGCAGAGTCCTCAGGTTGTATTAGAAAGGGTGGGACATCCCCGACTAGCCCAGCCGCACTGAACCGCCTGTATTCAGTTAGCTTGCAACCTGCTAGCAAGGTAATATGGATCCAAGACAGCATCATCCCTGCTGCCTTCAAGACTGTCGGAATTTTTTAAGCAGCATATAAACGTAAGAGCGACTGTATGGCCGTAAAGTGTCTTTTATCAGTTATTATTTTCTGTTTCTCATATAAAATCAGCATCCACACATGTATATTTTGCAACACTCCCATTTAAATTACTGTTATTACCTTATCCTCACTGTTCACATTGTAACCATGTTTACTCTTCTACCATTTTGCTCTCATTAGTAATTCTGTATTGCACAACTTCTATGTAAATATTGTTCCCAGCTTATCTGATGTTCACTTTGCAGCCATGTTTACATTTCGCTCTTCAACAATAGTTTTTTTTTTCTAAAGTGGCACTGCCATTCACACATATAGGTATAGGTTTTGTAACTATTAGCTAAGTTTTTATAATTTCTTGTACTTGTATTGTCCACTAAGTTTGACACAACATATTTAATTGTATATATATGTGTGTGTGTGTGTGTGTGTGTGTGTGTGCATATGAGACCAACAAAAATGAATATTGGATTGTTGGATAACAACAATTTAAATGTGTAAAATGAAAAAGAACAATATTCTAAAACATATAGTTTCCACTGTACACATTAATGACACCAAGAAAGTCTGTACTGTTTTTGCCTAATAGTCCACAAGAAAGGGTTCAAAGGTTCCCATCAGAACACATACATCGGTATTTCTTAGCCTTGTGTTTAGAACCTCTTCAAGGGTCAATTAATATGCAGATGGGGTGGCAAGTGGGTTGATAAGCCCCCGTTTTAAAAACTCACTCTTTCTGTCAGAGTGGCTTAAGCCCTTTTACAGTAAATTGAAAGTGCACCTTATTTCCAAAGTTAATTAAGCCTTGAAGCCAGACACAGAGATTATACTGCACAACTGTGCAGCTTGTAATATCCAAACTAAACTCACAGAAGACATTATGACGGTGTCGTAGTCGGAAAAGGCACAGCTGTTACTGTTAATATTAACAGGCTCAGTTCAATTCAAGCGTCCTGGTAAGTCATGACAGTGAGTCAGCATGCATTGTGAGGCATATTGTTTACGCTCTTTCTAAATTATAACAGTGTCTTTTTAATGCTCACTAATCTCTGCTTGCTGAAGATTTTTCATGCCTATGTGAACCCACAATAATATCAGTCAAATAATGCTTTTATTACACCGGGGAACAAATTGTTAGATTTTTATGCTGATTAAATGCTAACTAAAATTGGCATGCTGATTCCAAAATTGCACGTTTTTTTTTTTTTGTTTTTTTTTCTCCACAGCTTATCCTCCAGATAAGCAAAATTCCAATGATTAGCTGTAGTAAGACTGATTATTGATTGGACTCATCTGCAGCTTCAGGCAACTCGGTTGTGCACAGTTGAGATAGTGCGATGAAAGGTGTGTGCAGCTCCCAATAAGTCAGTCCAATATATCTGTTAAATAAAGTATTTTTTATATGTTTTTAAGAAAACAGGGATCCTATAGTTCAAAAACTTGATGTGATAGAGAGATAGTTTTGGACCCAAAAATTAGTTAAAAACAGCTGTCAGATGATAATGAAAATCAATAATAAATAAATAAAAATAATAATAATAATGTAAGATTTGTCACTGGCAAGTTTGAGTTGCATAAGGGAAGTAATCACTGAGTCATACTGTAGGTACTGACCTCATTAGCCCCACACTGATGTGTAATAAAACGATTACCTGTTTAAATAGCATATGTCAAATATTACCGTGGACCTGGTTCTACAAAACCCTTTAAAGGACAGGACACACTTATTTTGCTTTTAAACTCTTTTAAGAGACAAAGTGTCGCCTTTTTTATATTCACCTGCATGCGATCAGCTCAGGGTGAAAATGGACCTTCCTCCATAATGCTCTGGATAACATTATGACCAAACAATAAAGAAGGAAAAACAAAAACAGTAGCGTTCTTATTTGGGTTGCATGAAAAATGTATATAATGTTGACAGACAGCGGGATCAACAGCCGACACAGTGTTAGACATTGACATGGCACGGTACGGTAGCAGCTACAAATAAAACAACAACACGCACCCACAATTAAAGTACAACAGATTATCAGAAATATTGGCAGAAGAATTCATTTAAAAAGTGTATCATAACAATACAAAATTTGACACCGAGTGTTAAGAGAAGAAAATACAAATAACACAAAAGGTTAAAACAAAATTCTAATAAATTAATATCAAATATAATATAGTACATGTACCACATGTGATTGTAGCAGATATAACTCAACAAAATGTAGTCATAAAACTTTAGGCTTTAGGTTAATAGAGCAGTTGTCAGCTTAGAAAAGGCATTTCTGATGATGTTGTTGAGTAAGAAATTTTCAAACATACTAGTTTACTTCCTGTCTGAATCGACACCATGATCCAACACAGCATGAACATGTCATAATGAGCATCTTAAGACAGTGACAGCGACATCAGCATAATTCCTTCCACAGGTTTCACAAGACCGGAGCAGTCTCATATGGATGTTAAATAAATAAGGAATATCATTCAACAAAACCAGCCGAGAACACGCAGAAAAAACATGTTTCACCCAAGCTCTGACACGCCATCGCGCTCTCTAAACGTTCACAGTAATGCCTGTCACCACTAGAGGACAGCACAGGCTCATTGTGTCCATCCTGCGTTGGGAAAACTACCAGCACAGTTTCTGTCATGTGAAATCCTATTCCATATTACAACCACGGCATGGTGCAAGTCCGGTCTTATCATTTCAGTCATAATAACGTAAATCAAAGATCAATTACAAACACAAATGATGATGGTTTCCGACCAGTGTTCCCTTTGAAATAATCCTGCAACCACACACACGTACACACACACACACGCTGACTGCATGAAAATATGCTGTAAAATTGTTGGTTATTGGTAGAGCTAAAATCTGCCCTTAAATTTAACCAATAAGACAAAACATTTAGAGGTCTTGGCGGTAAGATTCAGGGACTGCGACGGTAGCGTGTAACGGGTGTAATTAGAACCCAAATGCAGCACACGCAGGAATCAGTCTCTCTGGGCACAGGGAAAGTCTGGGGCCTTAGGCTGGGAACACCAGTCCAGCAAGCAGGTAGGCAGGAGTTGAGGCAGACGTACCAGGAGCTAGCCACCAGTAGCTGGGCCGACACCAGCTGGCAGAATCCAGAGAGATCAGAAGCTCGTGGTCGAAGACAGAAGGCAGGGTCGGTTACCGGGAGTACAGCAAACAGGTTGGTCCAAGGCAGGCAAAGTCGGCAGCGGGAGATCAATCCGAAGAAGAGTGCTGGAAAGTCTTGCAGGAGCATGTAGAACAATCTGACAGAGAGTGAGTGAGCAGGGAGAGCTTAAATCCTAGCTTGATTGGTGATGGGAAGCAGGTGAGGGGAGTAGGTCTGATGAGGGGGGCGTGGCTGGCAGGTGAGTGGAGAGGGAATGGAAAATTACTTAGAGGTAGGTGAAAGGGGGGCAGACTGTGACAGAACCTCCCCCTCAAGGGACGGCTCCTGACGTCCTTAAAGATGAATTGCTGAGTCGGGAGGGTGGCGAGGGCCCGGAGGAGGTTAATATTCCTCTGAAAGCACCATGTCCTCCTCCTCCCCTGCTTCAGAAGGTGCCTCCTCCTCCGAAGGGGTTTCCTCATACTCAGAGTTGTGGTCAGAGACCTCGGGTGAACAGGGAGGCGGACTGGTAGTACTCCTAGAGGGTCTCGAGGACCTAGCCGGTTGATCTGGGTGACATCGATGAAACTCCCTGATGAGGGAAGCATCCAAAATATGCCGTGCAGGGACCCAGGACCTTTCCTCAGGACCATACCCCTCCCAATCCACCAGGTACTGGAGACCCCTTCCCCGGCGACGGGAACGAAGGAGACGACGGACGGTGTAGGCGGGACCCCCATCGATGATGCGGGGTGGGGGCGGGGGAGCAGCAGCGGGGACCAGGGGGCTCTCACGGACGGGTTTGACCTTGGACACATGGAAAGTGGGGTGGACCCGCATGGACCTGGGTAGCTTGAGCCTCACTGCCGCAGGGTTGATGACCTTTTGAACCTCAAAAGGTCCAATAAATCTGGGAGCCAACTTCTTCGATTCTACGCGTAAGGGTAGATCCCGGGTAGACAACCACACCTTCTGGCCAACTTGAAAAGTCGGAGCTTTAGATCGACGACGGTTGGCCGTGGTGGAGTAGCGGTCGGTGGAGCGAAGAAGGGTGGTTCGGGCCTGAGTCCAGGTCCTGCGGCAGCGACGGATGAAGGCTTGCACTGATGGGCAGGAAACCTCCTTCTCCAGGGCGGGAAAGAGTGGGGGTTGGAACCCGTAGGCACACTGAAATGGAGAGAGTCCAGTTGCAGAGCTGGTCAGGGTGTTATGGGCGTATTCCACCCACAGAAGCCGCTGGGACCAGGAGGAGGGGTTTTGAGAGACCATGCAGCGTAAAGCAGTCTCCATCTCCTGATTCATCCTCTCAGACTGGCCGTTGGACTGGGGGTGGAACCCGGATGACAAACTGACGGTGGCCCCTACCAGCGTGCAGAACTCCCTCCAGAAAACGGAGGTGAATTGGGGCCCCCGGTCGGAGACCACGTCAGTAGGGAAACCATGCAGTCGGAACACATGTAGCAGAACCAGTTCAGCTGTCTCCTTGCCTGAGGGAAGCTTGGGCAGGGGCACGAAATGTGCCATCTTGCTGAACCGATCTACCACTGTGAGAATAGTGGTGTGGCCGTTGGACAGTGGCAGACCGGTAACAAAGTCTAGGGAGATGTGGGACCAGGGCCGGTGGGGCACTGGCAACGGATGCAGGAATCCAGCAGGGGCCTTGTGTGAGGGTTTGTGCTGGTTGCATACTGGGCAGGCGTTCACAAACTCCCGGGTGTCTTCGGCCAGAGTCGCCCACCAAAATCTTTGCTGCACCACCTCTTTGGTCCGCTGGATCCCAGGGTGACAGGTGAGCAGGGAGTTGTGGGCCCACTGGAGGACGTCGGACCGTAGGGGAGCGGGGACGAACAGGCGGTTAGGAGGACATGAGCTGGGCCCAGGCTGATCTTCTAAAGCTGCCTTAATTCTTTCCTCCACCTCCCAGCTGAGTGATGCTATCAGACTAGAGGAGGGGAGAATGGTGTCGGAACTGGCAGCCGAGTCCTCCTCTCTCAAAAACTGCCGGGACAGGGCATCAGGCTTCACGTTGCGGGACCCCGGCCGGTAGGAGAGGGAAAAGTTAAATCTGGTCAGAAACAGAGCCCATCTGGCCTGTCGGGAGTTCAGCCTCTTGGCTGACCGAATGTATTCCAGATTCTTGTGGTCAGTCCAGACCAAAAACGGCATTGCAGTTCCTTCCAGCCAGTGACGCCACTCCTCCAGAGCCAGTTTGACTGCCAGAAGCTCTCGATTGCCGATGTCGTAATTCCTCTCAGCTGGGATCAGTCGTCGGGAGAAGAAGGCGCATGGATGGAGCTTCTGGTCTTTGGCTGACCGCTGGGAGAGCACCCCTCCTACTCCCACGTCAGAGGCATCCACCTCCACCACAAATTGCCTTTCTGGGTCAGGCATTTGGAGGATAGGGGCTGACGTGAACCTGGCTTTGAGGGACCGGAAGGCCTCATCGGCTGCGGATGACCACTGGAAGGGCACCTTGGAGGAAGTCAGAGCCGTGAGAGGAGCGGCTACCATGCTGTAACCCCTGATGAACCTCCGGTAAAAGTTGGCGAAGCCCAGGAACCGTTGCAGTTGTTTGCGAGAGTCAGGAGTGGGCCAATCTGAAACAGCTGACACCTTGGCAGGGTCCATCTGGATGCTCCCAGGACCCACGATGAAACCCAAGAAGGACACAGACGAGGAGTGAAACTCGCACTTCTCGGCTTTGACAAAGAGAGAGTTCTCAAGGAGCCGCTGGAGAACTGCCTGGACGTGGTGGACGTGTTCCTCCTTGGTCTTGGAAAAGATCAGTATGTCATCCAGGTAAACAAACACGTACTTATTCAACATGTCCCGGAGCACGTCATTAACCAGGGCCTGGAAGACAGCAGGGGCGTTGGTGAGGCCGAAGGGCATGACTAGATACTCGTAGTGTCCAGTGGGGGTGATGAAGGCTGTCTTCCACTCATCCCCCTCCCGGATGCGGACCAAATGGTAGGCGTTGCGAAGGTCCAATTTGGAAAATATGGTGGCCCCCTCCAGGAGCTCAAAGGCAGAGGAGATGAGAGGGAGGGGGTAGCGGTTCTTTACAGTTATGTCATTCAGGCCTCGATAATCAATACAGGGCCGAAGAGATTTATCTTTCTTCTGGACAAAGAAGAAGCCAGCACTAACAGGGGACGAGGAGGGACGGATAATGCCTGCTGCCAAAGAGTCATTAATGTAGGTCTCCATGGCCTCCCTCTCCGGAGCTGACAGTGAGTACAGGCGCCCCCTAGGAGGAGTAGAGCCGGGGTGCAGGTCGATGGCACAGTCATATGGCCGGTGTGGGGGCAATGAGGTTGCCTTAACCTTGCTGAAGACCTCCCTGAAGTCATGGTATTCCACCGGCACCCCTGACAGGTCAAGCAGAGGACTGGGACATCGGGACCGCTGGGGAGCAGCTGCTTGTTGGAGACACACTTGATGACAAGATGACCCCCACCCCAGAATTGACCCCGTCGCCCAGTCGACATGAGGGTTATGGCGACGGAGCCACGGGAATCCCAGGATGAGAGGGATTCGGGGAGACTGCAGAATGTGAAACTGGATTGTCTCATGGTGGTTACCGGACATAAGCATGCGGATGGGTGTGGTCTGGTGAGTCACTTTCCCCAGGAGATGACCATCGAGGGCATTGACAGGAACCGGGGCAGGCAGTGGTATGCAGTTGATGCCTAGTTGCTGGGCCAGGTCCTTATCGATGAGGCTGACATCAGAACCAGAGTCAATGAAGGTGGCGAGGGTTTGGGAACCCTCCGCCAGTAACAGCTGAACATGGCATAAGGATCGTTTTCGGAGGAATAGCTCAGAGGGACGACTCACCAGTACTTCCCCCTCTACTTTTGCTGGACACTGTGAGATGAAGTGACCTGCTTGACCACAGTAGAGGCAGAGTTTCCCCTGGCGACGGCGCTCCCGCTCCGTAGAAGTGAGACTGGTGCGGCCCACCTGCATGGGTACGGCCTCTCTTCCCTGACCACTAGAGGTACCCAAAGTCTCTGGAGGAACACGTGGTCGGCCCAGCAGGCGCTGGTTTGCCTGTCCTTGCCGCCTCTCTTGGCGTCTTGCCTGCACGCGGCGATCAATCCGGGATGTAAGTTCAATAAGTTCATCCAGAGAAGAGGGAAGGTTGTGAGAGACCAACTCGTCTTTAATGTAGTCCTCCAGACCCCGCAGATAAGCATCGCAAATGGCAGCCTCGTTCCAGTAACTCTGACGGGCCCTGATGCGGAACTCAATGGCGTAGTTAGCGACAGTTTGTTCACCTTGGCTCAAGTCCATCAGACCCCCTGTGACGTCTGGACCGATGGATGCTATGCCAAACACCTTACGAAGCTCCATGGTGAAGGCTTGGAAGGAGGAGCAGGCAGTGGTCTGGCGTTCCCACTCTGCTGTTCCCCACAGGCGGGCTCGACCTGTCAGGTGGTTGATGGCAAACGCCACTTTGGCCTCCTCTGAAGCGAAGGTCTGGGGCTGCAGAGCAAAGAGGATGGAGCAGTTGGTGATGAAGGGGTTACAGCCTTCCGGATCTCCAGCGTATCGTTCTGGAGGTCCCACCCGGGGCTCCGGCAGTAGACCCGAAGGAATGGGAACAGCAGCAGGCGGGGGTGGTGCTGGTGGAGCAGCAGCCGAAGCAGCTGCAGATTGGGTAAAGGCTGCTGCCAGCTGCTGGACCTGGTTAGCTAGCATAGCTAACCCTTGTGTCTGGTTCCCCGTAGCCTGCTGGATGTCAGCTGTAATGGAGGCGAATCTTTCCTCGTGTTGCTGAAGTGCGTCTTCGATCCTCTTGAGCCGGGACTGCGGCGAAGAAGGGTGCGCTGGGTCCATTTCTGGTCAGATTGTACTGTAACGGGTGTAATTAGAACCCAAATGCAGCACACGCAGGAATCAGTCTCTCTGGGCACAGGGAAAGTCTGGGGCCTTAGGCTGGGAACACCAGTCCAGCAAGCAGGTAGGCAGGAGTTGAGGCAGACGTACCAGGAGCTAGCCACCAGTAGCTGGGCCGACACCAGCTGGCAGAATCCAGAGAGATCAGAAGCTCGTGGTCGAAGACAGAAGGCAGGGTCGGTTACCGGGAGTACAGCAAACAGGTTGGTCCAAGGCAGGCAAAGTCGGCAGCGGGAGATCAATCCGAAGAAGAGTGCTGGAAAGTCTTGCAGGAGCATGTAGAACAATCTGACAGAGAGTGAGTGAGCAGGGAGAGCTTAAATCCTAGCTTGATTGGTGATGGGAAGCAGGTGAGGGGAGTAGGTCTGATGAGGGGGGCGTGGCTGGCAGGTGAGTGGAGAGGGAATGGAAAATTACTTAGAGGTAGGTGAAAGGGGGGCAGACTGTGACATAGCGAGGTCACCTCAGATGTAGAAAACGACTAAAATACAAATAGCAAATGTCACATAACCTCCAACTGAAGGCTAATATCTTGATGCAAGCCTCTGTGACACCACTGAGGAAAAAAACGAACTTCAAGAATGGAATCGCAGAATAATGAACTCCTCGTACATTTTGGTCCGTAAACATTTAATGAATCTTCATGGATTTGCTGGGAACGAAATTATCTTAAACTGCTGACCTCAATTTAATGTATCCCGCTATATTATTATTTCATTTTATAATATGGCCTATGCATACTGAAATACACATTCTCGTACTAACAGTTGTCAACGAGGAACTGGTCTGTAAGTTGCTGGAGTCTGGAGTGTTTTCGTGATGTCGCGCAAACAAATGTGTTTACAGCACTTCCAAACTAATGAACTGTAATTACACGGAGTAATAAGATCCTTAACAGTATCCTATTCATAGTTCATCGAGAAGCCTTCAATTGATGCAACACATCCTCTGGTTACTGTCTCAACAGGACTGAACAGAAATGACACGTTCTGTTCTGGTTTTGACAGTAAACGTCTCTTTGTACAGTGAAATACATCTTTTTGATATCTAACTGCATCATTATGTTGGCATAACTCCATCTAAATGTCTGATATGAACGTTAGCTGAGAGCATCATTAGTTTCTTACTGGTAGCTGCATGTCAACATTCCTCAGAAGCTTCTAGCAACTTTTATGAACTAATAAATGGGAACATTAGTGTTTAGTTTTAGAGTATTTGTAACAAATTGGTAAGAATGAAGGGGTATAACTCAAAAAACGGGTTGATGCATATATGCAACTTTTGAGCTGTAAACTACTTGTCCACAGAGTCCAGCAGCAAATTTCCAAGGCAACTATATGCCGAAGGAAGAACACGCTTAGAGGAACACGCTTGGACAATGCAGATATCAGCTAAGGAATTAGGACAGGCAAATTAATGCACTATACCTTTAGAGAACCACGGTTGTGTAAATAACACACAGTTTCATTTACTCTGGGTTAAACAGGATCAGTGGGAGGATAAACATATAAGCAGGCTTTCCTACTTAAAGCCATAATGGAAATGTATGCATGTTAACGCAATGGTCAAAGGGTCCAATGTTGAACGTGCTTTACTATAACAGGTCAATGTGTCACTAGTTAAATAGGTTATATATGAGGCTTGTCCAAAACTTTGAAGGCCTGTCATTGGAATGGTTAATGTTTGACATTGTCTGCTGACAGACAGCAAACATAAGTCTGGATCTGGATTATGGCAACAACAGTTCTAAACCTGGTACCGAACGTGTCCCTTTATGATTGGATTTGACTTTGAAATGACATATTTGTTGTTTCCATCCAGCTGTCAGAAGAACATAAAGTAAATGAGCTGAAATACGTAACGTACATTTTTTCACCAGCGCTGTTAAAGTGACTGAAGGGGCATTAAAGGAACATTAAACTGTAATTACCTTGTGGCAGACACTGTCAAATTGTCAAATTTATTAATCCTAATCCGCATTAAAACGCTTGGATGGAAACCCAGCTATTGAGAAATTGGCCTGAAGTGATTTCAAGCACATCAGCAGCACCAGGTGCACTGCAGACTGTCAGTGCTCTAGACAGACTGTAACTATGGCACTTTGTTTTTCTTCACAAGTGAAACCAACAGTGGCATCATTCTTTTTTTTTTTTTTTTTTTTGACATTGAGTCAGATCGGTGTCCCATCAGCAGCAACGTCGGAAGTGTAGAAAGGTCGGAAGGTCAGTGGGCGAGGAAAAAAAAGTCTCCCTGAGTTCACAGGACTGACTCGATGGCTTCTGGCACGGCCGCTGAGGCTTTGGCTTGGTGCGTGACGAGCGGCGAGGTCTCCTCCTCCGCCTGGACGTTGGCCACCGCCTCCACCCGGACCTCCGCCAGCTCCCCCTGCTGCTCCTGTTGTTTCTTCATCTCCTGTTGGTTGATATGGTGGAGGATCCCAGCGCCCAGAGCGTCGCCCTCCACGTTCACCACTGTGGTAGTACGATCCCTGTGCAAAGAGACACGTTTTATCTGTAAGAATAGTGTCTTGGATGCGCAGTATTTCATCATTAAAAGTAATACTAAACAAATGGAATTAAAAGAACACACATACAACATACTCCTTATCTGCCCTGACCAGAGAGAACTGAACTCCTTCTCAGTGCCAAGTGTCTTATCTTCTAAGCAGACTTACACCACTCTGCTTTCCATCTTTCAAATGGAAAGCATTTAGAAACTTCAGCTTGTTCATGTTTAACCTGCTGTTGTGTTTGCTCTGACATCCCATAGCAATGTTGACTTTTACATTTTCGTTGCCCCTCCAGTTGGGAAACACTGCACTAGTTTTGCTTGCTGTAATGTTGCCAACGTGTGTGCATACTTTTTGTCAGTGTTTACTCACACAATCCAGTCAACAGCTAGCATGAGGGACAGGTCGTTGGTTGGCAGGCCGATGGCTTCCAGAATGATGGCAATGGTTATGATGCCTCCGGCCGGGATGCCGGCTGCACCGACACTGGAGGCTGTGGCCGTCACCCTAGAAACAATGATGAAAATATCTTACGTTTGATAAACTACCGCTTATATCACTGTAACAGAAAGAAACCGAAACACTGTCTTTTCGTCTGAACTCACAGGATTGTAAAGATCTGTCCTGCGTTTAGCTCAGCATTATTGAGCTGAGCGATGAAAACGGCCGCAATACACTGGAATATGGCCGCCCCATCCATGTTAACCGTGGCCCCGATGGGAAGGATGAAGCGGCTGATTCGTTTGTCTACACCATTGTTCTCCTCGACACATTTTATCATCGAGGGAAGAGTTGCTGAACTGGTGAGAAGAAGAGACAAAAGCAGAGTATATATATTAGTATTCTCTTAATGCTTTATTATTGCATTTGAAGGCAGAATATATACAGTAGGGTCCTTTCAGGTGAAACTAATGGCAAGCAATACATAACAATGTCCATATTGCCCTAACTGGATTATCAGGTTAGGTTGCAAGTCGCAGTTTTCCAGATTTTGATCTACTTTGAGTATAAATAGAAATTTTCACGTGATATTGGATGTAGAGAAAATGACAGGGTGTCAAGGGTGAAAGAGTTCAACAACCTTGGTACAGTCAACAGTTTATTACAGACAGTATACCTGGAGCAGGTAGCAAAGGCAGTGGTGAAGGGCGTGATGAGGCCCGACAGGAAACTGAAGGGGTTCTTGCGTGTGAAACCAAAGTAGATGAGAGGCAGGACGATGCCTCCGTGGATAATGTGGCCCAGGATCGAAGCAAAGATGTATTTTCCCAGACTAGTGACCAGAAGAACCACATCTTCCATCTCCACAATCTTACTGCCAACCAGAAACATGATGCCAAAAGGGATATACCTGAAAGAGACAAGAGGTAAGAGTTTACCAAGGAAGAAAATACAGAAGGAAAACAGTTGCTATCAGTACTCCTTTAAAATCCCATATGCGTCCACTTGTACTCACCACATGATCCAGGACACCAGCACCATGGTGGCCTCGTTGAACGCGTTGAAGAAACGAATGAGTTCCTCCCCCTCGTCTCCCAGCTTCCTCAGCGCCACGCCAAACACCATGGCGAATAACACCAGACCCAGGATGTTCATGCCATCTGATTCTGTACCAAAAGGCACCTAAAACACACACAGGAGAGTCGGTAGGAAACTGGTGAAGAGATTATGTGGAGGAGAGCTGATGAATATCGATTAGTACCAACGCAAATAGGAAATCAGACGAATGGAAAGATTCCACCAGGGTTTTTGATTTTTGTGTGAGGTGAGATTTTACGCACTTTTTACATTTCACACACAAAATTGAAAATGTACCATTGTTTTCTTCTTTCAAAAGTCGGATTGAAACTAGTTTAATTAGTTTAAGGTGTTATTTTACATATTTCAATCCTAATCGACTGACCATCAAACTAGTGTAGCCAAAATCACATGATGTTCATATTTAAAACAATTATGGAAATGAAATGTATGCGTAAAAGTGAACTGGAGCCCAATCTGGAGCCTGTCAAGAAAAGATGGCATTAAGGAGAGTTAACACCATAAACAATGGTACTGATATATTCTGCAGTAGGGTAAACAACACCTCTAGTTACAGAGTGGGTGTGTGGGTGTGTAGGTCTGGGGCAGTGTTGTGATTCAGTGAACTGGACAATGGTTAACTAAAAAGGACAGGGACAAATCCTGAGCTCAACTCTCTCTCATTGTCTAGAGCTCTCCCACAGCTCTACCAGCTTCATCCACTGGCACTTGGGGGGGGGTCCACCATGATCCATAACAGAAAAATACCATGAGCCAATGCCAAGATCAGATCCTCCTACTGTTCCACCGTACTGGCTCACTAGCAAGAGCTCACATGCTCACATGGTCAAACTCATCATGTACTTATCTCTGGTCCAACATTCACTACATCTAACAAAGGCCCAGTGGAAATCTGCAGCCTGCAGCCGTCTGCCAGGCTGTGTTAGTTCCCTGACGCTACAGAAACATAAAAGATTGGTGTTTTTGAAGCTACAACACTCTATTACTATTATTCTATTATAACTCTATTATTAGCAATATGGAGATAATTATTTGGCCAACATAGTTAGAAAATAGTTGTCTATTTATACATCCAGCAGACACTGACCGACACTGGCAGTGATTTGGAGTGTGTGTCCACTATTTGATCTAACTTTAGCTGTTTGTCTTCAGCAACTCCTGAGGGAAATATCCTCTCCACTCCGTTCACCAGCTGGTCGATAAGTTTGTCTCTTTGCCGTTTGGTGTGACTGCTGTAGGTCAAGTCGTGGGCTGTAAAAAAAACCTAAACAAAGACTAAAAAAAAAAAAAGAAACGCTCCATAGAGCAGAGAGGAACTGTGTGTGTGTGTGTGTGTGTGTGTGTGTGTGTGTGTGTGTGTGTGTGTGTCATTGTACATATGGGAGGCTTCCTTACCTTTTGATAGAGGGTGGTCCCGTTGGTGTCGTTCCCTACGGCAACCATCTTGTAGTCAGTGGCATACTGCAACACAGAGGGTGAGAAATCTTGTTGCAGGTAACTGAATCATGTTGGTTATTCACACATTTGTAGTCTAGTGCTGAGATGTGTGGTTGTGTTATGTCATATCCCAGTTTTACCAAGGCCTGCTTTGGTCAAGATTTATATCTGATTATTGATATTGATTTTGCACAAAACATCTCCAAAAAGAGACTTGTGCAAAATAGTGTGCAGACAAACATTCAAAACAAAAACAAAACATAAAAAAAAGAAACTACCCACAAATACTACCTTTAATCATATTACTACCCTACAATGTAGTCCACAGTGTCCATATTGTCTTTATTATCAATTCATTACTTTGAATGGGAAGTTATGTCCAAACTCTAATCCATTTAATCTTTTATGTCACTACTGAGTAGAAGGATAAAAGGATTTTGTGATGGTTAAGAGAATTATAGATTATGTTCATAAAACATTTTTTTTAACAGCTCTATTGGATGAAGGTTCCCAACGGCTTGAATAGATTTTGTAAAAACTGAAACAACACTTGGACATGCACATGACACACTGTACAGCATGTGACTGTGGGTCAGCCTCCTCCATGAACTAAATCTTACACTTCATCAAGTTCAATGTCTGTTTAAACATCTATCTGCTTGTCATTTAATCCACTGCTTTCTTGGTTTAATCCACAGTTGGAGTCATTTCACAGGAGCTCTGCCACAGTACAGGCAGGCTGCTCAGGGGAGGATGAATATTGAACCTCATAACCTCGCTGCACTTTGAAACTCTGTTTAACCTTTCAGAGAAGTCGCTAACTTGTTTGTGAGCTTATCAATGCAACTGGTCTGATAATGTAAGTGTGTGTGTGTCCAAGTGTGTGAGCATGTGAACGCCTTCGTTTTCTACATGTGTGCATAGCCATTTAATATCTCCCCCAAATAGTCCCCAAATATTGAACTTTCCTGATTCTTATTTTAGCCTTAACAGACACAATCCTAATTCTAGGAAGAGGAACGGTCTGTGTTCAAGAGCAGCGAGGCGAGGTGGGTTGCTAGGCTGGTTGGAATGGAATGGTTTCACCATGGTAACGGCTGGTAAGGAATAAGGAAAAGAGAGAGCGGCGGTCTCTATTCTGAATGTCTCCTCATTAAGAGGCTCTCAGTGCTCCAGCCGGGATTTACAGCCACTGTAAATGAACGTGGAGTGGCATCCGCGTGGTTGGTGAAATAAATTCTGATGAATAATCAGCACAGGACACATGTGGTCAGGATAAACAGACAGAAAGTGGTGATTAAAGAAAAAAGAGGGAAGTTGATGAAAAAGTGAGGACAAAGTGGCAGTGTGGTGTAGAGAGGCGCTGGCACTCACAGAACGGAAAGCAGCAGCCACCAAGTTCGCTGGGAATAAATTCCTGAAAAAACGAAGAAAAAAAAAACTTTTTACCTTTTAAGTTAAGATTCACAAATTACAACCACCTACTGCTGTTTCATTTCAAATAATTGACCATTAATATTTAAGCCAGTGGTTTGTTAATCTAAATCACAGCAGCCCAACACTATGTTCAGAAGCTTTTCCTGAAAGATATGGTGAACCCATCTGGACAGTGGATTGTTTACAGCGAAGGTTTAGAATCACACACCGCCTGCACTTTGGCCTTTTTCCCAGGATCATCCATCAAGGCCACCGCTCCCAGAATTCCCTGACAGAGCCAGTTGTTCTGGCACCCATCTACTGTCTGGTTCATCTTTTATTCAAACAGATCGGCAACATTTTTAACAAGAATTATGTATTCCTGGAACTTTCACTTCATTCGTCAGGCAAACTGGATTGACGTTTCCTTTTCAAGAGACGTTCAGTAACATGACACAGATGCCATGACAGTTTCTAATCATTGACACACACACATACACCCACTGCAGACTGGAGAAATTGAAACAGAGATCTTCTGAGCCACAGCAGTACGACATGCTTACAAAAGCTCTTCCACACAAAAGAAGGAGAAAGAAGAAGAAGAAACTCTCACACAAACGTTCAGTAGTTCAGAAGTAATTTATTGCCTGAAGTCCAGACTAAATGCCTTTTTTTAAAAACCTTTTTAGATGACATCCCCGGGCTCTACGCACAATCCAGCCGTTTGGTCAGAGTTTCAGGTGTGTTATGGCAGTAATGGCTAATGTAGACCGAAACTGCTAAAGAGATAAGCAGCAGGCTACAGAGGTCTGTCACACCCACTAGATGTTTTTTTAATTTTTTAAACAGGGGGAGTCTCCAGTCCAAACCGACGCTGAGTCAAGTGACATAAATTGAGACAATACCAGATTATTTCTTGCAGCTACCTCTGGAAGTATTAAAATGACATGAAATGCTCTGGTCCATTCATTGTATGTTGACAAATCTGCAAAAAAAAAAACTCCAGTTATTAATATACGCTATAAATAATATATACATAAATATATATATATATAAATAATAAATATATATCAATGAGGTTTTGTCACAAATTAAACTCTATAACCAAGTTAAAAAAAATATTTGGGCTTTGTAAGCATGGTGACCTACTTATTGTGGGGAAAACCCTGAAATGTTTTGCGCCTACAAAATGGAAAAAATGATAACATTCAGCCTGGAAGGAAGTTCGTTATTCATCTCACATATCACTGGTGTATCATCTCTTTAGCCACTACTATAATATCCATTATGAAAACTTTTTTTTTCCTTCAGTCTGTATAGGCACCATACAGAGTTTATTTTCACTACCGTAAGTAAAGCACACAGAGGATTACTGGAAGCCTGCAGGCCTTTTCCATGTATTACTGTGTGTTTGTGGGAACTTTATCCTCGAGGGTCACACTACATTGTGCAAAGAAACACAAACTTTGCCCACTTTTATTCCCAAGGCCAGACTACAGCCAAGCAATTCAAGACATAAACCCTGGTCATGACCTCTCTCAACTATGCCCTCAGTCCAGGGTCAAATGCTGCATTTAGCTGTTTAATATGTCAGCTCCATTGGTCACACTGGCAGGTAGCCACGTTGGCTTCACTTTGTTAATTCTATTCTTTTGCTGAACTGCTAAGAAATGAATTAGTATAGTTAACTCATTCTCTCTCATACTCTTCTTCTCCCCTTGAATGAGGCCAGGTTTCCTCCTGTCACATGACTGAGTCGAGGATCTGGATTAACCCAGAGAAACCAGAGCTGAGAGCTGGCATGTTTTCCCCACAGAGACTCCCCAGAGCCCCACTGCCTCCTCTCTGTAGACTATTAAAGCTGTTACTGTTGATTTCTTAATGAATCAGAGTCAGAGTTGAAAAGAAATATACACTACATATAGTATTGCGTTTTGAGCAAATGAATAAAACAAGTTAGTTTTGTGAGATTATGACAAGTTTAGTTGTGGTGGAGTTCAAAAGTGTTTCCGAGCAACCCTCCTCACAATATTAGGAGGGTATTATTATATACTGTTTTTGATCTTATAATATTTACACACACACGTTAGTTTTAATCTGTGAAATTATGTGTGTTTCTTTCACACATTTACTCCTGTATTGAATCGAAGCGGCTCACTGTTGTTTCAGTATGCATGAAACTTTGTGCACAGAACAGGATTCTCCCTCTAAAGACAAGCAGAGAACGATAATGTAAGCACTTTAATGAACTGACTGCAGGTTCAGATTAATTTGGCATATTCACTTTCTTGCTCAGGCTTAGACGAGAAGAATGATGCCAGTCTCATGTCCGTATGCTACATATGAAGCTAGCAGATGATTAGCTTCGCATAGCATAAAGACCAAATTTAAAGGGGGACGCGTATTACGCTTTTTCTGGCTATGTCAGATAAACATGGTCAAAGTTTAAAAAAAAATGCATATTAATGTGTGTTCAACCTTTTGAATGCTTTGTTTTGCAACAGTTTTTTCTAGCTCGCTGTGTTTATGTAGCCTCGACGCAGACGTAGCTTCCAGAAGCTAACCAATCAGTACAGAGTGGCCACATCCAGAGCTAAAACGGCCTGTTTCAGACAGAGGCTGGACTGAGGGGCTGTGTAAAGGGTCAGCACAAGATAAACTATTCCAGTAGAATGAAAACTATAGACCTGGAAGTGAGCAGAATATGTCCCCTTTAAACATCCAGAATAAGAATAAGAAAAAAAAACTATATCCATTAATGAAGGCTGTAGTGAAACGTAGTGAAATGTGAGAAATAAACACTGTCCACCTGCTGGTGAGACAAGGAAGAAGTGCTGACTGGAGCAGACAGTGTTCAGTTTGTACTACACAGTGTTGCTGAAAATACACTGTTTTAACAGCTGTCAGCTTTCCCTCACACTGTGGGAATATATAATTAGGACAACTCATGTATGTGTATGAGCCACTGAAGGACGCTGACTATGCTGATATTTATAAACTGAGCCGGCCAGAAGCTATATGTATACTTTATCTTTTTTTCCGAAACTGTTTTCATGTTCCGAATGTAACATGGCAGATAGCAGCCTCACAAGCAATAAAAGCCCCCCATGAAACATGAGCATGAAACAGCATCAACTGGATGGCTTACCCAGAGCCTACCAAACACTTGAACTCCGACTAAACTCTTTGAAACTAACAAACACCTTAGTTCAAATCCATATCAATCAGTCTCCGAGATCTTGACATGCATCTGCAAAAGTTCACTGTTCCTTTCCTACGTTTCCTTTTCCACTTAAAAGACAAAGTGTGACTGAGTATTCAGTATTTCCTTTTCATCACATGCAGAGCTCAGCGGTGGAGAGACATATTCAGATCCTTGACGCTGCATTCGGAGTCTTACTTAAAAGAATTAAAAGCGCTTATCATTGCTGATGCATGTGTAACATGGAGTTAAGATAACTACTTTATATGTTTTTGTGTTGTTTAATCTGTAGCAAGGCATCATATTAAATTTCAAGATTGCTGTATGTTCTGTGAGTAACATCCTAATCAGCAAAATAAACTACAGCTGTATAACAACTAGAAATATAGAGGAGTAAAAAGTACTATATTTAAGTACTTGAGTAAATACAGACTACTTCCTGCTGGGTTGTAGCTGTTTTACACATCAGTTAACTTTTTAAGCAACCATAAGGTAGAAACTGCCATCCATGGGAATTCTCTATATAAAGCTAAGCTGACAGGGAAGGAGAGCTTATATTGTATGTGACCTCTTATAACTAAACAAACTATCACTATTGGTGGTGTTGTCAGATAACACCAGACTACACTGACCTGCTCTACAAACACAGTCAGACTGTTTAAATTGTCCATTATGACATTGTGGAATTTAGCCAGAAAATGATGCTTCATCCACCTGCATAAGTTGTGCAATAATGTGCAATAATTCCCCCATCAGAAGCACTGCAAAATCACACCAGTCTGCTTCATATTCAACAGTGGCTTATATATTAGTGTTTCATTTGTGCAGACATGGTAAAATGAGTTGCCACCACCGTACCTGGCCAGATCTAAAAATGAATCAGCGGTCTCCTTGTTGCTGCTGACGCTCTCCAGTCCCAGGCTGTTGGTGTTCAGAGCCCCTGCACCCACGCCGGGTTTGATGATGAAAGCCAGGATCACCCCGATCCCCGAGGCGATCAGAGTGGTCACCAGAAAGTAGGCGACCGCGACGCCCCCGAGCTTGCCCAGGGAACGGGTGTCCAGGCTGGCGGCGCCGGATACGAGGCTGCAAACCACCAGGGGCAAGATGATCATCTTCAGCATCCGAAGGAGCATCTCTCCGGGGAAGGCGAAGTAGGTCATCTGCGCTTTGGTCAGGTTCATGTTGCGGACCATCATGCCGAGTCCGACGCCCACCAGCACCCCGGACACCGTCATGATCACCAGCAGGTTCTTGCTCAGAAACTCCATCAGCTTCTTCTTGCAGCTCTTCTGCGCGCTTTTCTCCAGGATCCGGTCAGTGGACGCCGAGCTGGGCATGGTGTGCCCGTTGATCTCGCTCTTTTTCTCCATCTTTTATTTTTTATTTTTTATTTTTTCTCAGGACAGAACAACGTGGGAACAGTCCGGTTCCAGGCAGCGTGGGTTAGTCGCACTCACACACGCACTCTGCAAAGTGAAGGCTGGACCCGGCGTGAAGGCTGAGCGCAGAGCCGACGGAGAGCCAATGAAAAATAAGCAACGGCACAAAAAGCCAGTGGAACATGCGCACAAAAGCTGGTCCTTTATACCAAGAGCAAATGATGCAAGAGCAGGGGAGATTGCCAGGGTCTCTGGCAATGTGGCACAGCTCCCTGTGCTGAATAAGAAACATCTGATTTATATGGTAAGATCACCAGAAATAAAAAAAAATAAAAAAAGACTTCCGAAATGTCTCTGGCTCTTCTGGGTCTGTCCCTGGCACCACCTTTTTATAGCAGCTACTATGCAGGATGAGGATGCTTTTTATCCCTGTAGCCTCCTCTAGTCTTTGAGAATCATTTCTTTTAGAATGGTTCATGGCTCAAAATGATCAATACAATCTAAGTTTTTCCAAATGTTTGCCGGTTTTATTGTGTTGTATAAATATAATTCTTAGGTCTTAGTACACAAACAAAATGATTATGTTATTTATCAAGACAAAATAAACATGTTAAAGTTGTTTTTTTGTTGTTTTATTAACATTCATATACTTCTAATGCAGACGCTGCTCTTTCATAACGCCAGGTCTATTCAGTGCAGATAATAATAATACATTTATAATAAATTATCGTGATAAACAAGTGTTGTTACATTTGCTCTTTATTTATATTAAAGGATTTAGAGCAGAACAGGCTGTCAGCACCATGGCCAGCGCTCTGTGCCTCCTAGATGGCGCTGTAGCTTTTCTTTTTATTTAACTTTTTAAAAAATATTATTTTAATATTAGAACAGACCAGAAAATCTTAAATAAGATGAATCATTTCACAAAATAATGGTTATTTTAAGAAGCAGAAGGCGCAAATAAGTGCTTCTCTTTGTTGAGTGACATTATGGTTCATCAGATGTGTCTCACCCTCGCTGTAACTCTGGCTGCTGACCACACGATGGCACCATAATAAAGCTGTTAGGCTATACTACTATAGTTAAACAGTAGTAGCCTATATGAGAGTAAAAATAAATATCAGTCAGTGAGTTCAAACATGAGGCTTAATGTGTCATTTCAAACACCAAATTTCGTCTTTTTACATTATGTATCGTCATTTCTATTCAAGAAAATTCTATGTGGTTTGTTTTTAATGTTAAGTCCCTTTTTTTATGTGAATTTTTCATCTTTCCGTTGTTGCGTTCTTGCATGACGTGTGCCATATAAAGTCTTTTTTTTTCTTTTCTTTTTTTTACTATCATCCTAAAATATGAATCATTATTGGACTGTAACTTTCATTCAAGGAATTCACTGTTTTTCCAAGATATTAAACCAATTTAAATCAAATAAAAGCATTAATCCCTACTCACCTACTGTCTTTTTTTTCCATGTCTTTGTTTGGTAACATATTGAATAAAAGCTTTTAATGCAAATTGTACATTTTCTATTTTTATTTTTTTTGGGAGTAAAATTTAAAAAAGCACTGATTCGTATCAGCGGCGTATAGTATAAAAGAGTACTTAAAAGAGTGTGATGTTTTAATGAGTAGCCTATCTATAGCATATATGCAATAAAAGACATTTTAATCAAATGAAATGACGTAGACAGAGAGAGAGAGAGAGAGAGAAGCAACCCTCTGTTACTGACTGGCCTGTGTTGTCCTCAGTGACCTTAGCTGGGCTGTTACTAACTTGAGTTAAACTTTCCCTCCCACCAATAGAGACAGACTGTCCCCCTTCCCCTCACAGCTGCGTGGCCTGAATGCTGGAAATAACCACCGGCCTGCGGATCAGGAGTCATGGCTGTTAAACAGTGGCAAATGTTGGCACTGGAAGAACAATGACAAACAAATTAACAGACAAAACAACAGTGGAAAGACTCAAGACTGAGTTTTATAATGGAGACTATGGAACTGTTAATCAGATACACACGCCAGATCCAGCAGGGTGAACTTCTTTACCTACAGCCAGTGAGACTCAAAGCTGGAGAACATGGAGCTGTAACACCGACAAAAAGCAGCCAGCTAAAAGATCATCATTATTATACTATATATAAATATATATAGTTATATAAATGCAGTTAATTTAGCATTTACCATTGGTCTGATAACCTTTTCCTGCATTTTGTCAGTTTTGGCACTAAATAAACTGATCAGTCATTATTGTGTTACTCATTTGGAAGTTGTAAAATGTGCTGTTACATCCCTCAGCCTGGAGACATTTGCTTCTGGATTAATCCACTGTATACCCTCTTGAAAGAGTCACTTATCTTTCTTAAAACAAGCATAAGTCCTTGAATAGAATGTTATGATTTCATGTGTTTCCCAGGAAATTTAGTTTGTTCTGTTCTTCTCTTATTTTTTCGCTGCAGGGAACAGAGAAATACATTTACAGAAAATCATATTATTTAACACTATATTTACTATTGTGTCCCAGTATGACACAACGCTTTGCTGAGTGTTATTCATAAAAATCACAATCTTTTGACTTAAAAAAAAAAAACAGTTAGAGGGGGGAAATAAAAGTGATTTTTAAAATAGATTAGAGCTGTTTTTATTTTGTAAAAATAATACATTATGTAAAATGATATTCATATATATATATCGATTACATTTCATTGTAAAAAAAAACGCTCAACACAAGGTAGACGTGCTTAATGTCTCTTAAGATTTCAGTCAAGCTTTAAAACAAAGCTGATCTCCATGTTAACTGAGTTAGTGAGGAAGGCCACTTTTTTTAAACAAACCCATATTTTCAAGCTCGAGAGCAAACACCACATTCAACATATATATATATAACTTCATAATTTTACCCACACATGCTCCGTGAGATTGAATAATAATCCCTTCCAAAAATACAAAAGCAGTATCAGTAAACATTTGGGATTTCTTTGCACCAAAGTTTGGCTGTATGTGTCTTCAAAATGCTCTAAGTAATAATAACCTGTTGAGCATCAAAGTTCATTTTTTAACTTTTCGACATTGAAGGTTGCCACTTAAATCAAGATCCACTCAACTCATTTCTGTCAGAGCTTTCAACTGTCTTCATCGGTGGATGGACTTATATTCGGTTGTATTTTCATATCATATCATTGTATATCATATATAATTGTGAAAGTCAGTGTGTTTATGTGTATCACAAAAAACAGACACAGAAAGGTCACAGCAGACATTTGCTCATTTTACAGTTTATTGTATATATATATATATTTATATATACATATATATATACATATATATATATATATAAAAACTACAAAAGTAAGACTGTTTCAAATTCATAGACAGCAGTCCACTTATCTCATATACTATATATACACACACACATACATACACATATGTATGTATATATATATTATCTACAGTCCACATTTGGATACCAATACAGCTGATAGTTTCTCTGTGTGTGTGTGTTCTATTGCATAGAAAAAGGCACAGCTCTGAGGTCTGTGAAAAATACAGCCTTCAAAGAGGAAATCGGCCTCGACTGCGGTCACTCTTTCCTGGCGAGTAGAACCGTTGCACACCTGGACAGCGCTAAAACAGATTCGGTAACAAACACTGATCGAAAAAGTCTCAGGAGCTCGAATGTTGTTCATACTATGTACATTACTTTTGGCATTGAAGTGTCTGTGACAGGCTTTGGAGTCTTGACATCTGAAGGTTGAGACATGTTTTTGAGTATTGCTGCATGAACTGTTCGCCTTCAACTGGAAAATGATGAACAAAAGAGTACAAAACATGTAAAAAGTTGTGGCCGCCACCCCCACAAAAATCAATAACAAAGCAACAGATAAACAAGATAATATAACTACCTATGTATATAAAAAAAATGGCTTCCACCCATAATTCCACACTCAGATACGTTATTATCTGAAGCAGAAAACATTCCTACCACGCATTCTGTACACTCATTTACAATCCAAATGTTCACTTCACATCAAAAATAAATATATTTACAAAGAAAAGAAAAAAAAAAAACCCCAATATGAATAAATAACTTCATTGACAAAAAAACAAGCACTCCAAAATTCAAACATAGTGAAAGAAACATGACAGTCGTCTACAAACAGTATTAGTTGGTGCTCACACTCCGCTTTGAATTCAGTTAAAATGCTTTCCATTTATATACTAGATGAGGTCAAAAAGCACACTGGGGGCTAATGATCTCCATTGGGACAAGTTTTAACGTCAACCCAGCCTCACTGCTGTTGACTAACAGTAAAATGAGTCACACTGGATTCAAGGTAACACATTCTGTCCCATTAAGAACTACTGAGTCCCACCAGCTGGGAGTTCTGCTAGAAATACAATTAACATACCATTTTATACCATAGCAAGGCTGTGTTGGCAGACACACAAGTGTTTAGGATTTCTTGTGTAATTAGGTACATACAACAACAACAAAAAAATCCAACATTAAATGTTTCCAATGCATTGCAGTGTCTCTTTGTGGTGTATTTTTCTTATATTGCTGTGTATAGCTCGATAAATGTAGATCATACATATAATGATGAAATTCACTGCACAGCAGTTACAATGAAGTTTGGTGTCAGAGAAGGCTACACTAATGTAAAAGGTCAACATTAAAGCTGCACTAATCAATATTTCTCATATTAATAATGGATCACATGATTATGCTTAATGTGTAATGTGTCGCTAGCGATGAACTAACAGGAAATAACACCAAACTTCACAATTGCCTTTAGCTCTATGGACCTTTTTTAGCTTTTTGTAATCTTATTGTTTTAGTTTTCTGTCCTACAACTTCACGGCAGGCAGCAGTTTTCAGTGAAAAGGCTGTGAATAGTGGAGCATTTTCACCGCTAAAGAGCCAAACACGTCGTTCAGGAGTTGGTGGAGACCAAAACAGCTGAAATTGGATGACAACTCCAAATGAATGCTATGGATTTATAGCACTGTAAAATTGTTGTAAACAATTGTTAATTGTTTGCTAGCACACGTAACATAACTAAATAAGATTTTAGTTTCACTTTGTTCTGCAGCTCCCAAATGCAGCTTTAAGTATCAGGTTTTGCTGTGAGGCCCCTCACAGGGGCGCTGATATTCAAAAATGTTGGAAACTCATCAAAGTGTCAGAGGTTGCAATCCATAATACAATGTAGCAAACAGAAATGTTTTTTTTAATAAAAGAAACACCACATAGTCCTGCAATGCATTGAATGTAACTGACATGTGATAAATAGCACTATATAAGTATCCCAGGGTGGATTTTCCCTTCAACATTTCAGCCTATTAGTTGTAATCACATTGTTTTTACTGTCTACAAGAGGCAAAATGATATATTCAATTGTTTATGAATATATTTCTGAACATTGCAGCAAGCAAAACTCTATCAGCTCCTAAAAGCAAGCGGTTTTTTTTCTAAACTTAAAGACTCCGTGTTACTATCAAAAGGCAACTATCCTGGTGGTCTCATTCAGAATGGTGTAAATTATGCCTAAATATGTGACTCTACGATACGCAAAGTTAAATGAAGATGAGTAGTCTGATAATATATAGATGACAAAATGCTGTTTTTTGCCTAAACACTAAATACATGACACCTCTTCATTACATGTTTATCCAGTTAATAATTTAATCTGTATATTGGGGGGATTTTATGTAAACTGAACTATATTTAAATTCAACAGTTGAGCATATAAAGGCTCAAATGTGGACACAGCATTAGACTGATAAACTGAATACTTCTATTCTATTTCTGTGTGTGTGTGGTCTGCTGGAAAAATAACATGTTGATCTTAGAATCCTCATGTGACCCTCCATCTTGAATGCTGCACTCATATTTTGTCTTTTTGTCATGCGTAGTGGCCTGTGCTGGGGAGTAGCGTTTTGAAACAACAGAGCCTTTTGCATGCTTGCAGTATCAGGTTAACATTGTGGTTTGGGTTTCCTACTTTGGTGGAAATCCACATTCAAAAGTATTTACGAATCAGATTTTGCCCTCCAGCTTATCGTATGCGTTTAAAACATCTAAGCGGTTTGGGGTCAACCTCAAAACTGTACTGCACAATGTACAGAGGTGAGTAGAACCCTGAGATTTGGCGTACAAGGGCTTCTATCTTAGTAAGCATACTCTGCAAATATGGGGTGTATGTAATACTGCATGCTGCACTGCAATTTGTCTGTCACTCATGTTGCTAAATCTGTTGGATCAAAACCCCTCAAATAAGACATTTCTCCTAAAATATACCCTTTTCTTTATGCAATTATCAGAAATCTATGGAGTCACATTGGAGCCACGATGACTGTCCCTGCAATCTGTGACAGCTGATTTGTTTTGGGTATTATAAAGCTAAATTAAATACTCAAAGAAAAAAAAAGCAATCTCGTGAGTGGCGTTTGGAGCCTGAAGTCTGTTGCTTAAGTTGGGCTTTTCAGATATTCTCCCCCTAAATGGGATGCGAGAGTCTGTGTTGGTGCTGCTTCCAATGTAAACACTTTCCTCTGGGTGTAGCTCATTTGAATTCTGCTGTAACTGAAGCATGATAACTAGCCCATACGACAGAGCTTATGTAAAATAGCATCCAGCACAGTTATGTGCCTGCCAATTAGGAAGGTTAAAAAGAAAAACAAGACCTGAACTGAATTCATAGACATGATGTGTACAAGAACAGACACCTCCTTCTACCAAAGGGCTTCAATAAGCCACTATGTGTTTTAGAGCTATTGCTGAAGCGTAATTATATAGTCAAGCTAATATGTAGCACACTGGTAAAACAATGTATTCCTCATAAAAACTTATTATGCTTGCTTTTTCAAATAAAACAGCATCTGCAATAAGATAAAGATTAAATAATTATTATTTGATCATGAGACGTTACCCCACTTAACAGTTTGAATACAATAGAATAAATTAAAAACATAGAGGGAGTGACCTCTCTAGGCTGTTAAAGTGAAAAGAACTAGAAAAAAAAACAACAGACAAATACTGTAAAAACAGGAATTGAATAAGTGGTCATTTTGAAAGGCACTCATCTGCTAAAAGCCATGAATTCAGTGTGTGGTTTTTGTTTGTGTGTGTGTGTGTGTGTGTGTGTGTGTGTCATGTCCATGTGTTCACTTGTATTTCTATAGCTGTGAGGAGTAAATGTCCCAAGAATAAAATTATTTCAAAGATCCTCCAGAATGGGGACTATGTGCTAGTCCTCATTTATTTTATTTACATTAACTTTTCAGGGTTAAGGCTTAGGTCCAGGTTAAAGATTAGAACTAGGATTAGGTTTTAATTAAGGAATGAATGTAGTCAATGGAGGTCCTCGCAGGTATAGAAATACAAACTTACTGTATGTGTGTCTTTTCCCGGTTACTTCATTTCCATATTTGGAAAGGCGAGCACAGTGCATGCACAGTCTTGTGTAGTAGTAATTGTCATAGTAGTACTAATTGACATCACCATCGATGTTTACAATTACCGACCTTTAAAGAGAGTTTTTTTTAAAAACAAACATAAAAAGAACAACCAGGAAAAAACCCTAAATCCATCCCACATTTTCATTCCAGTCTGTTCTCCGGATTAAACTGTCTTTGTGTTTCAAAGGCCGTGGCGTCTGCTAGTCACGAACCCACCAATACCTCCATGATGTGGTCCAGTTCTGTCAGATCGATTTTGAAAGGCTGATTGGCTGAAACCTGGGGGGTGGGGCCGCTGTATGGCGATGCCAGTGATTTGAGGAGGTCGTCTGCTGTCACCATCGGTGACAGTTTGGCGAGACCACCACCCGCTGTCACGCCCACGGCTCCTGCTGTTGTACAGGGGTCAAAGTCATACATGGACGTGTCAATGTCGGCAAACAGGACATCGTCCAGTGCCAAGTCTGAGAGAAACCCCGAAGGCGAGGAAGAGGAAGGAGAGGAGGAAGGAGAGGAGGAAATGTCTACTAGTACCCCAGGGGGTAGTGTGGGCAGAGTGTCCATCGACCGAAGCTCAGCACATCGGCCTTCTGGCAGCACGACGCCAGCTGCCTCTGGTTTAGCACCCATGGCTCTGCAGTCTCTGGGTGGGCCCATGGGTGTTGGGGACAGGGCTGCTAAGTGGGAGGGCTGGGTGAGTGGCGTGGGAGTTGGGGAGGTAGTCACGGTCGTAGTATTAGCTGCTGCTGTCCTTGTTATGGCTGTGGGAGGACCCAACTCCATGTCACTCAGAGCGGAGGCGAAACTGTCAGTGGACGAGGCAGGCACAGGGACCCTGGGGGACGCCTGGCTCAGAAGTGCCGGTAGTGGCTGCGCAGGGGGAGGCGACAGAGGAGGAGTGGGTGGAGATGGAGCACAAAAGGCTGAATCTCCACCATCCTCCTCCAATAAGGAGGCTGGAGTGAGGCAGGCTTCCAGAGGGGCAGAGCACGCCTCCACACGATCAGGGCAGGTGTGGGATGTCTGGCAGGTGGGAGGCACCAACGGGTGGGGCGAAGGCGGCGGAACAATCACCGGCATCAACAGAGCAGAAGGCTGGGGCACCTGAGCCGACGCTGCCGCTGACAAAACACCAAAGGACGACGGCGCCTCACGGAAGCCCTCATCCATGGGGTCGTCGGGCGGCGGCGAGGGCGGCAGGAGCAGTGGCCGCAGGGAGCCTTCTTGCTTGAGTTCGTCCTGGATGCGTCGCAGCATGTTGTTAATGAGGACGCGGCGCTCCAAACTGGGCTCACCAAGCGGCCGCTGGCTGTACAGCTTCATCAGGGAGATGTTGAAGATGGTCTGCCGCTGAAGGGTGTAGGATACCTTGGACAGGCCCTCCGGACAGAAGCCTAGTCCCCCTCCCGCCACCGACGCCTCCAGCGTTTTGCCTTCCAGCCCCTCTTCATCCTCGTCCAGCTTCCGCTTCGCACCTTTACCGAACATATATCTGGAAAACAAAACGTTTAATCAGTTGTAAAGATCGTTGCAGATTGACTTAGTTCAAGTTATTAATTAATGAACTCATCATTTCAGCTTTAATATCAACCAATAATAATAATGATAATAATATAGTCCTGGTTTGGGCTTAAATGACTTCATTTGTATTGTCATGATAGCACATTCCTTTGTGCCAGTCCCTCTCAGTTAGGGTTGACGTACATTATTTATTTGATGTATTTATTGGGTACATTAACAATTCTGGTAAACAGTAGGGAGAACTTTGTTAAAAGAAAATTGACTAAGATATGAGATGTAAATTAATCTTATCTATAACGAACCCTGTTTAAAATACAGGGGTTTCCTCTTGTTGGTCTTTTTTAATAGCTTCCTGTAAAAAAGCACCTCTGTAACAAAAAAAACAAACAACTTACTTCCTTCCTGTCTGGAATACACCTCAAATAATTTTTATACTCCAATTAATTTCACATCTGGCCTTTGGGGTTTTCATGTAATGATTTAAGTCCAGTAGCACAACAAGATCTTGGAATATGATTATCATGTTCAAACCAACATATTCAGCAGTGAAGTTCGCAGGCTGAAACCCAGAAGCTTAAATGCTGCGATTCAAGAAGCTGCTTAAAAGCAACAAGCTGCAACAGTGGATATTAAAAAAAACAACAAAAAAACATATGTTGAAACCAAAAGCAGCTGCAATGGCAGCCTCACCGCTGCACGCACACACACACACACACACACACAAAGTTATGTAATAGCAGTGTTCCCTGCTGTACCACAGGATCATAGGCCAGATTTAAAGCCAAACCCCCTCCATCCTCCTGCCATATTAGAACAGCACATTGAGTTACTTAGTGGGGGGGTTGGGGGGGTACACAACAACGAAGTCTAAGTACCTACAAAAAACATATTCCATCAGTTTAAAAGATCTGTCTAATCTAAGTATCTCATAGTGTCACTGTTACTACGGGGAAACAAAGACAAAAATTAAGAAAAATTAAGACAAAAAAATAAGAAAAATTAAGACAAAAAAATAAGAAAAATTAAGACAAAAAAATAAGAAAAAATGGAAAGAAAGAAAGAAAGAAAGAAAGAAAGAAAGAAAGAAAGAAAGAAAGAAAGAAAACAGGCATTGCTGCAGTATGTTTGAGTCTGATCCAGGCTGACAGGCTCATGTAGCCAGTCGCTGTCTACACACACACACATGCGCGCGCACACATGGCGCATGCGTCTCCTCACACACACACACAACCACACACACACAGGAAGTGTGAGCTGCAGGCCCAGTCACCACGACTGGTTGGTTGCCATGACAAACAGAGTCAGCTGGGAATTCACCCAAAGAGATGACAAAGAATGGGATGGGGGGGTGGGGAAGGGGGGGGTGGCAGGAAGGAAGAGGAGGAAGACGAGGAGGTGGTGAGAGATTGAGTCTTGTAAAAGGTGGGAGAGTAATGAGTAAAGTTCTCTCTGCTGCTGAGGTGCGTTTGAGCCAGACGCTGAACCTCAGGAGGTTTGTACATATGCAGTTTAGTATTATGTAAAAACCACCGGACCAACTGATTTCAGATGAACTGCCCTGTCGAGCCAAATCAATTTCATTTAGATCCAAACTAATCACAAATGTGCCTAAGAGGGTTTAACAATCTGTACAGCAGCTTCTGTCCTGAGAGCCTCTTGTCTTTAGCCTGAGTATCAGCACCAAAAGGCTGAACGAAGAGTTACAACGTGTTCATCAAACAGCTTTAGACGTGTTGGTAGACAGATTCAGGATAGCCGTTTCATCCTGCTTCCAGCCCTTATGCTAAACTAAGCTTAAGGAACCACAGCTGATAAACAGATGTGAGAGTGCTGTCGATCTCCTTATCAAACAGTCAACATACCAACATTTTGAACTATTCCTTTAACTATACATTCAGTTGGCTCATTTAATGAAAACATACAACTAGCAAGCACAATCAACACTATGAGCTTTTATGAGCCACCAGAAGTCAGCCGTTAGCATGAGCATTAACAGCCACAAGGTTCAAAGCCAGTAAGTTCAGTAATTACACATGTGCTGACACGACCATTTAATGCTATAATTACCGTAGCAAAAGTCATCATGGTATTGGCCTGACCGACATATCGGCTAATATTAACTTATCGTAGATATATCAGCCCCTAACAGATGCTTCAACTGCGATTAGTCTCCTTGTTTCGGTTCCTTGAAGGGAAACCTCAAAACAAATATAATACACGTCAAGTCACTTCCAACTTCTTCTCCTCAAAGCAGGGAAACTATTTGGAGCTTCACACTGAACTGTGACGTCTAGTATAGGAAGGCTGATTGTAAACATCTGCAGAATCTCTGATCATCTTGACATTTAACGTGAACTTACTTTATTTAACTTCGATTCAGGATTATCGGTGTTTTTGCAGGTTTTTGTGTCAGAGTTTGGAGCTACGAGAGCAAATGTACACCCCAGTACTGACACTTTCTTATTATCAGCTGCATATCCTCCACTCATTTTAACGCGAGGTGCGCGTGACCTTTACTGTTGACTGCTTGGGTTCCTGCACTGACTGCAGCGGCTCATGGAGCTTCGAGAAAAATGGCGAATCGGAGAGAGACAGAAACAGAGAGCAGCAGAGTTAGTTTCAAAGCAGTTTGCGAGCGTGTGATTGAGAGGCGAAGCAGCTGCGCATGTCTGACTCACTGACTCATGGCAGGGTGTTTAGACTCACACACACACACACACACACACACACACACACACACACACACACACACACACACACGCATACAGAGTGCAGGGCTGACATACCAGAGGTGCCCCACCCCTTACATTCCACTTCATTATCCTCCTCTTCCCTCTCCTTCTCCTCCACCTCTTTTCTTCTTCACTCACATTTTTTCTTTTACGTCTTTTCCATCTTTCTTTTTTCATACTCCCTCTGCCCTTTCCATCCCCCTCCCCTCCCCTTTGCACTGACTGTTAAAGTTCACAGGCCCTGGACACCATCCTACACCCTATGAGCCACATCTAGGTATGAATACAACAGATCATAAATGAGTGGAGCACAGGAGTGGAGGAGTACAGCAATCCAAAATGGAGCTGCGGTCTTCATTCAAGGTCACTGTGACTTCACGCACCACTGCAAACTGTCTCACAAGTAAGCTTTCCCATGAGCATTGGAGCAAAGAGGTAACCAGCTATGATGAGAGGTTAACCAATCTTCCAGTCAGCACCGTTACTAATAGTTTTAAACTGAAGCTCAAAATAATCTTTTTTTCCAATAATCATTCATTTTGAATTGGATATCCATCATACGAGAGGCAATTAACTGTTACCTGTTAAAATATTAATACGTACAATCACTCAGGCATGTTGTGAAACTCAAAATGAAATCCGCAGGTATTTAAATAATTGAATATTTAAGGCATTTTAAGCAAAAATGTTGAAAATGATCTAACTGCAGCTTCTCAGCTGTGAGGATTTTTTTTTGGTCTTTTGTGATCCTAACATCTTTGGTTTTTTGCACTGTTGGTCAGACAAAACAAGACATTTGAAGACATTTTATAGACCAAATAATTGATTGAAAAAAAAATAAGTTAATGACGAAAATAATCATTTGTTGCAATGATTATTTTCCTCTATAAAAATGTGTGCCGATATCCAGCTTTTCTGCTTTGCCTGATCGGCAGCGATCTGATCTGTGAAAACAACATCAGGTTGCAACATTTCTCAAAATAAACACTTCTCTGGTTTTGCCTAAAATATCCCAAACATATACTGATACAAACCCAAAAGCCAACCGCAGAGAGGGTTAACACTGCACAGATTCCACTAGACGACACTTTACTCCGACATGTCTGTACAACCGGTCGTACACCACTTCATGAACCTTTATGAGACGACTGGCAAAGAGTTAACTGCAACTGATAAGGACACAATACAATAGAAAAGTCCAAGTGTGCGTGTTATGATAACATGAAAGGTTCAGGCATGTGGATATAATATATAACATATGAATACGTGGAAAGTATAAATCTAGTCATATAATGAGGCTGTAAAAGACAAAACCACTAGTGATGACAAGTGTGTGTGTATGTGTATGCGTGAGTGTGTGTGTGTGTGTGTTAGCCTGTTAACTGTGCCTGTAAACACACATCAGTGCATAGAGCGTGCAAGAACGGGTTGTAGTGTGTGTGTGTGTGTGTGTGTGTGTGTGTGAGGTAGTGCAGTGTTAGTAGATGGACTCTGCAGTAATATTATGATCCTGTAACCGGATACGCTGGTTTCCATGCCTAAGCTGCACATCCACCCCTCCCCCTCACCTCCACATCGGGCTATTTCAGGTTCTCTGAATGCACAAAGTATGGACACACACACAGACACACACACACGCTACACCGCTGCAGGTAAGATGAATGTATCACTGAGCTGTATGCATACTATGACATATCATCACAGTAGCATGTTGGCATACAGTATAGTCATACCTGTTCCTTCTTACTGTAATGCATCCAGCTCAACACATGAGGATGACACTGTCCAACTCACTCTTCAATATGAGTGTGTGTGTGTCTCCCTCACGCACACACACACACACATAATGTAGAACTAGTAAACACATTCCAGACAAAACCCAGAGGAAGAGATAGTGCGTTGTAGTGCTCGCCTGACTGCGCTCAATAGCAGCTATGTTTCCACACACAACTTAAGATACAGTTACAGCATGGCGATAGCTACTACTACTACTACTGTTCCCACCACCGCTACTACTGCTATCATACATGACAGTGCAGCCATGTACACTAAGATAATACTGTTTTGTTACAGTTGAGTTCTTGCGCCATTACACCTGGTTTTTATAAATAACCGATCATGATCTTAAACCTCGCCAGCTATTTTTCCCCTGAAATTTTTAACTGGCTCTTTTGCATGGGCCTGCAATATAACAGGCAAATTCCCTCCACCTGGAAAACATGTGTCTTCCCCCTCCCGACAGCTGCTCTATCTGTGTTACTGCAAAACCAGAAACACTGCAGCGACAAACTGTTCAAAACTTATCATTAAGGAGGAAAAAAATGAAGTTTCAAAATGATCATTTAATAAGTTTTTTTGCATGAAGTGGCTTAATGCAGCAGTTTTTGCAGACAACCTTTAATGTTACAATATGGTTGTGACTATGAGTTATAGCGTTAGAGCAGCATTAGTATTAGCTACATTAATTAATCAATAACAGTATCACTAAATTGAACACGCTTTTAATTTCAAATATGCTGAAACGTGTTCAGAAGACGGACGGACACACGGTTGGCGAAAGTCAGAAGGTAAATAAATAAGCCAATCATGTGGCTGTGTGTGTGTGTGTTTGTGTGCGTGTGTTTTCTCTCATAGTGACCACGAACACTCACATGACACAAGTCAGCTGGGTATCACACAGGGAATTCACTACGATCTCTTACATAATGACGGACCTGGTTACAAAACACCCCAGCTTCTACTGCACAACACGCAGCATCCCATTAATGAAAGAGACACTGGTGTGAGCGCCGGCACAGGAGGGAGCGTGTGAGTGACGACTGGAGGGATTGTGATGAAGAAAATCTTTGATAAAAGAGAGCGGACTTGCTTTTGTAAACAAAAACAAAAAAAAGAAAATGATATTAGGATTCATTGTTGAGAGAATAAACAGCTTTCTGCAGTGTCTACAGTTAGTTTAGAGACTCGTCACACACACACACACACACACTCTGGTTCAGATTATTAATTTGTAATTTCTTTCTCAACTCATGTTGAAACTACAGTCACCAGTTTAAAGCTGGAACAGTTTCATCATTTACTGAGAAAATGAAGTGGCAACTTATTATTTTTTTATTATTATTATTTAAATAATTGAATCATTGTTTTAGTCATTTTTCCAACCAAAGTGCTGAAACGTCACTGTCAAATGTGATTATTCGATGCATTTGCTGGTCATATATAACGATTTATTCTGACATTTTATAGACTAAAAGATTAATCTCTTAGTCAAGAAAATAATCAGCATATTATTTGATAACGAAAATAATTGTTAGTTAGCAGCTAGAGTTGAACGATATGTAAAAAAAAAATCAAATATCACAATATTTTTGACCAAATAACTTGATATCGATATTGCAACAATACTGTATGAATGACTATTACTAAAAATGTACATAATGACGGTTTTGATCATCATATATCATATATATATATATATATATATATATATATATCTCAATCACTTCACTTCTACTTTGTGTTTGTTTTCAGTCACCATGAAATCCAGATTCTTAATAAGCTTTTACCATCTTTTTAAAGTACAATGTTATTTAAAGGGACATGCCACTGCTTTGCACAAAGTTCACATCATGTAATAGTTTTAACACAACTTCTACAGTCACTCACAATAACAAACCAATTACATGCAAAACAAGTGAGTGTCCATCTCTGGTTTCTGTATTTACACACAAAAACGTTTCCCTCTTTTGCTCTCGCTCTTACTCACACACACTTAAGTCTATAAATAAAAGGCAGAAGAAGAGAGCAGATTTAGGTCAGCAGACGTGTCTACATGCCGTTGAGCACTCCACTCTTCCCACTGAGCCTCTTCAGGGAGAAAACACAGCTTGACACTTTTAGCGACAGAAGCTCGGAAAACTAAAGAAATCGACAGCGCTGATACGTCTGGTCACTGGGTGTGTGTGTGTGTGTGTAGTAATATCCGCCTTATTACTGCAGTATATCTACCTCATTACTGCAGCACCCGGGGTATCACAGCAGTATCGACCTTATTACCACATTGCCCACCTTGTTACAGCAGCTTCAGTGCTGCAAGTGTCATCATTTTTTTTCTGCCGGCAGCACCCTTATTACTAAAGTATAATCCTCATGAACGCAGCACAAGCCTTGCTGCTGCACCGGGAGCCTTATTACTATCCCTACTTATAGGAAGTCAGCTAGTGAAAGTATACAATACAGAGCAGCCCTCGTAGGATAGTGGAAGCAACAGAACTCGCATCTCATTTGAGAGTTTGAAGGCTTTGAGATTGACAATAAAAGCCTGCAGCTGCCTGTGAGGATATATATGTTACACTGCACCCAAAGTTGATCAAAACACACACATATACATATATATAGTAGCTGGTTTAAAATCTTAGTTTGTTTGTTTGTTTGTTTTTATCTGGACTCTTGGGATCTTGGGACCTCCTGAAACGAAAACTTCTCTCCCTTCTGTGTTTATCTGCTCATCTACAGCATAGACACTTGTATAACTGCTATATGTACCAACTCCTACTCAGACAGGGGGCTCTTGATCATACAGGGGCGCTGGTGTGAGTCTATATTATCATGAGTCCTTCTTGAGAAGCCTGTGATGTGACTTGCGGGTCAACATCAGAAAGTGAAGAGACGCTGGTGTCATTAGAAGAGCAGACTGCTGTGCTGTGTTGTGGTGCGTGTTACGAAACTCACCACAACACTGGAGACCAAATCACATTCATGTACACTATAAAAAAAAACAGTTCACTACCTCTCAGCAGGTTTAAAGGTAAAAAAAAAAAAAGCTTCATTTAAAAAGGTCAATGAAAATGAAATAACATACAGTATGTGTGCTTCCATATATTCTATTCATGTGTCTCTCAATACATTTTCAATGAATGCTGTTGACATGTAAGAGCATTTACACAGATATTGGGGTCATTTTTAAGTCATTTTACACACTTCTTCTGATATTTTAGAATAGCCAAACTATAGCCAAAGTTTTTTCTTTTTTTTATCACAGCACCGTGTGCCGACGAGTGAGTGTATTTTTTTGTGAAGCAGTCGATGTGTTTCGAGTAAATGAAAAGTTTATCAGACAGACTTTTCTGGTGAAGTGGCGGCCACTGCCTCCGCTCACACAGAGACGGAGGGGTCAAGTACTGGCAGATATTATCTGTTTAATACGAAAACTTTTCCAAGCGGACTCCTCTACACCAACAGCACTGCTGGAAACACCAGCCTTCACCGCGTCTATTATTCATTATATGTAACACTGCCTCGCCGTAGTGTGTTTCCACGGCGTGTTTTTCTTTCTTTCGCTTTTTGAAACATAGAAACGGTGTCTTACCACGTCCAGGTCCGCCGGAGTTTGAAAGAGAAACATGGATAGGCAGCGGGGTATTTAAACAGTCCTGTCGGCTACGGAAAAACAAACTGTCTTCGCTCTCGGAGACTCTGTCACACAATGGCGCTGATAGGAGGAGAAACTAACTGCCTCCAGCGCTGCTGCATTCAGGAGCTGCGGGACAAAGCACCCGCGATGCATGTGCGCTGCACATGCTGAGGTCAAAGTCCTGCAGTTATTGGTGTAGTAGTCTAAATCCACGCAGAAAGAGGTCACAGAGACAATAAAATGTAAATATGACAATTCTGCATTGACTATGTATACATATATGGGAGTTTACCAAGTATGTAATATTTAGGTGACGGAGAGCAAAATAAAATCTGTGACAATCTACATGTAACATCGCTTTTGCCTGTAAATTGTAATGTTTCACGGAAAGTAGTGTAGTAGAATATGTAGTCAGTTTAATCTCGTTTAATAAATAAGGCTATAAGCTGCATTTACACGCATCTCTATGAATATACAGTTTATCTGGCATTTGGCTCTTATTCCTTTTGAGTTTTAATGCATTCATAGTAAGTCACTTTGGACAAAAGCCTCTTCCAAATTATTGTAAAGTACTAAATGTAAAGAGTACATCACTGATGGACACATGTGCATGTTCCTTTGGTGTTCAAAGTCAATCACCCAACCAACTAATCAATTAATTAGCTTTCATGTTTAAGCTTCAGTCTGTGGTGGACGTTTATGCATTCCTCAGAAGTTGCCCTCTGGAACCTGAAGGCAACAGCTGCAGACAGATTTTAGTCCTGAATGTATTTATATTCCACAGGTGCATTAAAGCTTTTGACTTGCTCGAAACACAGACTGCACTCCTTAGGTAACAGCAGCTGTCCTTGTGTTTTGACATCTTACCAACATCTTATCAACGAAACAGCAGCATAATTACGAACCGTGTCAGAATCCATTTTGTAAAGCTAATCGGTTTACGAGGAGCAAGTGAAGGCAACAGGAGAAGCTGAAACCGAGCAGCTGCCCAAGAGGAGTGACGTCGACAGCTTTGCTCCGCCCACACACGCGCGCACACCCACCCACCCACACACACACATACACACACTTTTTTTCTCTCTATCTCTATATAAGACCATTCAATTAGGCAATAGCAACAGGCATTTTGAAACAGTTAAAGCTATGTTCACATTTAGAACTGTAATTCATGCCCTTACATGAATAGCCCACAAGTGCTGTCTTATGATTTTATTTCCATACCTCTTATTAATTATGTAATTCAGTAGATGTTTTTACTGTCTACTGGTATTTAGCCTTTTTCCACTATGACATACTCTAAACTTGCAATCATTAATTTATCCTTTTATTGATGTCCACTGGATTGATGGTGCTGCGTGGCTGGTTCGTGATGCCCGTTGTAACCCGCAGCAGCAGACTGCAGGATGAGCTCCAGTAAACTCAAACAAAACGCAACAGAATCTGTCAAAGCAAATGGGCATCTCAGACCATTTTCACCCAGTTGTGCACCGATACACTCACAGAAACAATACAAGTCTCTCTATTTGTTCAGACAAGCTGTCTATTCTCCAAGTAGACTTTGATCAACTTGCTGTCATGCATATTTCCATCTACTGGAGTCCAGAGTTTACAGAACTGAATTGTTGGGTAAACAACCTTTAGGGTGTCATAGTGCACTAAAACTCTCCCAGTCACACCAGACAGTGGCACCGAGAAACGTATCCACGTCTTTGTGAAATATTTTGTTCTTAAAGCTCGGTGATGTGCTGACTAAGCACAGGGTTGTTTGGTGGCTAATGCTAATCACTTAACTGCTCTATACTGTGCTGTTTATTCCACCCAGGCATTTTATCCTCAGCATTGCACATCATGTCATTTATTTAGGTTTGAGACGTTTGTAGCATTTATTCACATAGAAATACCCTCAACTGTATCTCACGGTGACAGAGTCAACTTATAGCACGTGGCTAATTTTCACTATGTTAAATGCCACTCACTTGCGCTAAAAACTTTAGCAATCTAAAAGTCCACCAGCTGCAGCGCTAATAAGTTCCATGTAAAATCCCATTCAGTTATGCTGTGTTAGCTAAGTATTAGCGACTTATGATCTGAGTTGAACATAGCCGAAATTAGCATCAAGGCTAGCAGACATTTTCTCTAGTTAGCGACACGCTAGAAGCTGACTCTCTGTCCCTGTGAGATCTCCTATGTTCACAGCTTCATACTCATATAGTAGGTTTGTTAAAAATCGCCGATATATTCAATAAGACAAGCCTACATTCAAATATAGAGTTTTCTTAAAGACGGTAAAAAAGCTTGGTTGCTAACGGGAAGTTCGTCGAGTTTATTCAAAAGGCTTGAAATGTTAGTACCACGATTCCTGTCTCATTACAAATCAAACTATTCCTGTTTTATGGAGCAGTTTATACTCTGACAGAGGAGGAGTGTTAAAATAAAACCGGATGGTGCAACACAGTGAAGAAGCTAAAATAGTTTATAGTAAGCATTGTCATGACGACTTGCTTTGTCAACGTACACCAAAGTTAAATTTAACGTCAAACGTTCACACACATATATTTCACCCGTTGAAGTGAATCTACTAAGCGTTTTAATTGGAAGAATGAATGAATTTGCAGTGATTTTTTTTTTCATTTTAAAAACAAAAAATCTGTGTAATCAGACCTGCAGTCATCACTGACTGAATGTTTCATGTGCAAGATGCACAACCATTTTATCGGTCAGTATGGCAAGCATAAGATTTTTTATTTTTTTTAATAAAATGATAAAAGTGACTCAGTATAACGGCGTATTCACTGCAGACAGCAGAGCTTATGGTAACTAATAGCCAAATAATATAAAAAAAACAAAAGTATTGTCATTCTTGGCAACATGGAGTCCCGATAATCTCCTGGTATCAAATGTTCACACACACACAAATTAACCTGCTTGAGTAAGGCTAACAGGCAGGTTAGCATAGCGTCTGTGTTGAATGGAGATCTGATTATAGTCCTGTGTTCATCTCGCTGGACCCCGAGTTGAGTCATGAATGCCGAGCAGCGAGGAGGAATGGCTCTAAATAAAGATTTCAGGTCAAAAACAGGAAATGGCTCAGTGAGCAGCGAGGGCAGGGCCATAGCAACACCAACTGGAGAGCTGCACCCACAACATCCCTCCCTCCCTCTATCTGTCTTTATTTATTTCTCCCTCGCTGGTCTTTTCTTTCCCTCTGTGTGTAAAACCTGCCTGTTCCTTGTATTTCTTTGCCTTTCCGCTGTTGCCTTGTTTTCACTTCACTGCATCTGCCCCCCCATTCTGTCCATTTACCTTATTTTATTTAAGTTCACATGTCTCTGTACATGTATTACATGTATTATGTGCGTGTGTCACTGTAGTGTGAACCTGACTTATAGCGTGTTCACTCCACCCCGCTACATGTTGCATCCACCCATCTCCATGTTACACCTTTGAGCGGCAACGCACAGCATTACGACGGTCACCAGAATTGTCCGCTGAACATCATGTTCCATTTATACTCACTGTGACACACAATTTTTTTTTTTTTTTAATATCATCACAGTCTATAAATTGACACAGACACAATAGCAGAAAAATCCCACAGTGACACACACACGCAACCACACCAGAATAACTGATTAATACCCCATGCGAGGGTGTGTGTGTGTGTGTGTTACTTATCTGTTTTCTTTCTGCAAATAATGCATTGGTCACATACTTTATTGCTTATTTATCCCAGTAGTAAAGAAAGCATTACAGGCAACTGTGTTTTATTTGCATTATATAGCGAGTAGTTGGGCTTCATTTTGAACAGAAAACTGAAGGTCCAGGGTTGTTTTTTTTTAAACTTGAACCGCAGCAGGATATCTCTTTTAATCTGTCTCTTATAGGACAACTCAACTCAGCTGAAGTGCGCTACTAAATCACTGGAGTAACCCTTTGAAATCCAAATCCATAATCAGCAGATCGACAACCAGATTATGAGATTGCCATCTCTGAAAAAGCAGTTGATTGTACTGTAGAGGGGGTGGACACAATATTATGAACATCTCTAAGACAACCCAGTTGTAATAACACCTACATATGTGAAACTAATAACGTTCAGTTTTTTGTTTGAGCTTGTAAGTTTTATGGCCATATAGTGTACGTAGTTATAGTCAGCATTACATTGCATATGTCTAATACTGTGTCTCCAATCTTATGTATACATTATTATTACTTTTGGGCCCCACGAGTGGACATCTAATACGAAATATACCTTGTATAAGTGTTTGGAGGGTAGTTTTTGAAAGGAAATTAGAGTTAAGGAGTGCAATGAAAAAACACTGCTGATTTCACCTTTGATCCAAACATCACATTCTCATTTTCAATTAGTATTTTATAGCAAGTTGGTGATATAATTGAAAGCTTTTAGAGTTAAAAACGGTCAAAACTGCTGGCAGATTTTGGGGAGGACCAGAGAATAATATTAATACTATTGGATTTGGGGCGTGGCACACCAGCCTAACATGGAACGAGAGGGAGGGAGGGAGGGAGGGAGGGAGGGGAAAGACTCCACACCAAAAACACCCATCTGCTTTCTTACCCATTCTCACTCCTCTTTGTCTCTACCTCCTCCTACTCTCTCTCTTTGTCTTTTTGCCAGTCTCTTTATTATTGTCCATCATTCCCACTCTCTGTCCCATGCGCCCTCCTCCTACCTCAATCTCAAACATACACACACAGGATGTTATATCCTTGAGTGCCATTATTTTATATTATAGTGTTTTAATTAATCAACACACACACACACACACACACACACACACACAAAGCTGGATAGAGCCCGTCGGTGTGTGAAGTGGATGCACACCGTTCATCGGCCCCCCTACACATCTCTCATCGTCCTTTCTTCTCATATCAGTGAGACTTCAAACACTTGTGAAGTGCCTTGACTCACGCACTTCAAAAAGGGGAAGTACAACTAAGAGAAGCGTCGCTGCCATTTCAAATATGCTCCAAAACTGTGCTCAGAACTGTCCCACTAGTGGTTCCTTGTAATGTTAGTGATCTAAGCATTTACACAACGAGATACTAGAAGAAAAGTCTTTCACGGATGTTTACACGAGGCAAACAACCGCCAATTATGTTGTCCTGTAATGTTCTGATTAAGGTGATTAAACTCAACACCAGTCAACTATACTACAGGTGGTGGTGATGCAGGCTTATTAACTCAAGTGCATCGCTGGTACGCAGAGATAACAAAATGCTGCGATTTAATTTGTTCAAGCATGTCATCGAAAGATTACAGCTTCAAAATCACAGCATGCCAATTCACGAGACGCCGTCGTCTTGTGACGTTTGAGAAATGAAATGTGCTGTTAATTCAGGTCTTACGCACTTTGTGATCTATCAATACTAGTTTTCATTTTAGTCAATCCTCTTATCACTTGCGCAATAACAGTTTAAACTTGTTATCCAAACGGCATTTGACAATTCTTTGTTTATCTCAGGATTATGAGATAACGTGTTATCTTAAAATATGATTAGCTACCACAGCTGTTTCAGCATGTGGTACAAACTGGATAGTTCATGCCATGTTGGTTTTGATTATAGCAGAACTATTGGCCCAAATAGTAAAAATTAGTTTCACTCAGCTTCAATCACTGTTCAAAATACACTCTTGCATGCGGCAGTGCGTTTTTGGGAAACTTGTGCAATGTTGTCTGAGTTCGAGCTCAGCTGTGAGTGGAGTTGAGGGGCAGAGGTTAAGACTGGTTTATTCAAGAAAGTGTCCCATTTCTGAATATCATTAGTAATTGAAATATATTTCTTTACAGCCATTTCCAGAACGAATCGCTATAGTCAACAAAGCTAATGGACATTTTCGTTTATATGACCATACAAGCAGGGAAAGCCGATTCTCATAGTTAACTGTGTGAGTTTACAGCTCCGCCATTTGGCATGCAGTGTCACTAAATCAACACACACTGCTTGCTGTGAATGCAGACGTTTACTCAGCAGTTCAGCAGCATGTGTTTGTTTGTTTGAAGTTGCCGAATTTCAGGTCTTATTGCATCCTTAAAAAGGTGCAAAATGTAAGAATCGGTAAATTCATATTCAACACTCCAAACCAATTGGGGGCAGTGTGTTGTGTGTTGTGGCAGAACATCTTTTTAAGGTATCACAGCAGAACTATTTTGGACCCATTTTAAAAAAGTGTGTATTAATACGCAGCTGAAAATAGTCCGAAAATGCGCTGTTTGCACCTGTTTGATTAATATTTTCTAAAATTACTATACTTTTACGTACATTTTAAAGATTTACATCTTCTGTAGGAGCCAGTAGGCTGCCACAAATAGGGTAGAAAAATTGAAAAATATTGGGGGACGGGCTAACGCATTGATGGTTTTGGTCTTTTCATGGGATTTGCTGACAATTAGAGAAACGTAGAATAACACGTCTTATCCTATAAAAGACACTTTACATCTACCCTTGTGTAGAAATGGTAAGAGCCTTTTTCCCTCCATAAAATCACCTTTACTAAAGAAGCCTCCCTCTTCTATGCATAAAGTGGAGAATTTAGGTTGATAGGTCTATAACTAGAAAATTGTTAGGGCAGCCCAAAGCAAACCTTTAATCTTGCAAGAAGAGGGCCTGTGCATTGACTAAAGATCATGGACGAGACACCCAGACAGCAAGACAGAGACAGAGAGAGAGAGAGAGGGAGGGAGGGAGGTGTGTTTACTCATTGCTTTGTGACGCCTCCAGTGTCAGGTGACTTACAGGAAAGAAGTTGTTGTTCTCTTTCTGTCTGTCTCTCTCTCTCTCTGTCTCATTTGTGTCCTTTCTGTTTTTCCCTCTTTTCAGAATTTCTGAGACAAATTGTTCTTCTCTCCCTATTTGCCAACTTTACCGGCATGTTGTTTATCAGACTACCACATAGGAGAGCAAAATGTCACGATAGGACGATGAATCATTCGATTTGAAAAACAGTTACTTTAAAGTTGAAGTCGAATACATGACATTATACGTTATAAGCCACTGTAATCACCGTCTTAGACTTACAGTGAGTACTTTGTTGCATGTTTTTATTGGCTTTTGGTTCGGGGCTATGTGAATAGGTTGACTTTAACCCTTTAATGTGTGTAGAAATATGTGTGCGTGCATGTGTGTATGTATACTCATCCATAGCGCACTGGTGAGTGTGACACATACCGGTGGGATAACTCACTAATAGTCTAGCCGCAGATGAGACATAGATACCTCTGTCTGAGAAAAAAAACTCAACAACAGACTGATGGCAGAGAATTCCTGTCCCACAATCACTAACATAGATTTGACTTTTCTTTCTTTTTTTTTGCAATTTGGGTCACAGGTCCATAATCTTAATAGCAGACGTGGAGTGATGGTTATAAAAGTGGAGGAAGTAGTAATGGTGGTAGTAATACTGGGAGTGATGGTGGAGTGGTGTTATTAGTAGTAAAGGTAATGATAGTCATAGCAGTAGAAAGAGCATAGTGAAAGGTTCAGGGCTGTTGCTGCAGACTCTTTCCGGTATCATTGCATACCTTTGCCATCTTGCCTCTAACAATAAATTCTGCAGCGGTTTTTTTTTAAAGTGCACTTCAAGTCTGAAGTGAACTGCAGCGAAATTTCTGTGAAGGGGGAGATACTGTAGCTGAAAACAGGAAGGTCATTAATCATTGGGAGAAAGCGAGACGACTCTCATGTCATGTCAGACACAAGGAAGCAGCCGCAGCCGGTTCAAGCTTCGGAGACGAGCAGCCAGGAACTACAGTTTAGCTGGTTATTCGTCTTTTGCTCTCAGATTTTCCACCCTCCAGCAGCTCCATTTCACTAACCCTTCTCTACATTCGAACCGTCCACTGAGAGCTATGTCTCCCTTCTAGCATTGCTTCTTGCTCTTTTATGTGGGGTGCAGTCAGAACAATGTAAAAAAAAAAAAAGAGCTGGAAATGATAGGCCAGAGGGAAGAAAAACGCCAGATAGATCACTAAAAAAAAAAAATCATTAGAGGTCACCCTGGAGTGGAAGACAGAGGTTCCCCCCGTTTCATGTCAGGGGACGCCCCCAAACAGAACACAAAACTCCAAACCCCATTTAGGAGTTATTATCAAACATCATCTCTGATTTGTTAGTGTTAGATGTCCTCACTGAAGATACATTTAGTCATTTTGTCTTTTTATGTAGCCGATCATCTTTACTGACGATGACGAGCATTGTGGGGGTTTTTTTCTTTGTTTATCACAGTGTGGAAGATGGGAGGGAGACAATGTAGACAGAAAAACCTGAAGGAGTCAACGGTGCCATGAAAAGAACACAATCCCTCACCGGCTTCCCATCTCTGAACAATGATTAACTCTAATGATTATTTTCATGCTTATTTGTTTTGAATGGCTGTCAAATACCAAAGAGATTCAATTTATAGTGAGGTTAAAAACAGAGGAGAGGACCTATTAAATCAAAGGGTCCTGTTATGACACAAGTGTAGCTATTAATGATCTTCTCTAAAATACATCTTTCTATTAGAAACAGAGCAGTTTCTCTACTTTTGCTGCAGTTAGATTACTCTCATCCTGTTTGAAGTATCAGGTTTTGTCAATATACTCTTCTATACTCTTATATGCAAACATTTTATGTTTTTTTTTGTGGTAATCTGATTACTGTAATCCAGTTACATGCAGGGTAATCTATTACTTCTTCTCCTGCTGCTGCCCTCCTACGCCAGACCAGACTGGCTGAGTCAGCTCTGCCGCTCTATCACGATTCAGCCTGACACACTTTCCCTCCCTCTGCCCCTCCACCCCCACCCCCAATCCTCGCCCTCTTTCCTTCATGAATCTCTTCATTCACTCTGAGCTGCGTTCAAAACTTCCTCACCTCTCCATTTTCACCTTCACTCTGTTTGTTTTGTTTGATTGAACTCGTTCCTTCTCTAGTTTTTGCAGTGAGATGTAAACATCGCCCCTTCCACCTCTCCACCGTTTGCTCTCTCTTCTTCTATTTCATTCTTTCGGCCCCCACCCCCTTCCCCCTCCTCTCTCCCTCTCTCTCTCTCTCTCTCTCTCTCTCTCTCTCTGTCGTGCACACTGTCTCCCTCCCTCCCTGCTGGCTGCCTTCAGGGTAGCAGAAGGGAAGTGAATGGCTTCAGCCCTCCCAGCTGGTCCCATCACCCAGCAACCCAGAGCAAAACAAAAGAACACATATACACACACACACACACACACACACACGCACAAGTCTATGAACAAGTAGGCAACGAGCACACACAGACAGGTTCAACAGCAGATGAGTATATGCATGTCCTTAGACACATGCAGACAGATATGCAGATGAATGCACACACACACCCATGCCCCCCCAGACTCACATCCATAAACAGCCAGCCAGCCGTCCCCTGCAGACTCCCACCCATCATCCCTTCCTGCAGACTCCCACCCATCACCCATCATCCCCTTCTCCCCTCCCCAGCGCCCTCTCCAGACACCCAGTCCTTTGTCCACACTCTGCTTTGCACACACACAAAAAAACATATTTGGAGAAAAACAGATGAACATGTGTTGGTCCAAAGAAAAAAAAAAAATCAACACAAAGCGGAGGGTAAATGCACCATTTGTGTGTGTGTGTGTGTGTGTGTTGTGATGGTGCTTACACACACACACACACACACATTCAGATACATACATAAAAACTGCAACCACGCAGCAAAACAGATGCTCGATTGTTATTTTAAATTCTGGAAGAAGCCAAATCACAGCTCAGAAAAACTGCACTTAAAGCCAAACTCCTCTCAGAGATCCTGTCATATATCCTGAGTGTGTGATGATCAGCGCCTTCCAGGAGTTCATTTGTGATGTCCCACCTTTTGTAACTACTTACCTTCCCTCCCTTTTTAACAAACCCCAGAGAAGAACAATTAAACTGTTACAGCCCGCTGGAGAGACCAATAGAGATATTTCAATAATGGTTTAAGTGTTACCATAATGAATGCACCTTAGATAATATCACCATCCAGCTAAATTATTAAAAAACATATAAATGAAATCTGACCAGCATCGGATTAGCCCATTTACGGGACCCCCAGGGTCTTTTAAGGGATTAAACACTCACAATAGAAAGAAACAGAATTCACCTTATTTGCAGTTGGAAAGCTTACAATCTCTGATGTTGAATTATGGCTGATAACCTCCATTTCTATATTCTTACTGAGATATTTTGTTGTTTCTGTATCATATCATCATGATTTTAAGGGACAGCTCTAGCAGACAGACTAAAATGGAGCAGCTATTGCGCAACAAAACAAAATTCATCTTCGTAGAATCAGAGCGGGCGCAGTCAGAGCGGGGCAAATGACTGGAGGGGAAAAACAATCTGGACTACTAAATATTTAGTTTAACTTTCTCCTTCAGCACGATTATCGTGAGCCAAACCAAACCTGTGAGTAAAAACGCTTTGCTTCCAAGCTTCGTCAGCCCGAACCGCTCAAACAAACACGAGGGAAGAAAGTGAAACGGAGTGAGATTTTCTGGAAGCAACACAATGTGGAAAACCTGAGGATGTGAACAGATTCTGCGGCCTTCAGGAACGTAACAGCAAATTGGATGGAACACTGGGGGGAAAATGATCAGAAGTGACTCTAATCCAGCATCATATTCAGTCTAAACACACAGTCTGCGTCCAGGATAGACCAGTCAAACCAAGGCCAGTCCAAACCAGTATGTCCCAGTCATGTCTAATACAGTCTCACCAAACCAAATCCTTCTGTGGCAGCCCAGTCTGGCCCGGATATCTGTTCTAGTACCATTCTCAGTAAACACAAATAAACACAATACAAGACACACACACACACACACACACAGTAATTACACACTAGGACAGTGTGTTCGATGTCGTCCACATTAATTATTGAACAGCAAAAATAAGCCAAAAGTCAGGAAAACTGTCCTCTGCTATCCACACACACGCACACAAACACACACAGTGCATACATCCCCATCTGCATGTTATTACTCTGAATAGTGAGAAACATAAAATAAAAGTGCCAGTATCTGTCACTGTCAAAACAGTAGACAACACAGGATGGTCGGATGGAACGTTCTTTATAGCCAAGCCGTACATACTTGTGACCCATATGTCCAGTGTTGGGCAGTAACGCCATGACCCACCATCTAAAGAGGCCCAACAAACCATCATCCCTAGCACGCTAGATTTGAGGAAATCATGAACATTTTGAAACAATGTCTTTTCTTCTTCTAACTATGTTTTCAATCATCTCTCAACCCTTCAAGTCTGTCTTGCAACCCCTCGGAGGGTCCTGACCTCAGTTTGGGAACCGCTGAAATACACAGTCTGTCTTTGCTGTCATGAGTGAGCAATGCAACATAAAGCAGAGAAACACAGCATACTCAGTCAGAGCAGCAGCCCAGTTTATGTGTATAAACACACACACACACGGCCCAAATTATGATGTTACACACATCATCATCAGTCAGACTCAAACAGTAATCTCCCTAAATGTTACACTGCACCATCGACACATATATCAGCCACTTGAATGGCTGCCAAGATGACACAGCACTGTATAACAAAGTATATAATCATTAAGCTGTAATCATACAGCAGCTGCAAGCCAGATATACAAGTATCAGGACTGGCCTGTGAACGCTCCTCATTCAACATTCACCAAAAACTCAACAATGTAATACTGTGTTAGTAACAGTACAAGGGAATGCATGAAAAACTATACAGGCTGCCCTGAATGTCAAATGTTTACATATATACACTGGATTAAAAAGCACTTTCAGTATTCAGATAATATCTAAGCACACACCCTAAGTGGAAGGGGTTTGAATAAGTACCAAAATGTCCTAAAGACAGAGAAGCTTTGCACACAGTGTTTATTGTATGAACATATAGTATAACTTAACGTACATAATGCTGCTTTGCAAGAAAAAGTATGTGGTACTCAGAAAAGAGTTGACTGAAATACTATATACATATAGCCAACACACCTCAGCTACGCGAATGACATTAAAGGACAGGTTCACCATTTTTCCATTTTGTCTTAAAGCAACAGCCAGATGCCCGTGTGTCAGGTCGGTATGGACATGAATGATTACAGCAAGAAAAACCTGTTTCAATGTTCATTTGTGCCCCTTGACTGTTGATTTAAGGCAAAACTGCAAAGCCATCTTTTAAATGTAAAGTTTCACTTGACTTAAAACATTAAAATAACTGAATTGGATTGTCTTTTGTGTGCAACATGACACTTTTTGATCAACGACTGCTTATATAGCTCTTTAATCCAAAGCGCTTCACAATGTTCCTGCTGCTCACACACACACACACGCACACACACACACACACAAATCATCCTTAGCTGTACTTCAAGTTTGCTAATTAACAAACTTAGTCTTCCAGATTGGCAGCAATATCTCTAAACGTGGGACATCTTAATTAGTCTTCATTTAATCTAAGAAAAACCAGATTGATGGTTTCAAATTTGACACTGTGAGGTCGACACGACTCCATGAAGCACTTTGTGATCATTACTTTTTGATGTATTGACAATCTATGACATTCATCTCTTCGACTTTGATGCATTCAAGAGATGTGACTCGTGTGACTCGTATCATTCAGGACGCTTGGCTGATACCACCTGACAACTAGCATTAGTAGCCTTTTAACCTGGGAACCTCGTGTTTATCATCATTTCCATTCAACATGTAAAAGTCTGGATGTTAAATCATATCTGAAAAATGCTGACATTAACACTACTGGCTGAACACACATGTTGGTTCAAAAAGGAATAATGCTGAAGAGTCACTGATGTATGTGAATCTACGATATTACGTGACGCTTTCAGCAGCATATTCTCACTTGTCACACACACACACACACACACACACACACACACTTACAGAATGGTAGAGAGAGAGAGTGTGTGTGGGTGGGGGTATTCCAACAGAGTACATGATGTAACATGGACTACTACATAGGTAGTGGAGCAGTGAGTCACTACGCTCAGGGAGGTAACATGATAACATCCTGGGCACAGTGCGATTCAACATCTGTGTGTGTGTGTGTGTGTGTGTGTGTGTGTGTGTGTGTGTGTGTGTGTGTGTGTGATGCCATTTTATCAGCACTCACCGCCCACCTCTACAGCTCATTTAGTCTCTGACTTCACATCTGAAAGATTCAATACATGTCAACTACTTTGCCAACGTGTAATTACACATTTTCAGTGTTTCTGTCTATCTATCCTCTCCTCTCTCTGAAAGCATGCTTATCCATTATTAATACTTCGTTTGTTAAGAGGCGTGCTCTGCTCGCGCTGCTCTTCTGATATCTGATCCCCTCTGTTCGTGTGTGTGTGTGTGTGTGTGTGTGTGTGTACTCTATATGTACAGTATATGTGCTTCAGATCTACGCTTGTTTAGTCTCACCTGGATCTCTGAATCCACTGGAAAGCTTCAACAGTCATTAGCAGCTTCTGATGCTGTAGCAATTGCAAAAATGAAGTGCAGCGGAATACAGCGCGTATGTATAATGTTGTCATGAGGCTTGCTCATATTATGAGGCCTGCCCCAAATAACATAAAATAACAATATCTTAATTTTTGATTAAAACATGCTTTTTCAAATAACAACGGGTGGGAATACTGGGCTGGATCAATATAGTGTTACAAGCATAATTAAATATTGAAAGAAAGCAAGATCCACTAACTAACTAACTTTTTCTAGAGCTTTCAACCACATCACCGTAAGCAACTTTTAGCTTAACTTTTAAACTAACACAAACAAAACGTCCTAAAGGTGGTATGGATAAAATCATAAAGGTCATAATAAACCAAACTCCATCTGTTGATGAAGACTGTGTGGTGTTGTTGAAAGCTCCAGAAAAAGAAAAAAAAGACTGACGTTCATGTAATCATGCAGTGAAGCACTTATTATCACATTCACACTACAGATTCACTCTGTAGTCAAAGGCAAAGTATGACATGTCTAAACATTAGTGTATGTAAATCACCTTGTCTTCATAGAGTTTTTCCTCATATATTATGTGTGTGTGATTATTTGAAGTACAGCTGGATTATCTGATACTTGCGCAAAAACAGGAGGTGACACACACACGACTGACTACGAGAGAGAAGAAGGAGCAAACAAGTGAGAAAAGGTGGCGCTTGTGTGAATAATGAAAAGGAGGTCAGTGCCTGAAGGGGTGGGGTGATGGTGAACGCTGAGAATAGAAAGCTGCCACACACACACACACACACACATTAGATCACTTAGTATGATGGTGGATTGACAAGTGATGTTGCATACTTAATTTGCATGCCTACAAAATATTAAGTGTATACTTCAATTTTGTAAAAACATATTTCATCCATTGCTGTATTATGACTTAAATAGTAAAAAAAAAAGTAAAAATACAAGACACTGCATTAACGAAAGAGTTGCCAACGTATACGTAGATTGGATCAAGACATGTTTATCATTTTCACTGTGATCAATTACTGTAAAGTCAAACCATTCAGCACATACAATTAGTATATAAATCAGTATATACATCCTTGGAGTCCTGCACTTATTTGGCAAAAATTGAAATAACCAAAAGGGAAAAAAAAATGTTTTTTTTAAATCACTTTATTATCACAGCACATTGTACAATGTGCTGTGATAATAAAGTGATTCTCCGGGGGCATGATTTTTTGTTTCTGACTTACAGTGTCAGCGTTGGTAATTTGATTGGTGTAATATCTCTGTGGACCGGCGCTAAAATTCATTCCGTATCACTGAAATTCCAGCATCCGCACAGGCAGCCGACCAGCCGTGTTATGATGTTGTTAGCTGTTGCTTATCCGTGTCATATGATTCGGACCGTAATTATGAGCAGCTTTTAATGACAGTTTCCTAGTTATATATCTAAGGCGGAGAATCTGAGTTTTTATGCCACACTTAAAAAAAAAAAAGAGGTGTCAACAAGCTGGTGGCAAAATGGCTGCACAGCTCCCATCGCTGGCAGTCACACCTAAATAAAATCCAATTTTAACACTAATAATATCAATTTAGCCAATTTAAAAATAGCTATACAGGGTTTATTTGCATCTGATTTCACTTGGTAAATATTCCAAATACATAACAACTGGAAAAAAAGGTCAGAAAAAAAAAAACACTACATGGGCACTCAGCCTTAGCTTAGCATTAGCTAATCACTTTGCTAAGTGGCTAGCTTCCTACTTTCTGAGTGGAAAATAAACACAACAATGTGAATATTGTAAAGAGACAGATGGTTTGTGTAGGCCAATTGTAAAGGGGAATTTAAAAAAAAACTTTGTATCAATGTTAGCAGGGTATTTATGGTCTATTACGTACCCCAGGTTTAGTTTACAACACATTTCAACTTGTCCAAAAATGTTTTATGGTTTATTTTTTTTAAAAATGGAAAAAATATGCTACAGTATCTTCTTACTCAAAAAGTGAAAACAATTCAAATGTCAGGTTTCAAGTTTCATTTTGACATCTTGTATCCTCTTTGTTAACCGTCTATTCCCGAGAGAAAAAGAATAAAGTTCACATTTTCATTACTTTTCTATCAAAAGAAACACATACAAAACACTGAAGCTCTGTGGGGAAATTCAACAATAAAACTAAAATAACAGACTTTTCGGGTGCATCTTTATCGATCCCTTTTAATTTGTAATACTGCAGTAAGGGCTCAACCAACCAACACAAGGTTAAAAGCAATATTTCCTGGCGCTTAAAGAAGACGGTGATAGCTGGTGAACAATAGCTGATGGGAGTCACAGTGAGCGGTCCAGTATGACATTCAACAAATGGCAGTTAGAGCCCAACATGATCTGCTGCACCTCCGCCTGCTGACCAATAAGCCCCCGCACACGACACATTTAAAAGGATTATTCTGAACTTGAGACTGTTGAGACTGAAACACGCTCCTTTACCCAGAGGTCTATATTAACAAGCTTAATACAGCATTTACCCCCAGAGAAACAGAGCAGAGACTCGGAGGTCCAGGGTCATGAGATAACCCTGTTTATAGGAGAAATTAGAGGGGATACCTGTTCCCCCGTTAGAGCCAGTGGAGTGCAGTGGAGTAATGCCAGTCCTACTAAGGGATTATTGTGTGGTGATGCTATCATCGCAACCACTCTCCCACTGTCTATTTATAGTTCACAGAGCTCTCCCTCTCTCTCTGTCTCTTTCAGTCTCTGTCAGATTCTCCATACTGAATGCCAAATGCATTAAAAGGAGAAGGTCAGAAAAAAACAGAACGGCTAACCAGCAGTTACTGGTTTCAAACCCAAGAGAGGAATACAGCACCTGTCCCCGATCCTTCATAGAGCTCCATTCTCAAGTTGGTTGACTTGATGTGTTGCACCCTCCCTCCCTGCCCCCGCATATGACACTCATGCATGCAAAATTTTCACCACAAGAGTCAGAACACGTCGTATCATATTCACGGGTTGATATTGGTGGATCTCATTCAGGCCTATTTAAAGTGCGTGAGCAAGTCTGAGTTCGGTGTCCTGCTGGCAGCCGCAGGTACACCTTTGAAAACAGCCGTGTGCTTATTGTTTCAATGAAGCATTTCGACCTGCATTCACAGCACGTGTTGACTGGTTTATTTGAACTAAACTAAATTAAATGAAAGATTTGACTTTCTGGGAAATATGCTCATTCACTATTTTGCAGTTAGAGTTAGAAGATCAACACCATCCTCCTGTCTATACTGTCCGTACCTGGAGAAAGCAGTCAGGTTAGCAGCAACAGCGGGACTGGCTCTATCCAAAGATACCAGCACCTTTAAAGCTCAAGGTCTATCTAATTTGTTTAATCTGAAATATATATAAATGATTCACCATTTTATGGGGCGTTACATGACAGACTATTTCTTGGCCAGGACCAATAACTTCCAGGAGTCTTCACTGGTTGCCTGGCAACTGCTCCCAAGAAATAGTCCCATACATAACCCCTATAAAACAGCAAATTGTCGTTTTTACAATTTTAGGTGTAGTCAGGCTAGCTGTTTGCCCCCTCTTTACAGTCTTTATGCTAAGATAACATAACCAGCTACACACTCCAACTACATATTTTCCCCAAAATGTCCCAAAACTATTTCTTTAAATTCAGTTCACTGGTGAGAACAAACATGCCCTTGCTTTAATTTGTTCTTGTGAAATTTCTGAGTTCAGTTCAGTGTGACAAGATAAAGGCATGCCATTTTTAGCATATTTGATCTTTGATTTTTTTTTTTTTTTTTTACATAAAAAGAAGCAACAGCCAAGAAAAAAACTGAAAGACTCTTGTCTGGAAATCAAAGCAAATCCTTGAGGGCATCATCGGGGAATACCATTCTCTGTAAGACTATGACAACTATGATTTCTACTGACCGGATCAGTGTGGGCTTGGAAATTGCACTTAAGTAAAAGATTACAGATGTATTGTAGAGACTTGACCATAGTCTGAGTCTCCAGTGTCTCAGACAGAGACAGTGAACGCTGGATGGCTGCTGATTCTACCTGCCAGACGGGCCGCAGCGTCTGAGCCCCGGCCCGGGAACACAGACGACCGTGGCACCTTAATCTGGATTAGCTGCTAAATTAGAAACCTGGTTGCTTGTGTAATCCCGACAACAAACTTCCTGCAGTTCCCCGAGGCCATTTGATGGGATTCTGGGCCAGGCCGGGCCAGCCTGGGCTAGACAGAATGACTAACTTATGAACTGCTCATAAGAAAACTACAATGAAATATCATTTCATAAAACCAGAGAGGAAAACATGACCTCATAGTACTTTTATTAAGTACTATAAACACACAGAGAATATATATATATATATATATATATACCAATATACCATAAAGTATACTTAAAATAATAATCACACAGTCGTGCAATAATTTAGCCAAAACTAATTAATAATAAAGCACGTGTAAAAACACCAGTGTGTGGTGACAGATCAGGTTCAAGTAGGGGATGCTGGTTTGCACTGGAGCATCATATCAGCAGATTAGGATGTGTGTGATCTTATAAAGACAACTTGGTTATGTAATGCAGGCAGCAGCAGCAGCAAATGTGCGCTGATTCCCTCGAAGCGACAAGAGAGAACATGAATGGAAACCTTCTCCAAATGCGCTCCCTGAAAAAAATCTAGCTGGTTATTGATACCGCCTCATGATAAAGGAGCATAGAAATGAAACCGCGTGAGCTTGTTAATTGTTTTCCAGCCTTGTGCTTAAATTCGGCATACACACAAATGTGCCAAAAAAACAAAAAAAAACATCAACAAACAAACATATTTTCAGAAAATCCAAACTTTCAGAATTAATTCATGATGTTCTTTGCGGCGGTTTCAGCAGGGAAACAAATCTAATGGGTGCAGGGCATCTGAAACTGGAAACTGTATGATGATCAAGTCGTATTTGGTGTGTCAGGTGTATGCCGATTTCAAAAGCGACAGTTAAATGTGTAAAAAGTATGATACATGTTGTTCGTATGTGGATGAACTTGAGCGAAATGAGCGAGAGACCCCTTAAAACAGCCATTTCTCCGGTGCAGTTTGGTGGAACACCGTCAACGCATCGATACAATGGTGCGTAACGGGAATTCCACGCTGCGCTTTTCCTCTTGTGAACGCGTTGACTGATGTGGACAGACAACAACTGTCCATTCATTAGACACACAACCTGTCTTATGTTTACCTATGCCAAGAGCTACTTTCTGTCAATGTCTACAAACACGAAGGACGTCAACAATTTCACACACGATTAGGTTTACAGAGAGAGAGAGATACACAACTTAGAATCACAACCAACATACACCGGACACCGCCGTGGAAGAGTTCACATGCAGTTTAAGACACTCACCCTCTATGGCAGATCCGTCCAGCACGGTGCTAAAGTAGAAAAATAGATTTGAAAAGAAATGGCTCGAGAGACTGTGTTTACGACAGAGAACTGTTGGGATCTCTATTATCTAATTTACCTAAAAAAAAATTAAAGTGATGGACCGCGTTCAGGCTCAGTCCGACGTCTCCAATGTCACAGATCGCGGCCAATGCGAAGTCATGTAAGAACTGCCAGCCCGCTGATGCATTCAAGTGCCAAGAGACAGATAGTAAATACGAACATCCTACTGCTCTGCCCGTAGGCAAATGAAACCATAGTTGGGATTGAGATTTTAGATGGTAAATAGCCACGATTAGGCTATAAATTATAGGTGTTTTGGTTGCCATTGGCTACAACACGAATGACTTTGACATGATAACTAAAGAAAATGCAAGGTGTAGGCAATAGAGGGATAATTTAACATTTATTTAACTTCCTGAAATTCTGACATTTCCACCAAAAACCTTTTTACGCGAATTCAACACAAAACGTAGTAATTGAGGTCTATTTAAAAGGGGTAACGCCCTCTTTAATTTCCTGTAAAACTTGTCCTGCTGGGGAAATGTGTCACTATTTCCCTCCGTGTAGGTGAAGGCCTAATTCTTTAACACGAGTTTTTTTTTTTTTATCATCCTACTGTTCCCACAGTCCGTGAATGCATCAGCGGGCTGTGGCGTGTGCGTGTGACAGACATGTCGTGCGGTGACTCAGAGCCGAGTCACCGCACCATCGTGTCCCGCCCACACTGCGGTGGCGGCCAATCGCGATCGTGCAGGAACAGGGAACAGCGGTGAGCAGTCACGCGCACAGTGCACAGTCCCGCGGTGTGCGGTTTAAAGGGCCGCCAGACTCTCAGCCATGTACGGAAATCATTCCTATTAACCATTAAAGGCCGGTGGGCCAGTATAGATACAGAATGTACAGAATGAATACAGGAAAGGAACAACACCAACCTGTTTCCTAATCACTGAAACACCACACTCACACCATTCGAGGATTTTAATAAGAATCCAAAGAAGCCAAACTCCCCTTTACTGTGCATGTGGCGATAAAAGCTCTTCAGACCTCTAAATATGAATGTGTGAGTGTGTTGATACCACTGGCAGTATAAGATACCCAGTGTGTCATCATCATTCTTTCCTTCAGACAGTGTCAGCGTTCATCCTTCAGGTGACTGAAAGAAATCTTTCCACAAACCTGACCAAATTCTATGTGGAGCTTACCCTTCTTCCGTTCAACAACTGGTTGCAGTAATGTGCCAGGAGCATGTAGCATGCAGCAGTAAAGGCAGAGTACGAGAAAAACACTGTAAAATGTTCCTTTAAAATGGCTTTTGCAGATGTTTTATGAGGAAGAAGATGCGTTAAGGTATTTGTTTGGGCCCACAGGTGAAATAAAACCTATGTTGTAATACAGTATAAGGTCTCCATGGTACTGTAGAGATTACAGACTCATATACTGGTGGATTATATTAATGTTATAGTGGTTTTCTTTTTTTCAATCATAAATTCTCTCTGTTCAGTAGTATTATTTGCTCAGCTCCACATTAAACCAGTCAGCTGCAGGTTTGTCTGAATGCACACACACACACACACACACACACACACACACACAGAATAGATGTACATACTGTAGATCCTACACATGGAGGGTGCTTACTGAAGGTGTGCTGCCCTCTGCCTCCTGACATGGGAGGCAGCCTTCTGCTCCTCCTGCTATAACTGCTCCATCTGGTTTACACCCGACCCTGCACCTGCTTTTTCTCACGTCTCACAGTTCCACAACCATCCAATAGTTTAGCCAGCATTTATTGACAGAGGAGATTGTAAACTCTTGATTTGCATCGACCTCTACTGGCAGTCAGGGAGAACTGCAACAACACTGACAGTTTATCTCTGTAATAGCTCCTGTTCCTGTTCAGAAAATAAACTGACAATGAGAACATTGATCCAGCAGATGTCACTTTGTGTGTGTTTTCCCTCTAAACAGATTACAAGATGAATAACCAGTTTTAAATACTCACTAAAGTAGGAATATATTTAAATTACTGCCCGTTTGTTATGTTTGTGGATTGAAATGTTAGAGTAATATTCAAACAAAGTTTATTAGATTTGATCTTTTCATTCATCAATGGAAAAAAAAGTACATTGATATACTGACAGCATATGAAGCTGGTTTAAAATGAAGATATTGAAATATATACTGTAAGTTTGAGCAGTGGTAGAAAATACTGGAGTAGTTTACTATTAATAGTATTTCCACTTACTTCATATTTCAGAACTACATTTCAAAAGAGAAATATTGTACTTTTTATTCTTCCACATCTGTATGGTGATTATAGATTTAATTTTACCTGATCAGCATATAAAACAGCATGCATCACTACACTATACACAACATGTGTATCGATATAGTCTTTTAAGTACATCTAGCTGATCATATTTCTGTACTTTTTAAACATTTTGAATGCAGGAGGAATGCATAGTGTGGCATTGTTACTTTTCTTAAGTAAAGGATCTGAGTCATTTTTACACCACTGATCTGTAACAACTTGAAATTATGTCCATAATAAAACTACATTCATGTCCAGAAGGTAGTAGAAGAAGAAGAGGAAGATGTGTTTTTCTTCCCAGTCTTTTGAATTCTTAATATGTCTATGCCATGTCGACTTATAATGTAAAAATATATTGAATATATTATATTAAAAATATAACCCCTACACTGTTGAGACTTCAAACATTTTTTTGAAAATCAAATTGCCACAAACGACACATAATACATAATACGTTACGCAGTGGAAGGCTTCTATCTGCTGGCGTGAAAAGTAAAAATTCATGACGCACGCAGAGAGGTGAGACTCCTCCGCGGACAGTTCCACCACTTTACGCACGCAAAACGAATTCACGGCATGGATGACATCTGGAAAAGAATATACATCAGTGTTGGTTTAGATCACTTCAATTAACAAAACGTCATTCAACATGTTCACTACGCTGCGCAAACGCTATAAACCCATGTACGTCCGTGCGTAAAATGGTTCGCTCCACCTGCAGTCCTGTGGTCTATAAGCTCCTGCAAAGCTCTTTAAGTCCTTCAGTTTTATCTCTGTCTCACGACAAAGATGAGCTTCGGAGACCGCTACACCTCGTCCTCCTACAGGAAGATTTTCGGGGATTCTCCCAGGTTTCCCGTCACCTCCTCTCGGATGAGCAACGCCTCATCTCGGGGCTCCTCGGGCTTCAGGTCCATGGCTATACCCCGCAACAGCGCGACGTCCATGGGCTTGTACAGACGGGTCGGCCGCTCCTCCACCTCCTTTTCTTTGATGCCGTCTGACTCCCTCGATTTGACCCAGACCTCTGCGGTTAACAATGAATTAAAAGTAATTAGAACCAACGAGAAAGAACAGCTGCAGGTAGGTGTGAATACAATGACATGGAAAGACAAAATGATTCACTTTTGTACGTTGGGTCACTCCACAAGAAATACAGATTATTTGAAACTGTTCTTCATAATCATAATAAAAACCCAGTAAAAAAAAAACATAAACCTTAACTTTACCACAATACCACCTTTACAGTTACCTTACAAAATATCAGTTTATCAAAATTGTTGTTGTTGATTTTCTGTCAATCAATTAACTAATTGTTTTAGCCCTAGAAATTATAACAGTCCATGTATCACAGAAGCATCAGCAGGGAAATAAAATAAATCATCATTTATCTAACTATAAAGGAAGGACTCTGTCTGTTTGTCCTTCGCATATCTCAGGAACCATTTATCTGACTGACTTCACACTTGACGGGCGTATTGCTGAAGACCCAATGATGTGCACTGCTGAATCATATTTGGTGCGGACACCACTAAATATTATTAACAAATAATAAATATAAATAAATAAGTGAACAGCGAGCCTCTCTCGTCAGACAAGGCATGCTCTGAAAAGAGAAAAGTAGACAGCGAAAAACATTTGTATACGTGACATGTTTAATATTAATAAACTCTGAATAAACATGTGAACAGCGAGGTGCTGAGCTCTGTGGAGTGTCCTGCCCAGGAGTAAAAAAAAGAGCGGGGTGGTGAAGTGTTGACTGTCCTCCGTTGCTGGTGTGGAGCATTTTTTTTGAATCTGGAAATGAATTTGGAGTGGATATCTTACTCAGGGTAAAATTGATTGATTTGAAATTTGCATAACGCCTAACTGGAAATGGTTAAATGACGCACGTAATCGTCAAAATGGCCTCTCTCATTAGGTCATTGAAAAGACTCTGATTAAGCCACTGCACGTTACCTACCTAGCAACAAACATTATTAGCCAAAGTTAGCAACTAGCTGGTGAACAGAGTGGAGCATTTAGCAGCTAGATATTTCCCTGACCAAAACTGAGCTAAAAGAAAAGAGACTGGAATTAAACTCATCAGATCAACAGAAACACAATTAGCATTCAAATGAATGCTTATGTTGACCCTAAATAGCCCAAAAAAAATCAATCAATGCTGCTTTAAGCTTATAGTACAGCTTTATTTAACTGTGTGTTCAGAATTATAGTCAGTAAGTAGATCTGGAGGTTTGGGTAGCTGTAGCCACAGGAACTTTCATCGTCAAACATTTGATCATAAACATGAGTTTATCCTGTTGTTCAGGGTCTGAATGATCGCTTCGCCATGTTCATTGATAAAGTCCGCCAACTGGAGCAGCAGAATAAAGTGTTGGAGACGGAGCTAGTAACACTGCGGCAGAGGCAGAGTGAGCCGTCGCGCCTCGCTCAAATCTACCAGCAGGAGATGAGGGAGCTGCGGTCACAGCTGGAGGAGCTGAACAGGGACAAGAACCGTATCCTGATTGAGAGGAACAACATGGAGGATGAACTGCTGGTAAAACCACTGATTGATGTTACCCTCTTGATCTTTTTCTTTGTGTCATCTAACGTGTCATGTCATCTTTAATATCTTCTATCTTTATTTTTATCATCTTTACTTTCTATCATCTCATTGCTAAAGTCTCAACTCTCCTCTTATTCCTTAATTTCAGAAACTCAGTGCAAAGTATGATGAAGAGGTGAGGGTGCGTGAGGAAGCGGAGCAGACTTTGAGGTCCTTCAGGAAGGACGTGGATGACGCCACAGCTGTACGCCTGGATCTGGAGCGCCGCATGGAATCACTGATGGATGAAATCTCCTTAATGAGGAAAGTCCACGATGAGGAAATCCAAGAGCTGAGAAGCATGATGGAAGACCAGCAGGTCTCTGTGGAGCTTGAGCTCACCAAACCAGACCTTACTTCAGCCCTGAAAGAGATCCGCAACCAGTACGAGTCCATCGCTTCCAAGAACCTGCAATCGGCTGAGGACTGGTACAAGAGCAAGTTTGCCAGTCTCAGCGAGCAGGCCAACAGAAGCAACGAGGCAATGCGGGCAGGCAGGGAAGAGATCAATGATTTCAGGAGGCAGTTGCAGTCCAAGACCATCGAGATAGAGACCCTGAGGGGTGCCAATGAGTCTCTGGAGAGGCAGATCACAGAGATTGAGGATGCACACAACGCTGAGGTCACAGCAATGCAGGTAAGCAGTGATAAATAAAAACATTCTACCTGCTGACATGCTGCGTTTCACTGGCTAGAAATGTAAAGTCTGTCAGTGTGATCACACCTACACCCAGCCGTGATGTTACTGTATACTGACACATCCTGGAGTACATTGTTACATCACTGAAGCAAGAAGAAAAGTTGAAGTTAAAGGTCAACAAGTTGCTCTTTGCTCACTAACTTTTTGGATGAAGATTCTACAATTTCTTAAACACAGTTAGCGCAAATACTGCATAACACTACAGATATCTGAATCTAAGATTTATAACTCTATCCTAATACGATGGAGGTGAATGGAATTTAGTTTATGGTTCATGGTGGTTTATGGTGGCATTGAAAAACAATGTTCAAAAAAATAGCTCCATTCACCTCCATTGTATTGGGATATTGGCAAAAATACCAGAAACAGAGAATAATATGAGAAAAATAAAATTGCCCTCAAAATATTTAAAATCACTGGATCTGATTGCCCAGTCGCTCTGTACATGCAGCAGCACTGCTGGCACAGTCTACGTGGAGGTCATTACTGTCTACAACTCTGGAGAGTAATAGGATTGAAATTGAGCAGATCTCAGGGTCAAGTTCATCATCAATTATGTTACAGCTTGAGTAAAGCCGTTACCTAACTGCACACGACCGGGTGTCTGCAACTTTGATATGTGGAGGCAAAGAGAAGAAGCAAGGAAACCTACAGCAGTACAGTCTCAAATAAACACCAGGACTTTAATAACCGTTTGTTCTCAAGTATGTGTCAGGAGAATAGAAATTACATGATTGGTAGCTGTCCTGTAATGACATTCAGCATTCTGATCTGGTCTGAATTTCTATTTTTAAAAGCAGAAATACCGGTAACAGCAAATCAGCACATACTTATACAACAGCGGGAAGTAGATTAAAGATCTACCTCTTAGAATAACCTGTTAAATACAGTCTGGTTCTCATTGTTGGACAGTTTAGCATCTGTACCACAAAATAGTAATTCAGATTGTGTCTGAAGACAGCTTTAGTGTGTGGTAGTCACTTCAACAAGCTGACTGAAACAGCTCTCAGTAATTTGACACTGTATGACTATTAGATTAACCTCTGACCTCTAAATCGGATACAGGAAAGCCATCTGCTCTCACTGTTTTTTTTAAGGACGGTAAAGATAAGTAGGTCTCATAGGTAATCGTATTCATTTAAAGAAAATACAAAAGGAAATTATCATCGTCAGTAATTATAACTCCTCTCTTCTTTCCAATGTAACAGGACACTATCGGCCACCTGGATACTGAGCTGAGGAACCTGAAGAGTGAGATGGCGCATCATCTGAGAGAGTATCAGGACCTTCTCAATGTCAAAATGGCCCTGGACATAGAGATAGCTGCTTACAGGTGTTGACTGCATGAACAACAGACTAGAAGACTTATCCGAACATTTTTTTAAGCATTGTAGTTTGTATAAGCACTTAACGTGCGTTTTTCATTTGGTCCTACAAGGAAACTGCTGGAGGGGGAGGAGACTCACTTTAACTCAGGGATGTCGTTCGGTGGAGCAGGCTACAACTACCAGCCACAAGCCTCAGCCGGATCCTCCAAGAGCAGCCAGCGGGAGAAAGA